>OX393581.1:24298787-24898787 GCA_947652605.1 Elmis aenea | reverse complement strand
ATTTACAGGGAGAATTAGAAAAAAGCGCTTGAAATGTTGTACCTTATATTATAATTATGGTAGGCATATACAGTAAATAAAATTTTATTCGTTAATAAAGTACAGATAAATTTTGAATTTTCAAGTACGGCATCAAACATAGAACTTTCTTACAATTATATGTTACATTTGCTGTATCAAAGTTAAGTACTATAAAAATGAAGTTCAGTAATATATATGTAATAAATATTTAAAATATAAATGAAATTCATAGATTAAATTACTATTAATACAAAATACAACATAAAACATTGTATCTTATTACACTAAATCTTTACGTTCCAATGCTAACTTACAGTAGATAAAGTGTTTATAAAGACATCTTATCAAAAGGCATCTCTATGTTTACAAAGTCAATTATCTGTTGTAATTTGCAAAGCTGTTTACTAAACATCTCAATGACTAAGTTCAAAGCCTTGCTATGGACAAAAAATTGAAAATAAACTGTCTTTGCAATTTTTAAACCTCTTGAAGTTTTTATTGGCACTCATGCAACTTAAACTATGATTACAAAAACAATTTTACTGATAAAAAAAACTTCATACAATCAACACAACATTTAAAAATATTAACTCACATCAATTCATGGATCTACTATTTTATGCAAATTATATCTACTGAATATCCAGCTTCAAGGGGTCTATGATTTCAGAAACACTACAACAAAGAAAATAATGAATACAAAATAAATCTAGCAACGGAAAATCTTACCATATTTCTTTTTTCGTCAAACTGTTAAGAGCCGTATAAAACTTAATATATTCAACAAGTTCTTGCAATTCTACAAACTCCTGCAATCTAGTAAATTCATCTTCAACAGCCGTATTCCAAAACGAATATTTATCGTTGTTAACAACTCCTTTTTCTGCCATTTCCAATCGTTTACACAGTTTATAAGCAAATTCACTTTTTAATTCTACTTCAATCTTGTTGGCTGCTTGTTTCAATAATTCAAGATTCATCCCATAATATTTGACAAGATCTTGTGATCCAAATAATTTTTGTTTACTTAAAGTTGATGATACTTGCGAATCTGCTACATCTGACGTTCTTGTGTATGCGGTTGTTTTACGGATAGATTCATTAAGTACCTGCTTTAATGCTTTACTTTTAACATTAGTTTGTAAAGGTGGCTCGACACTTTTGTTGGCTGGTTTTCCTTTACTTTTACTTGTAACGGATGACATGTTTTCGTTGCCTTGTTTTGCCTTATTCGTATTTGTTTGTTTATTTTTTAATAAACTACTGTCGTTGTTCTTATTACTTTTTGAACTTTTTTTCATTTGTTGAGACTTCTTTCGGCTACGATTTAACTGATCCAATTTAATATTAGCAAGAACTTTGGGCCTCTTCTTTTTGTTTGTGTTGCCAGGTAACTCTTCAAGATCACTAATAAGGGCACCAGTACTACTATCTTTAAGCCCTTTTTGCTGATATTCTTTGAAGATATTATCCCAAATAGCGTATCTAACCTGATCCTTGGATAAAAATGCTGTAATAAACTAATAGGTTATAATCAAATACCAAACGATTTTAAGGAATTCACTTACGCCAACTACCACGATTACTCATCCTTGAAGTATAAAAAAATTATCTTCGGATAAAATCAAACAAAACTAACCATAAAAGCAATGGGAAGTAAACAAAACTTTACACTTAATTCCGTTATTTTTATTTGGTTTGAATTTAAATGGTTAGTTTAGTTCAGCAAATCAGCCACTTGAGGCGGCACCTTATGGAACGCACAGGAGTGCGTTCAGAAACTCATAACTGGTGTGCTGTGTCTCAAAAAACTCGTTCAGAAATAAGCTATGAGCACATTGTGAACAAAATGCATTGCGTTCAAAAATTCGTTTAGTGTGCACAGTGCTGCACACAATATGCACATTTTACACCCCACCTGGGAGTGGTGTGCGGGTGTGCAAACCGTAGAATGTACTTTAAGGTTAAGTTAAATCGACACTAATGACCATGCACACCGTACGGTTCAGAAACTATTTCACTCTCTGATGCGCACCGGTTTATACACTACAAGGCGCGTACCAACCTTAGATCATATAAACTACATGGATAACACAACACCATAGGAATAAAGATAGTTAAGACAATGTTGCCGACATTCATATGTGTTAGAAGGAGATGCAGTATAATTGTACGTCTGGGATATGTGTACAACATAGTTGCATTGTGGTAGTGTTATCCATGTAGTTTATATGATCTAAGGTACCAACACCAGTTTCGAATTTCTGAACGCACTCCTGTGTTCTGTGGAACGCACTAGAGGTACCACAGTTGTATATACAGCATGTATTTGGCGGTTGGATTCCACCTTATTTAGAGCTCATAAATTCGATCTAAAAATATCACTAATATTCGAAATAAAGAAGTAATTACCGATTTTGCAGTTATTAATAACAACCTGCTAATAATAAAGGAATAAGTTCTACTAAATTAACGGTTAATGATCCACATTTTAACATACTCTGCAATTTGCAATTTTCTGCTTTTCGCGATATTTTTAGATCGAACTTGAGCAAATTTTTCGCGAGAATAGTGAAATAAATATAGTATCGCGCCAAACGGTTGAAGATACCAAGAACAGTCAAGAGTTTGATTTTAAACAGGGACGTACTAGTTTTTTTTATAAAATTTAATAAAACTGAACCCCTACAACTCCGCCACTAATTGCTTGACATTCTAACCGAATGTGGTAACCTGTAAGGTGGTGCTGTGTACCAAATTTGGTTAAAATATATCTACTGGTTGGGAAACGGTTAAAAATTGGAAAAACTACAACGAAGGATTTTTATAAGCGAGGTATTTATTTTCGATTTAAATTTTTCGTTAACCCATATCGTTTAGTAGTTTATAGTTAGCAAGAAAATACTTTTAAACACCAATTTTTGATGTCCATCTTATATTATGAAATAAGGGGTACAATTTTTGGAAAATTCCTGAACATTTCTTCACCCTGCAAAATTATTACTTGTGCTTATTAACAAAATACTGTCGTTTTATTCGAAATGACGGCTTGATTAAAACACAACACAATAAGAAAGTATTATTTAAGAATTTTAGGAACATCCATGATTTATTTAAAATAGTAGACGTAGTTCTTTGGGACCAGAACATTTTTATTGATTTAAATTTGGTGATTAGGTTGTAAATCAATAGTATATACGTTTAGTGGGAATGTTAAATTAACTTTATATACACTTACTAATGTATATCTTATTGATTTGTTCCAGTTTTAGACGTATGTCACATAAACCACTTTGTTAGTGACGTGTATAGGGTGGACCAAATTCGAATGTTTTCTCGGTTATCATAACAGTTAACGAAAATCTGATATCAATCTCTTGGGCTATATTTTTGAGGGAAGAATGCCTATATAATCAAACTTTTTATATCGCTTTCCATTTTGGCACTACAGACGAACAATAAAATTTCATCATTTTTAAAAATGTTATAACTTCTTTCTTTATTAAAATAGAACAAAATATTATCAAAGTTTTTTATACAAATTTTAATGCTTAATTTAAAAACAAAATTAAAATTATTTTCGCGACCTTTACTTTCAAGTTATGAAATAAACTTATATTTTTTTAAAGGGAAGAGCATTTTTGTAGCTTATCCAAATTATATAATCTTATATATTATTTGCAAAATATAACCAAGATATGGCTAATTTTGTAAAAATGTTATCATCAAAGTTTGCCATGATTTCGTAAACAAGTGATGTTTGCAATTAATAAAAAATAAACAACTAAACGTCGTATCCAAGTACATTTTTAAAGTTTTAAGCAAATCCAGGTATTATTTTTACTTATAACCGTTTATTGTAGTATTGTGAAAATGGCTAAATTTGAACAAAATTTAATAGATACAAGTTTACATTGTTAGTGATGAAAACGTATAGGTAGCTGCAGAATTTGAAATAACGTTTTGTTGTTTATTAATTGCAAACATAACTTGTTTACGAAATCATTGCAAACTTTGATAATAACATTTTCACAAAATTAGCTATATCTCGGTTATTCTTTGCAAAAAGTATATAAAACTATATATTTTTGAAAAGCTAAAAAAACACTCTTTTTTTATAAAGACTTGGCCAGCTAGGATTTCCTGTAAAAAAATATAACTTTACTTTACATCTCGAAAGTCGAAGTCGCTAAGAGAATTTTAATTTTGTTTTTAAATTAAGCATAAAAATCTGTATCAAAACCTGCACAGCATTTTGTGTTATTTTAATAAATAAAGTAGTAATAAATTTTTAAAAACTTTGAAATGTTATTTTTTTCCCTGTAGAGTCAAAATGAAAAGCGATATAAAGAAAATCGAATTAAACAGGCTTTCTTTTCTCTAAAAATTAGCTAAGAGACTTATATCAGATTTTCGCTAACTATACCGGTAACAGAGATTAATATAAATATGTATATGGAAACGTATTTAGAAACACCTAAATTAAAGCTGCGAGAAAATTTTGAAAAATATTTTCTATGGAAAAGTAATTAGGTAGTTTTTAACTATATTTTTTAAACATTTGGAAATTAATCACAACCTTATAATCAGTTTTATAACGAAAAGCAATTGTGCGTAAATATAAATACAATACAATACAAAGTTCGTATTTACTAATGCGAAATAAGCTAGGTACGGAAAATTGCAGAGTCAGGCTTTTTAAATATCAACATCAAATCTCATCAATGATGTAACAGTTTACACATCAGATTTGTTTTTATTACGTACGTAAATATTTAATATACTCCAAACAATTTGAACCGCTTACAGATACAAGTCAAATTATCTTTAATCGGCAAATCATTTTGCAATACGTACATTAGCTGTAGATTTATTTTTTATTGAAATAGGTATATCTCGTAATAGCAATAAACGATTACCTACATTTATTATCATTTAAATTTGCTGTATCTTTCAAGTATTATCCAATATTCAAATATTGAAACAGAATGAATTGTTATTATTACGACCTTAGTACTTAATTTTGTTACAAATACTTCATTTACAGAATGATCACGAGTTTAACTTATATTTTGTATCGTTTTCGTTATCAATTAGTCATTTACTATTATATTGACGATAAAAATCATAATATTTGAAATTATATATAATAACCTTCGACAATTTTAAGCAAGTTTGAGTACTTACTTTGAATTTTAACGAATTTCACAAAGATGCCGTAGGCATATTAATTTTATTGCCACTAATGCGTTTAGAATGATGTACAATTTTTATCATTTCAATTAAATAATACCTATTACTAATGCAAAAAAAACTGTTACAAAAATTTTAGTATATTATATATTATAAACGACTTTAAAATTTGACTTTTTTTAATAGTTTGGGATGTAGAATTCAAAGAAATAATTTTAAAGTGCCAGGAATCGATTAATAATGTTATGTAAAGCCTTGACCGATAGTCATAGAAAAGTACACAAAAATAAAATTCAAGGTTGTTTTTCTAGCTAATTTGAGTGACACTGATAGCAACGTTTAAATTTTTTAGGGGCCCGCATTATAATGGCATGCAGATCGATCGACAAAGCAAATTTGGCAAAAGAAGATGTTGAAAAAGAATGTCACGGACTAGATGGTCTTGGAGAAATGGTCATTGTTCAGCTAGACCTAAACAGTTTAGCCTCTATAAGAGCCTGTGCTGAAGAACTTCTTACATCTGAAGATTACATAAATCTTTTGATAAACAACGCCGGTGTAATGTGTTGCCCTCTTGGAAGGACTGAAGATGGCTTTGAAACGCAATTCGGTACAAACCATTTGGGCCATTTTTTGTTTACCATGTTGCTGCTCCCAAAAATTATTAAAAATACACCTGCAAGGATCGTGAATGTTTCATCTTTAGCGCACCTTAGTAAGCAATAATACACTTGATTAGGGTAGCAAATTTATGTGGGAAAAATTAATGAACAGGAATAAAAATTAAACCTATTATAAAATAAGTTATATTTTTATTTTCAGATGGTCGCATAGATTTTGATGACCTGCACTGGGAAAAACACTCATATTCCCCCATAGCAGCCTACAACAGAAGTAAACTGGCAAATGTCTTATTTACCAGGGAACTCGCACGCAGAATAAAAGGTACTGAAAAATTAACTAAAGATAAATTTTGTGTTTACCTGCAATTTTCGTTTCAGAGGCTAATATTCAAGACCTGACCGTTTACAGCCTTCATCCAGGTGTAATCTACACGGACTTGGCAAGACATCTAGATGACTCGATGTTCCGAGGAGCAAAATGCATGGCAACTAGTGGGATAGCAAAATTTTTCATGAAAACACCCGAGCAAGGAGCCTACACTACCATATACTGCGCCATAGATGAAAAAACTGGTAAAGAAACGGGATTGTATTATTCAGATTGCAAAAAAACTGAACCATCATCAAGAGCAAAAAAGGATGCTGACGCAAAGAAGTTGTGGGAAGTTAGTCTGAAATTGGTGAAGCTTGATGAAAATTATGATCCTTTTAGGAATGGGCTTAAAGAGTAGATTATTATTTCAAAAAAAATCATCTTCATTTTTTTTGCAAGTAAAAGTCCAGTACGATAAGTCACTAGCAGAGCCGGATCTACATACTTCGCGGCCGGAAAAGTAGGGGATAAAAAGGGCCCATTCGTTCTTGAAAATTTTGGAGACAAGAATTTGTAAATTTATTAATAAAAAATTATCAATGAAAAGCCGCTCAAGCATGGGGATGGGGCCTAAAGCGATAATAGATCCAGCCTTGCTCACCACACTTTTCTGAGAACAAATTTTTAATATTAATTTGTTTAAAAGATTACTTTTAATATTTTACCGCTCAAAATAAATATTGCGAGAACATTAATATTTTTAGTGTGAGCACAAATTTATAGAATTTTATTTAAAATTAACCACAGTCTCAGCACATATTTTGTGGTTTTACAGTGACAAAGATAATTCAAAAGGAGAACAGAGGTTATTAAATTTAAGTACCATGAAAGTATTAAAGCAAGTGTGAGGTTGAAATAAATTTTAAAAAACACATCAATGTAGTGACAAAAACAAATTTCTGGTCCAAAATCTAATTTATGTGCACCAATTACTAAACCATTTGTAAGTACTCTTTGTAATCATTACTTTAAGCAGTGCAATGTTTAATGCAAGACTAAAAGGCCGTTTACACTTATGGTTTTGCACGTGGTTTTACCGACTTGGTTTTGCATGTGATTATGATCGTGTGTGTGAACGCGATTTTATTGACCTTGGTTTTGCATGTGATTATGATCGTGTGTGTGAACGCGATTTTATTGACCTTGGTTTTGCACCAGTGAACTAGCGCTGCTAGATTTTAAAACCACGTACAAAACCGTAAGTGTAAACGCGTACGCGATCATGTGCAAAACCAAGTCGACAAAATCAAGTCAGCAAATCATCATCATCATCATCGTTGTCCTCTTGTACCCGTAGGTGTCGAGGTTTGTTCCTTCACTTTTTTCCTTCGACAAAGCTACGCCACCCCTTTCGGTCCCTGGCCAGTACTTTTGCTTCTTCCCATGTTTTTCCTCTACGTTTTATTGCCTCCACTACGCTGCTGTTCCATGTTGTTCTGGGTCGTCCCCTTCTGTTTTTGCCTATTTTTCTGGCTTCCCATACTTTCTTGACTTGCCTTGTGCTGTCCATTCGTATTAAGTGGCCTGTCCACTTTAATTTCTTTTCCTCTATTTTACTTGTCAGTGATTTCATTTTAAGTTTTTCTCTTATGTATTCGTTTCTTATTTTATCTGTTCTTTTAACCCCTTCCACCTTTCGTAAGTACCGCATTTCTGCAGCCTGTAATCTATTCTCTTGTCCTTTATTCAGTACCCAATTCTCAGCACCATATATTAAAATTGGTATGTAGATTGTGTTATATACTGTTATTTTTGTTTCACTTGATATCTCCTTTTTATTCAAAAAATTCTTATACATGGCGTTGTATGTTCTTGTTGCTGTTTTTATCCTGTTTCCTATTTCATTTTCTTGTGTTCCTTTACTGTTTATAATTATTCCAAGATACTTGAATTCATCTACTTGTTCTAACATTTCTTCTCCGAGTCTGATGTTGATTTTCTTTTCTTTATTTGAGATAGTCATTACTTTTGTTTTTTTCTTATTTACTAGTAAGTTATAGTTTTTCATTATCTGGGCCCACACATTAATATTATTCTCAAGTTCTTTTTCGTTTTTAGCGACCAGCACAACATCATCTGCGAATACACAAGCTTGTACTTGGACTTGTTTTAGATTGTGAAAACCTATTGTGTATTTCGTCGTTTGGTTCCAGGTTTGTTTTATAACTTCATCAATTAGGCTTATAAATAGTAGCGGGCTTAGTACTCCTCCTTGCCGTACTCCATGCAAAACCACGTGCAAAACCATAAGTGTAACCGGCCTATAATAATCTTAGAACGTTTTTGCAGTAGACAGAACAATGTCTGCTAATTAACATAACATTTTTATGTATATGTATAAGTATGTATGTGTGCTAATAAAGATATGCAACAAATTTTGCTTTTTTAATTTCTTTATTTTAAAAATTATTTGATAACTTTATTTTCTTTGTAAATGAAAATCTGCTATTGTTTCGGGTAGAAGAGTACATACCACATACCTACTGACGCTGGTTAACATGATATTATAGCTATACAGGGTGGTCCACTTTTTTATAGCAGGACTTTAACTTTAAAATTGCAGAGTAAATGCTCATCAATTTTAATTTAGCGGAACTTCTTCCCTGATTATTAGCAAGTTCTGTTATTAAAAACTGCAGATATCGGTAATTACTTCTTTATTTCGAATATTAGCTATATTTTTAGGTCAAACATGAGTAGATTTTTCGCGAGAATAGTAAAATAAATCAAATTTCGCGCCAAACGAAGGCAGATACGAAAAAAAGTCAAGAGACACTTTTTGTTTAGAATTAAATACTCTACTTACAAACAAGTTCGAGTTTGATTTTGAACAGAGCCATACTAGTTTATTATAAAATGTATTGAAACTGAACCCCCACAACTCCGCCACTGGTTGCTTGTGGGGCTTGACTTCTCACCGAATGTGGTAACCCGTAAGGTGGTGCTGTGTACCAAATTTGGGTTAAATATATCTACTGGTTTGGAAACGGTTAGAAATTATCGATATTTTTTCGAAAATTTCAACACTATCTTTAAAATTAAGCGTTAGTGGACCCATATTGATATGGAATATTTGCTTTAAAATAAGTTTTTGTATCGATTGTTAAAGTCCTGCTACAAAAAAGTGGACCACCCTGTATAAAAAGACTAACTTCTATGAAAGTTTGCAAATTGACGCAATTAAACAAAAATTACACATACATAAAATTATAGCGATTTATTTTTATATCTTGTAATCAATGATAATCGAATTCCAATTTTAAAAAATTTTGCTGTCAAACAAGTAATACGAAAATACTTTTAAAAAATTTAAAAATCGTTTATTATGCAATATCTACTAAATGTTGAATGTTGTTTTCAGGAGTTCATGAAATATAAGGCGCAACATTTCCAAGTAATGTGTTAAACAAGAATAACAATTACCTTGTGAATGCGTTAAAATTTATAAAATTAACCCCCAACTTACAGAAGATCTAATAATAAATCTAACTTGTCAACTATGTAGCGAACTTTTGATAAGCTTAAGCAAAGCAGAAAGCATAAGTTAACTCAATCATAACAGCTGATACATTTAATTTGAAAAAGTTTAATTATAGCCTTATCAACAAAATTCAAGATAAAATGAAATATACCTGTCCCACAAATTTGAACGATCTTTCAATATATGCAAAATCCAAAATTAACATTACGAAATTCGCGTTTATTTCAAAAATATAAAGATACATCCAGGGGTTTGGAGCGGAGCACGGAGCTGGAGCACAGAGCAGTGGAGCACGGAGCAGTGGAGCAATGGGTTTTTGCCCGGAGCAGGAGCGGAGTCCGGAGCAAATAATTTTGATTGCTCCACTGTCCCAGTTTATTATGTACAATTTTAATAAAAACTACTTTTTTTTCTTTTTTTCAACGTTTGAAGATCAATAATTTGTTTTTTCAACCATTTGTTAAACTTAACTCACTGTCAGGATCAAATATTGTTATTTTTGACCAACTACATATCCGATAAAATTAAAACTTTGTTGTAAAAAGCAATTTTGTTTATCAAAAAACTTTTTTTTTAAATGTTAACAATATTTAGAGCATGCAGCAGGCATTTTGATGCCAGAACAGAGCAATTAAAAAATTGGACTGCTCCAAAGCCCTGGATATATCCACAACTTTTTTCTACCTACTTTCGGTTAAGTAAATCTATAATTTAATCTTAAAATAGTTTTCGAGCAAATTTGGTTCATTGCTCAAAAAATTCAGTTTACTATAAAATCTTGATAATAATTTTACTAATGTCATAAATTCATAACTCTTCCTTTTGCAGTTATTTCTACAAAGCGTAAGTTTATTTGAAAGTAGGAGAGGTGCATGGATGCAACGTGCAAAGCACCCAGACCCCCGTCTTAGGGGGCCCCAAAATGCATGAATTAAATTATTTTGTACATTTTATGCCATCCGAAAGAAAATATTTATCGGCTGTAGAAATACAAACTTTCAAAATTTAAAAAAAACTTAGGCAAAAAAAGGGCAGTTTAAAACAGTGGATAAAACGCGGAATTGAAACAAAAGACATTCCAAGTAATTTGGAACGTTTAAGTTGTACGTCATGATGTCGCTTTTGAAATGTAACGTGAAATTATAGAGATTAAAACAGATATAGAAAATACACCAAACGATTATGAAAAATATTTGCCAAAAAGGCCCTTATCCAGGGACCCGAACCTCAAAGATTAACAGTTCAGTTCCGGTTACTGGTTCGATAAATTTTAACTTTTCAGTTTACGTTCCAGACCACCGGTTTTTATTTAATAATGATTCGGTAACCGTTTCGGCAGCAACGTTTCAGTTCCGGTTCAATGCAAAATATGATGATAATGCATATTTATAAATTAAACTGTGTTAAATTTGTCCATTTCTGGTCAAATGTAATCAAAACTACGAAAATAAAAAATTTAAGCATTAAAAAAAATTGGACCAAACCGTTGTATGAAGCGGTTGAAGGGGTTTGAACCGGTTAAACCAGTCGGTTCGGTTTGCTTTAGCGGTTTTGTAATTTTTTAACAAAAAGGTTCAGTTTCGGTTCACGGTTCATGAAAAAAGCACTGGTTCGTTCCGGTTTTTGTTCTAGTTACGATTCGGTTCGGGACCCTGCCCTTATCACTTATAAGATCAGTGCAAACAAACAAAATAAAAAAATATTCAACTGTTGTCGTAGTGTTGTGTTGTAATAAAAACAAATTTTCAATTACAAATTCATTCCAGTCCGAAATATTGAATACCGGAATAACTCAGCCAATTATTTATCTTAATTTATTACAATTTTATATTACTTAGGTGTATATTTACATAATTCAAATTTAATTAAATCAACATGAAAATTTTCTTATTATAATGGGGCCCCAAAAAAGTTGTTGCATCCGAGCCCCAATATATAAATGATCAGCCATTTGAAACGTGTAACAGATTTAAGCCTTCAGAATATTTTATTTACTACTGCATTTGTGCCACCAAAACTTTTTGCCCATGCTATAAAATTACCAGGTATAGTAAACTTTTTCGGAAATTCCAGAAATTATACCAAAAATTAACACGTTTACTGCCACGGCCCTAGCATATGAACCGCTCACACAGGCAGCCCATTTAACCGTAAAAACGAAGAACGAGATATCTCGTAGCTGGGGTAAGGGACAATCTTTTGTTATTTGCCCATGTATAGCTCTTTTAATTTTACACAATTTTATGTGCAAAACCGATTATGTGCGTGGAAAAGTGTTTCAAAATATATCTTTTATGAAATGTTATCAATCAGCAAATCAATTTAATTTCCTATATATGTTTTTAGTTTATATCCATTAACTTACTTTTGTCTTATATTTTGTTCAAGTTTTTTGTAATTTGTTACAAATATACTACTAAAATTTTCTTGAATGCTTTATATATCACAATTTTGTACAGACATTTAGTTTTTATTTTATTTTGCATCAATAAATATACAATTTTACATTTTTTAAATAAAAATTATTTTTTCTGACAAGCAGCCGAACACCAACTATGCCTTATTTAGAGGCCAAGTATCCAGTTTAACATGCGTATATTACAAACTAATTCGTACTTGGCCTAGAAGGTAAGATATCAATTAACGAGTATAATCGTAGTTGGCAGCGAACATATTAAATAAAACATTTTTCATTTACAGGGAGAATTAGAAAAAAGCGCTTGAAATGTTGTACCTTATATTATAATTATGGTAGGCATATACAGTAAATAAAATTTTATTCGTTAATAAAGTACAGATAAATTTTGAATTTTCAAGTACGGCATCAAACATAGAACTTTCTTACAATTATATGTTACATTTGCTGTATCAAAGTTAAGTACTATAAAAATGAAGTTCAGTAATATATATGTAATAAATATTTAAAATATAAATGAAATTCATAGATTAAATTACTATTAATACAAAATACAACATAAAACATTGTATCTTATTACACTAAATCTTTACGTTCCAATGCTAACTTACAGTAGATAAAGTGTTTATAAAGACATCTTATCAAAAGGCATCTCTATGTTTACAAAGTCAATTATCTGTTGTAATTTGCAAAGCTGTTTACTAAACATCTCAATGACTAAGTTCAAAGCCTTGCTATGGACAAAAAATTGAAAATAAACTGTCTTTGCAATTTTTAAACCTCTTGAAGTTTTTATTGGCACTCATGCAACTTAAACTATGATTACAAAAACAATTTTACTGATAAAAAAAACTTCATACAATCAACACAACATTTAAAAATATTAACTCACATCAATTCATGGATCTACTATTTTATGCAAATTATATCTACTGAATATCCAGCTTCAAGGGGTCTATGATTTCAGAAACACTACAACAAAGAAAATAATGAATACAAAATAAATCTAGCAACGGAAAATCTTACCATATTTCTTTTTTCGTCAAACTGTTAAGAGCCGTATAAAACTTAATATATTCAACAAGTTCTTGCAATTCTACAAACTCCTGCAATCTAGTAAATTCATCTTCAACAGCCGTATTCCAAAACGAATATTTATCGTTGTTAACAACTCCTTTTTCTGCCATTTCCAATCGTTTACACAGTTTATAAGCAAATTCACTTTTTAATTCTACTTCAATCTTGTTGGCTGCTTGTTTCAATAATTCAAGATTCATCCCATAATATTTGACAAGATCTTGTGATCCAAATAATTTTTGTTTACTTAAAGTTGATGATACTTGCGAATCTGCTACATCTGACGTTCTTGTGTATGCGGTTGTTTTACGGATAGATTCATTAAGTACCTGCTTTAATGCTTTACTTTTAACATTAGTTTGTAAAGGTGGCTCGACACTTTTGTTGGCTGGTTTTCCTTTACTTTTACTTGTAACGGATGACATGTTTTCGTTGCCTTGTTTTGCCTTATTCGTATTTGTTTGTTTATTTTTTAATAAACTACTGTCGTTGTTCTTATTACTTTTTGAACTTTTTTTCATTTGTTGAGACTTCTTTCGGCTACGATTTAACTGATCCAATTTAATATTAGCAAGAACTTTGGGCCTCTTCTTTTTGTTTGTGTTGCCAGGTAACTCTTCAAGATCACTAATAAGGGCACCAGTACTACTATCTTTAAGCCCTTTTTGCTGATATTCTTTGAAGATATTATCCCAAATAGCGTATCTAACCTGATCCTTGGATAAAAATGCTGTAATAAACTAATAGGTTATAATCAAATACCAAACGATTTTAAGGAATTCACTTACGCCAACTACCACGATTACTCATCCTTGAAGTATAAAAAAATTATCTTCGGATAAAATCAAACAAAACTAACCATAAAAGCAATGGGAAGTAAACAAAACTTTACACTTAATTCCGTTATTTTTATTTGGTTTGAATTTAAATGGTTAGTTTAGTTCAGCAAATCAGCCACTTGAGGCGGCACCTTATGGAACGCACAGGAGTGCGTTCAGAAACTCATAACTGGTGTGCTGTGTCTCAAAAAACTCGTTCAGAAATAAGCTATGAGCACATTGTGAACAAAATGCATTGCGTTCAAAAATTCGTTTAGTGTGCACAGTGCTGCACACAATATGCACATTTTACACCCCACCTGGGAGTGGTGTGCGGGTGTGCAAACCGTAGAATGTACTTTAAGGTTAAGTTAAATCGACACTAATGACCATGCACACCGTACGGTTCAGAAACTATTTCACTCTCTGATGCGCACCGGTTTATACACTACAAGGCGCGTACCAACCTTAGATCATATAAACTACATGGATAACACAACACCATAGGAATAAAGATAGTTAAGACAATGTTGCCGACATTCATATGTGTTAGAAGGAGATGCAGTATAATTGTACGTCTGGGATATGTGTACAACATAGTTGCATTGTGGTAGTGTTATCCATGTAGTTTATATGATCTAAGGTACCAACACCAGTTTCGAATTTCTGAACGCACTCCTGTGTTCTGTGGAACGCACTAGAGGTACCACAGTTGTATATACAGCATGTATTTGGCGGTTGGATTCCACCTTATTTAGAGCTCATAAATTCGATCTAAAAATATCACTAATATTCGAAATAAAGAAGTAATTACCGATTTTGCAGTTATTAATAACAACCTGCTAATAATAAAGGAATAAGTTCTACTAAATTAACGGTTAATGATCCACATTTTAACTTACTCTGCAATTTGCAATTTTCTGCTTTTCGCGATATTTTTAGATCGAACTTATGAGCAAATTTTTCGCGAGAATAGTGAAATAAATATAATATCGCGCCAAACGGTTGAAGATACCAAGAACAGTCAAGAGTTTGATTTTAAACGGACGTACTAGTTTTTTTTATAAAATTTAATAAAACTGAACCCCTACAACTCCGCCACTAATTGCTTGACATTCTAACCGAATGTGGTAACCTGTAAGGTGGTGCTGTGTACCAAATTTGGTTGAAATATATCTACTGGTTGGGAAACGGTTAAAAATTATCGATATTTTTTCGAAAATTTCAACAACCTGTATCTTTAAAATGAACCGTTTATGGACCTATGTTGATATGGAATATTCGCTTGTGTGAGTATAATGGAATTTGTGTTTATAAGTACTGAAACTAATTGATTGCTTATCAGCACAAAATCATTTAAATCTATTTGCTGCCCGGTACATGCCCGGTACTCATTATTAAGTGGCTGCAGTCAGTCACAATGTCAAAATGACAGTTAAAAATGAGGTTAAGTAATAGCGTTTACTAAAGTTACCAAACAAATTTTATGGTGGATACATTCGCCAACAGTTGCTAGTCACCAAAAGTAAATACTGTCGGTTCAGAGTACTAAACAAGACAACATACTCAACTGTTGCGTCGGCTGAACGTGCCCAATAAGAGACAAGTCTTAATGGTGCCTGTCCACGTGAGAGTAAACTACTCTCGATAGCAGCGTCGCCAATGATACAGCCCCTGAGAGTAACTCGCGATTGGCTGTATCCTTGGCGACGCTGCTATCGAGAGTTATTCTCACGTGGACAGGCACCATAATGTCACATGGAAAAAAAACATCAACACGGGATAACTCCCATCAATTAGTAGGCGGCAGTGAACATGTAAAATGATTTTTGGTTATTTGAAGAAAAACTACAAGAGAAAAGTATAACAAATCTCATATCATTGAAACGAGAAAAAAATCACTTTTGTGCGATCGTACTAGAAATAGCTGTTTGACGGACGCGTTAGCAACCATAAAGTACTGCATTACCGGCCCTATCCTTAGCAACGACCGTAAAAGTTACTTTTCAGGCCGTTACCCTTAGCAACGGCCGAAAAAGTAACTTTTACGGCCGTTGCTAAGGAGAGGGCCGGTAATGCAGTACACACGCCGTCATCTGTCAGTGACAGAATGTCACGTAGTTTCTAACCTATAATTTTGAAAATTACTAAAAATTTAAATTGTTTTTAATTCTATCGCACAAAAAATGTAATATGCACCTCGGCCAAAACGTACTTTTTCGACCTTGCCTGTTTGCTGGCCTCGACTACGTCTCGGCCAGCAAACCAGACGCGGCCGAAAAAGTTACACGTTTTGGCCTTGATACATAAATAACTAGGAGTATTTCATAAGGTCACAGCCAACTATGACTTCCATTTAAAAAAATGCAAGTTTGTGTTATAACTCGGAAATTGAGAGTGCTATGAAAATGTCAACTTATTTAAAATCTACGTAAAAATATCTATAAGAGCAAATTTTTATTTTTGTTCTAGCTCATATGCTTACGGAATTTTTCAAGTTTGAAAAAATCGACCTTCAGTTTTTTCAAAATATTTCAAAAAGTTGATGACGTAGGTCAAATTAAAAACCGGAATCATATTTCTCTTTAAATTCTGCACAAATTTGCTAATTTAAACGTTTCTGTATCTTTAATATTAACGAAGTTACCCACACAACAGGTTTAAAAAAATGGGCACCCTGTGTAGTATATACACCTCACCCAATAGAAAGTTGTCCAGCACCTGTCCTTACCCTGTTTATAGAGGTACCCTAGATATTAATTAAGTAAATCATTCATGTCTCTTGTATGTTTGCACACATTAAAAGTCACTATATACTTTTTCAAGTTTTACTGAAAATTTTTATTTCGTGAACATTTTCGATACAATTTTAAACATTTAGTAATGTTTATTCTAATGAAAATGTTTGAGGATAGTTCTGAGGAGTAACAGCAGTTGTAGGATTTAAAATACTGTCAATTCCACTATTAATAACATCAATGAGTACAACAAGTGCGCCTTTAACATAATCTTCCATAATAGATAAAATAAGTCTACGGAATATTCCAGTTGTTACACTAGCAATTATTTCTGCCAACCAATCCAACAAAGGATTACCAGTAAAGTTAACATCAATTGTTCTAAAAAAAAATATATGAAGCACCAATATAGAAATTCTTTTAAACAATTTATTGTATTTATTCATTAATTACCCTGAATTGCCAATAGTAAAACTATCCAGATTAAAACGATAAGTTTCAAAATTGATACTGATAACTGACGTATACTGCAATTCCTGAACGCTACCATCTACTCCTCCTTCGGGCCCAAGATCCATAAATTTAGCGCTATACTCATAATTAAACTAAAAGAAATATATGTTTCAAGACTTATCATTGCTAAAATCGAAACTCACCATTAAATCACGGAATCCTAAGGGCGCTGTAATAGTAATGATTTTTCCATCGTAATTAACCACTACATCCCCTTTTCTTAATATTGTCGAAAGATCTTGTAGCCAACCAATAGTTAAATCAAGTTCTCCGTGAATTGTAATGATGATTGTCTGCAATTTAGTACAACTTTAATGGTGAATAAAAACATTACTCCTCTCAAACGCATAAATTGGGAATGTTTATTATATGTTTTCCGTTGGCGAGACCACTGCTGTACAATTTTGTCTTACCCATTCAAATCCTTCATGGATATCAGGCAGTTGCATAGGATCCAGACCATTCACAACAATAGCATTACTTAGTTCAGCAAGAAGCTTGTCCACATATTCATTGATTATTGCAGTTGTACGTTCAGTTGCGTTAGCACTAAAAACAATTTATTAAAATTAACAAATCCACAAAACTATCAACATACCTTTCAATGGCCCCATGTAGCTCTGTCAAATATGGTTTTGAGAATAAATGAGGATTATTTAGCTTAATTCCAGGCTTTTTAATTTTTTCATGATTAATGGGGTACCCAAGAGAAGATGTTAATAAAGCAAAACAAAGAACACCTACCAATTGCTTCTGCATTTTAAATAAATTGTTGAACAACTGAATAGCATTAATTGATTACTGAGGCTCACATATATGTGTATACTTCAAACAATCCTCCAAAAGATAAAGATTGTTATTGAAACTAACGATGTTGACTAAATATGAAAAAATCTGTACACAATGGATGTATCATAAAAAGTATGCATTTACAAACTTACTGATTAGTACACTTGTGAAATGATTATAAGGTTTTTGTAATATTAAACAAGTAGTTTTATCAATCTAATAATTGATAGCCATATTTCAAATTAAATTACTAAATTTAATAATCAAACTGCATACACACTTTATTTCTTATAGCTTTTCGGTGGATAATTATTAATTTACGATTTTATTGCAACTATAAGATCTATTTTACACTATTAAGGTCTTGTTGTGCAATCTTTCAAAAATTATCTTAGAGTTGAACTTGCCTATTCATATGAACAGTAAACTTGCAAATTATTTCAGTCAACCAGCTTAGTTTTTAAGAAGAAAAAAGAATGCGATTTTTCGATAAAGTCACTGTATGTTAATTATAAGTGACAGGTAGGCATCCAACTGTACTGGACTATTGACCATAAATCAAAATAAACCAATAGGGTTGAAGTGCAATTTTTTTGTAGTGTTTTTGATATAATTACGTTACCTGAAGCTGAAATGTAAAAATATTTGATTTTCTTAAGCAAAAAATGTCCACCTACACGACTGATGATAGAAAATGACCAAACATGTGATGCAATTACTTAAAAATTACGTTTTTATGAGAATATACTGCAACGGTTTAAAAAAAAAATGTTTTTTATCATTTGAAGGCTATAAAAGATATTTAAACGTAGATAGTAGTTTATAATTCGTTGTATAAATGACAATAATAATTTTAAGCTTAAAATAATTGAATCCACCGCATGTTAACTTATAAACCAATGTTGTGTGGTAAAACAAAACAAAAAAATAAGCATAGGTACGTTTTCTACACAAAAAAATATTTTCCCTTGATGCCTTGATAATCAAAAAAAAATTTTAAAATATTAGAATTTAAATAAGTACAAATAGTATGTGTTACGCCGAATCAGTGAACTTGCTCCGTTCGTGAAATAGGCAATCTTTTGCCGAA
Organism: Elmis aenea; assembly: GCA_947652605.1. Lineage (NCBI taxonomy): Eukaryota > Metazoa > Arthropoda > Insecta > Coleoptera > Elmidae > Elmis > Elmis aenea. The sequence goes on along the minus strand of OX393581.1, from coordinate 24,879,655 downwards.
TTCGTGAAATAGGCAGAGCGTTTGCCGAGTTCGTGTAAAAGCTATATACTATCCCTAGTACGTGAAAACGGAATTTGCCAAATAGGCAAGGTGTAAAAAAACTTTTACCAACTCAATTAGGTTAAAGGTTGGTATTTTTTTATTAAAATGTCGAATTATAATTTGAGCCGCTATTAGGATGTGCATACATTTACTAGTAAGTATAGACATTTACAGAGTTTACATTACACATATAAATTACAATAAACAAGTATTTTACGTAGGTACTAGGCATAGTATTGCTTATTTCACGAATTCGACAAAAAATTGCCCATTTCACGAACTCGGCAAGTTCGCTAATTCGGCGTAACATACCGGGTGTCACACGTTCATGGTACACCCACCTTTTTCAATAAAATTTTTTGAAACTCGGAGCATCGTATAAACTTCATAAACGTCACTTTTTGACACAAACGAATTTTTTTCCACTTCCTGTTTCAGCGGAAGTGACACCAACTTTTGATTTTTAAATGGAACACCCTGTATATAATTGCATTTTTGGATTCTACATAATTTTCTGAATCCAAATAAATGTTTGACAACAAATGTTTCAAAGCCACCTAGTTACCTCTTGGAATAAAAATAAATTTTTTGATGAACAGTAAAGGTCAACTCACACCGGCGCGATCTCGTCGCGGTCGCGGGCGCGGTCACGATAATAAGTAACCTTGGTTACCAATTATCGTGACCGCGCCCGCGACCGCGTCGAGATCGCGCCGGTGTGTGTGGACCTTTACTTTTGTTGTATTTGTCGCAGATGCAAAATGGGCATATCAGACGTTCGTTATAAATGGTTGTACCGAATGGTACCTCGGTACCAATATGGTTCCATTTGAAAAAAAAAAAGTTTCGTCCAAAAAACCTTTTTGGAAAACTATGTTCATTAATAAATCGCTTAATTAACTATTTTTGACGTGCTTTTGTTTTTTGTAGCATTACATGGCTCAATGTGAATAAATCGAAGCAGTCATGGCACACTTAAATTAAAAACTAAAAATCAATTTAAAAAAACATTTGACAATTGAAATGTCACTTTTTTAGTGTTATTGGATTCAGAAAATTATGTAGAAACCAAAAATGCAATTATATACAGGGTTTTCCATTTAAAAATCAAAAGTTTGTGTCACTTCCGCTGAAACAGGAAGTGGAAAAAAAATCGTTTGTGTGTCAAAAAGTGACGTTTATGGAGTTTATACGATGCCCCGAGTTTCAAAAAATTTTCTTGAAAAATAAAGAGATAAAGGTGGGTGTACCATGAACGTGTGACACCCGTATACACTCTTTTGGAAAAAAATCAACTTTAGACCAATTGACTTTAAATGTCATAAACATACTATTACACCATAAATAACAATATTTATCGTCAGTTCATTCAAGTTTCGATTGAATTGTAATTCCAAGATTTATAAACAGTTTGAAGTATTTGTTTTGTCAATTATACGTTTCAAGTGGATTGACTGATAAAATCTTGTTTGGTACTTTAGATTTATGATAAACAATACACTTATATATACAATGCTCAATATATATTTGATTATCAACAGTTAAAAACACGGAATGTTTTTACGTTAACAATGTATTTTGTAATCCAGCCTCAAGTGCTGTTTGACTACATAATATGTTTATTATAAAAAATATATTTTGCGGGAGCAGAAGTCGTCATGTTATCAATAGCTTCATTAATGGCATCTATAATGTTAATCAGACCTCCTTGCACATAATCTTCCATAATTGATAGAATAAGTCTTTGAAATACTCCTGTTGTAACACTGGCCATAATGTCGTACAACCAATCGAATAAAGGATTTCCAGTGAAATTAACATCAATTGTACTAAACTCAGGGAATAAAATTAGCAAAGGTTTTTCAAATGATGAATGAACTTACCCAGAATTATTAATAGTAAAACTATCGAGGGTGAGATGGTAGGTTTCGAAATCGACGCTGATAACGACAGTAAACTGAAGTTCTTCTACGCCACCATTAACTCCTCCTTCTGGTCCAAGATCCATAAATTTAGCAATATATTCATAATTGAACTGAAATAATTGGGGTCATTAATTTAAATAAATTTTATTTTAATATCTAGCCACTTATAAAAGTGCTTGTTAAACTTTGTATTGACTTATGTACTTGATATTTGAGTGGCTTTGATAAAATTTTGTTTTTCCAAGTCACCTAATTAAAGAAGAAGAAAAAACAATTACCATCAAATCACGAAATCCTAATGGTGCAGTCATTGTTAACATAGTTGTATCATATTCAGCAACCACATCTCCTTTTCGCATTATGGTTGAAAGATCTTGCAGCCATCCATTTGTGAAATTAAGCTCACCATGATAAGTTATAATAATCGTCTACAATTACAAAATACCTATAAATGGCCCTTAAAATTAAAAATAATCTTACCCATTCAAATCCTTCGTGTATATCAGGCAGATTCATTGGGTCCATTCCATTCATAATTATAGCATTACTTAGCTCGACAAGAAGTTGATCTACATATTCATTAATTATTACAGTTTCTCGTGATGATCCTTTTGCACTAAAAAAGTAATAATGGTCAAAATGATATTTTTCTCATACAATATAAATATAAGTTACCTTTCAAGTTCTTGGTGCAGTTGTTGTAAAGATGACTTGGAATACAAATTACGATTTTCAAATTCGTTTCCATGTTTAATTTCTCTTCCATGGTTTAAAGGTATCGCGAAAGACGACGCTAATAAAGCGAAAGAAAAAATTAACACAAGTTTTTGCTGCATTTTTGTTATAATGAGCAACAGTTCAATAATAATGACCTGAAAGATGATTGGCATTATATATTAAGAAATGTGGTACTTGAAAGATTAGATTATCATATGAATTTAAGAACATTGCGAGAAAATGTTACTAAAAAAAAATTATTTAATGGTCCATATCGTTATACAAACTTTTATATTATCATTTATGCAATGTTTTCAGTTTAAATATCTTTAGTGATGTTAAAAAATAAAGAAAACAAAAATGCGGCCTAATAATATTTAAATTTACTGTAAAACACATGAAATATGTATTTTTATTAATTATATGCGATTTATTGAATTTTTTAAAATTCTGGATTGAACTAATACGCCATAATCCGATTGATTGGAACTATGTAAATAACGACATTTTGTAGCTTAATTATTCGCCTATTTCCCGCGCAAGTACATGGCCTATTTAGTGTTATTTAAATTTTAATCGTTGCACGTTTATAAATATTAACCAAAGACTGTGCAAAGATCTATTAATTTTAATTTTTGTATTGTGTTCTCCGTTTCTAGTCAACTTTAGAAGGATAACCTCAAAATGAATCATGTTCATTCTTTTATTAACCAGCAAGTCGGTTTCGGTAAGTATTCTCTCAACTTGTAGTTTTTTAAAACTAATTTATACTTTAAAAAGCTAAATGGAAAAAATGTGAGTCAAGTTTGGAATACCTGCGATGTACGAAAGGTGAAGATTTTAAATGTATACTTCCACACCCGGAAGATGGCTTTCACCCGGCTCTAGTAGATCCTCCGATATTTGCCTGTAAATTTGCACAGAAAGAAGGTATGTATTAAAATGTTTCAAATGAAATAAGATTGTTTAAAGGCTAGGATACTTTCAGGTTTTGAGCACATTCTAGCACTAGCCAACGAAGATGGAAAAATCGCGATACACAATACAGCAGTGCAACAAAATCGCTTTGGTGTTTTGGCCCATCACAATGCCATTTTCGACTTAGCTTGGATGTTTAAACAAATGAAGCTAGTGAGCGTATCAGGCGATCATTCAGCAAAATTATTCGATGTCACCAACAGTAGAATCGTGGAGCAGCAAGTGTTTAACGGTCATACACGCTCAGTTAAAACAGTTGCTTTCCGACAAAATGATTATTCTGGATTCGCTACAGGAGGAAGAGACGGTTCAATTTTTATATGGGACGCTAGAACACAACATCCGACTGGTGAAATAGTGCTTCCTGACGATCGCATGAACAACGCTCATCTACTCGTCAAGACTCCCAGCTCAAATAAGAAAAGGAAAGTAATACACGATCCTTGCAGCGTTTCTGGAGCCAATTCAGTAACCGGCTTAGTGTATCAGGACGACATTACTTTGATATCATGTGGAGCCGGAGATGGTATAATCAAAATATGGGATATGCGTAAAACTTACTCAGTACACAAGCGAGACCCCGTTCCTAAATGTACATTGCCATATGCAGGACCTACTGCTAGAAATGGCTTTAGTAACTTGATTTTGGATTCCAGTTGTTTAAAGCTGTATGCGAATTGTTTGGACAATACTATTTACTGTTACAACGTTGGTACTTACCATCCTGTGCCGATTATGGAATATACTGGGCTACAGAACAGTACATTTTATGTTAAATCGAGCTTAAGTAGAGACGGAAATTATCTTATAAGTGGCAGTAGCGATCACAACTCTTACATCTGGGATACCACTTATTCCCGGCCTATATTATCCTTAACAGGACATATAGCTGAAGTTACATGTGTAGCGTGGTGCCAGAAAGACGAACCAGTACTCGTAACGTGTTCTGATGATTTGAAGCATAAAATATGGAGGGTCGGAACCGAAATTCCTCCAGAAAATTGGGAAATCGATGGATGCGGATCTGCGCAAGTCTTCCCTAGGGATTACTCGAGCAAAACCCCTAGTTCCAAGCGGCGCGCAAGCGCTTTCACAGAAGACGAAGATTCCGTGTATTACTCCCGCTGGAAGCACCGCAAGATATGGCTGGATTGCCCGTGCGGCACAATGAATTTGGTGAATCCAAACAATTTTCAATGCCGGCGCTGCGGAAAGAACTCAAAGAAACACGAAGCGGCTGATGAAGCCGTAGGAGAGAAAAAGAAAATACGTTTTGATAGAGGACCTAAAAGATTGTTTAGTCCGATAGATCAAAACGTACCATCAAGTAGTGGCCCCGAATTAGCTTGTGTGCTGGAACAAGAGGAATATGCAAGTGAAGAAGTAAATAATTTGTCCAATCCGATGAGTAAGTGTGGCATACAAAACGGAAAGGAAAATGATGTTTTTAAATTGACTATTAAAGTCGATTCCGCATGTCGTAAAGTGCCCGATGGTCCTGTTGCAGCAAGTTCGTTTGAAGAAGGTAACAATAATTTAAAAGCATCTTCAATTGACGAACCACCATCTGCAGACACATGTTTCATCGACAACCTGCCGAACTTTGCTGTTGATGGTTGTGCCCCTCACGTTAACATCTCTCCACTGAAACACAAAGATAAAGATTGGCTGACTAAACTTAGAATCGAAAAGAGCATTACGAAAGATGCTGCAGCAGCCCCCAGCGCACCTAAAATAATAAAACTTGAATTAACAAGTCCAAGGAACGTAAAATCTCATCGCCCACACAGCAGCACATCTCGAAGCCCCTTACTGAAATTTTTTAGAATAACTAACAGTAGCAGTTCGACTAGTAATCAACAGTGCACACCAAAATCACCGAACGTGTCTTTACCACAACAAACTCAGTCGCCTACATGAAATTTGTAAAATTAAATCGACAAAGAGATATGTATTTATTTGTAGTTTTATGTTCAGTAGATTTTATTTAATTTTTATATTATCTAAATAGGCCCTAATGTACGGTAGTCTGATCTCAGTAAAAAATTATATATTTGCAATAATTATTTATCAATCCTGACAATTTAAGTTAAGTATTACAAAGTCGATGGCTCTCTTAAACTTCTAGTAATGTGATACCTGCATTAAACTGTAATACTGTTAATGTGATACGACAGTTTGTAAATTTTGTGCCTATCAGAGGTTCAAGGATTTTATTCTCCATTCATTTTAAAATGTATGTTATGACACGATAATAAAGACATTAAACAAGCTCTGATTTCAGTTAATTAGTACATAATTTTCCGTTTTAATATGTAGACCTGATATAAAAACAAATTTTCTAGCTTTTGGTTTTTATAAGGGATTCTTTATTGTCTGACTTCATTTCATGTAACTTGAGCTAAGTGTGCTGATTACATTTGCAATCGGTTCTTATGTTTAAAAACTTTTGTAAATGTAATGGAAACAATTTGATTTTGTTTATACAACTTTAAAATTTAAAACAATACTCATAGCTCAAATGCTTCTACAGGCGCGTTCGGGACGGCAGCTCTTTTTACTCTATTTGCACTTTTCTGCTCCACAGCGTTCGGGACGCGACAGTAGGAGAAAAAAGAGCAGCTCCAAAACGCGTTCGAGACAGAAAGATTGGGGCAAATGGAGCTTATCTATTTACACCAAGTCGAGAGCTGGTGAAAGCGGAGCAGTCATGCGCATTACGGAATGTTTACGTTTGTTTGAATTCTTTGAAATTGGAATTACCAGAATAAGGGTAAGCTAAACATCCTGGCGTCGTTTAACAAGTAGTTGAGAAGTTATAATATGTAAAAGTGTACTCTGTGTTGTGTTTTGCAAGTGATACAAAATGTTTAATTCCGAAAAATATGCCATGGTTTTAGATGAAGGAGGGAATTCCACATAAGAAAGAAAATTCATCAATATTATTATTAAACATTGAAGGTATCGTATATATTACATTATTTTAGATAAAACTTTATAAAGCGGTATTAATGTTGTTGCAGAAAATACACTGGAATAATTTTCATCAACCCCATAAATTCTTTCACAATTAAACATTGAAACAAAAGAAAATGTACCAGCAGAAAGCCTGGATAAATTGAGGTCACACAAGACAATTTCGTTTTTAATTGAAAAAGTGAAGAGTAATTATGAAGAGTTCAACAGTGGTTATAAAAAGCCTTTTTGGAAAAAAGTTTCTAGCAAATTTAAGATCAAATTTAACAAAGACTTCAGTGATATTCAGTGCTAATCAAAATGGAAAGGGCTTATGCGAACATATCAAACGGTCTTTGACCACAAGAATTTATAATCTAGTCTAGAAAATAAGCACACTGTAACTGTTGCGTTGTAGCAACTAACTAAATAAATAAAAATTGTTAAATTTGAAAAATCAGCACGACACGTCCCGAACGCTCGAGATTTACCCTTGTTGGAGGCTCTAAAGACCACGTGACTACGTTCTTACTCTGCGCCGCTCCACTCCACTCTGCTCTGGGAACAGCGTCCCGAACACGACTTACATATATTTGAGAAAACGCTATTGTCGTTGTACTTGCAAACAAGAGGAATGAACTTATTTACCGCTTTCAATATGGTCAAAAATACAGCAGACAATATATTAAAAATCACCTTCAGTTTTGATGGCTTTTCAAGCAGCAGCTGTTTTTGTATCGGCTGCCAGTAAAAAATTGGAAAAGCGGGATATTGATATTTTTATTGAGCCACATTTAAATGAAGCGAAATACAAACATAAGTGCAAAAGATTTATTTCTCATTAATGTACAGGGTGGCCTATTTTCGATGCCCATCTCAGTTATTATCAGAGATAGAAAAAAACCAAATACGTAGTCTCGATTTATTTTTTGAGAGAAATTCATTGTCGTTAACAGATTTTTGATATCTTTGAATTTTCGAAATATAGCCAAAACCGGTTTTTGGCAATTTTCAAAAATGTTAAATATCTCGCTTAAACGAAAAGATAGAGAAAAAATTAAAATAACATTTTTGGCATGGTTTTTTGTCCTTAATAAGATAGCGATGTTCAATTGTTTTTACTCATATCAATTCCGATATATTACACCTAACTTTCTAATTTTAAATGGCAACCATAAGCAAATTATATATTTTTGAAAAACGAAAAAATAAGCTTTCGATTCATGTCAGCCAACTATGGTTGCCATTTAAAATAAGAAAGTTAGGTGTAATATATCAATATTCCTATGAGTAAAAAAATTGAACACTGCTATCTTATTAAAGACAAAAAACCATGCCAAAAATGCCTTTAAAGTTTTTTTGTTTTTTCGTTTAAGCGAGATATTTAACATTTTTAAAAAGTGCCAAAAATGGTGGCGGCTGTATTTCGAGTATTAAAAAAGTTATCAAAAATGATAAATATCTCGCTTAAACGAAAAGATAGAGAAAAACTTTGAGGACATTTTTGGCATGGCTTTTTGTCCTTAATAAGATAGCGATGTTCAATTTTTTTTTACTCATACAAATATTGATATATTACACCTAACTTTCTTATTTTAAATGGCAAGCATAGTTGGCTTTGACATGAATCGAAAGCTAATTTTTTGCGCTTTTCAAAAATATATAATTTGTTATGGTTGCCATTTAAAACAAGAAAGTTAGGTGTAATATATATCGGTATTGATATGAGTAAAAAACAATTGAACATCGCTATCTTATTAAGGACAAAAACCATGCCAAAAATGTCTTTAAAGTTTTTCTCCATCTTTTCGTTTAAGCGAGATATTTAATATTTTTGAAAAGTGGCAAAAATCGGTTTTTGGGTATATTTCGAAAATTTAAAAAAATATCAAAAATCTGTTTACGGCAATGAATTTCTCTCGAAAAAATAAATCGAGACTAACGTACTTAGTTTTTTTCTATCTCTGATAATAACCGAGATTCCCTGTATGCGCATCGAAAATAGGCCACCCTGTACATAATATTATAATGGATGATGTTATGAACGGTTTAAACGAACGATTTTTAAGAAGCAATAATTTATATAAGAGTCTCATTTAAATTCAAGTAATTATCCAAAAGTTTTAAGTAACAACATGCCAGATTTAACTTTTCAATTAAAATTATAAAAGTAATTAATAAAAATTTAACAAGGCTATAAATAAAGTCGATTTAAATGCAGAATTAAAAGATTTTCTAAAAATGTGGCAATTGTAAGAAGAAACAGTTGGCACTATAAATGAAGGTGGAGCAGATTCCAATTCGATTTATGAAGATAATAAATAATCAAAAATTCAAAATATGGTATTGGAAAAACAAATTCATTGAATTGACAATCTTGTCCAAAATTGCGTCATTTGCTGTTTTATAATTTTGCAAAAATTTTATTCACATATAGTAGCGTAACAGAATTTATTTTTAATACATAACTTTATTGTAACTTTGTCTTGAACACAAGTATCGTGCGAACAGTCATTTTCAAAATTACAGAGTGCCCGCCTAGTGCATATGTCTTTCATATCTGATTTATTATTTAAAATTTAAAGAAAATTTCATAACAAAATTTGTTCTAGATCATTCGCTTCATAGACTAAAACTACTTTTTTTTAGTTACACCGAGTGTTTTGTAGCTGCACACAGTTATTTAACTTTTTTACTTTAATTTAATGAAATATTTTACATGTGTGATGTTGATCAAAAAGTAAGTTTTCTAAGTAATCACCTTTTGAATTTAATAAACATTCATGCACCATCCGTTCACCGGCGTGTAACCAAACCTTCGTCTCCTTGGCTTACAGAAAATATAAAGTTAATGCAGTCTTTACGCAACAGTGCTTTTAGCAAATATAAAACTACGCATAATGAAAATGACTGGGCCTACTATAAACAGCTACGAAACACTACTTCTTCAGCCATTAAAGCTGAAAAAAAAGCATACATTCAACATAAAATGAAAAATAGTGCTAATAATATGTGGAATGTTTTAAGATCGTCCAGCATACTAAGAAATAATATAACAACTTTGCCACATGAATTAAAAAATATTAATGAAATCAACTATTATTTTTTGAGTAGCCAATCAAACTTACAGCAAGACGTCACTGAAATGTTAGATTACTATAACTCTAACAAATTAGTTGATACAACTTTCTCCTTTTTATTAATTGATGAGGAAACTGTGTTTGATATAATCAATTCTATATCCTCAAAAGCTGAAGGTTATGATGGCATTAATATATATCTCCTTAAGTTAACATGTCCTGTAATTCTACCATATCTAACCAACATTATCAATACTTGTTTATTGGAGGGTAAATATCCAACGTTATGGAAACATGCAATTGTTAAACCTCTGCCTAAAGTTAAAAATCCAATAGATTATAAGTCGCTTCGCCCAGTTAGTATTTTACCAACAGTATCAAAAATCTTGGAAAAAATTGTTAATACTCAATTACGTGAGTATTTAAACTTGTACAGTGTAATACCATCTACACAGTCAGGGTTTAGGAGAGGTTATAGCTGTGAAACGGCTCTCACACATATTGTTGATGACATTGTTAAAGCCACAGATCAAAATAAACTTACAGTACTAGCTCTTATTGACTTCTCTAAAGCATTTGATACAATAAATCATGATTTACTAATTTCAATATTAAAACATATTGGTCTTGACCAACTATCGTGTAATTTTTTCATAAACTATCTGCAAGGGAGAGTACAATATGTAATTGATAATGACATATCAAATCCCCTACAATTAAAAAGTGGTGTCCCCCAAGGATCTATACTTGGACCATTGCTGTATAGCATTTATACGTTCAACCTAAAGCAATCTGTGTTACACTCTGCAACACACTTCTACGCAGACGACACTCAGTTATACCTTTCGTTTACAAAGGAAGAGTTTTTAAACGCCTCATTAAATTTCAATGCAGATTTAGATAATTTAGTTAAATATGCAGCTAAACACAGCTTAAATATTAACACCGACAAAACAGAATTATTACTATTTGGCCCTAAAAAGCTTAGAGAAATATATTTAGAAAATCCCCTTCCATTAAAAATTTGCTCCAACATAATCAAATTCACTGCTAAAGCAAAAAATTTAGGTGTCATTATAGATCACCAATTAAAATTTAATTTTCATATTAACAAATGTTTACAAATGGCCTACAACTCTTTAACAACAATATATGCTAACAGATACCTCTTAACTAGAGGCCAAAAAAAGATATTGTGTAATTCATTGGTACTGTCTCATTTTAATTTTTGTGATAGTGTGTATGGTTCATTTATTGATAGCACCAATAAACAAAAAATTCAAAACTCGTGCATGAGATTAATCTTTGGCATTAAGAAATATAGTCCCATATCGTATAAGTTGAAAGACTTGAGATGGCTTAATATGTTTAATCGTCGTCTGCTACATGCAGCATGTTTTTATCACAAGTTGATTATTTCCCATACGCCTCCTTATCTTTATAGTAAAATTAAATATCGTGAAGATGTGCATACTTTAAATATTAGGTTCAAAGGTACACTAACCCCTCCTCACCATAAAACAGAATTCTTCAAAAAGTGTTTTTCATATACAATTACCAAAATTTATAACAGTATAGACCCTTTATTTAAAGGTTTACCTTTGAACTTATTTAAAATTAAATTTCATAAACACCTACTGCTATCGTCATTCAACTAGTTTCTTGCTGGTAAGTGTCGGGCCACGTCGGTTCAGTGCTGCAACACGTCAATATGTTTATGTGCTTGTTGTATTCAGCTTCAAGGTTGGGTGGCAGAACAGCTGTCTTGTGGACAACGCTGAACCCCGCCTTGCGATTTTCCCCAAAAAAATTCTTTTTTATTTGTTGTATTTTGTTTATTTAAAAATGTGGAAATAAAGCCGTATATTATTATTATTATTATTATAATTACATTGCCCTGTATATTTTTCTGACTTTAGATACAAATTAAATTTATATTCCAAAATGTAAAAGTTTTTTGTACTTTTGTGTTTTTTCGATATTGTCAAATACAGATCTGTAGCAAAATATTCTTATTTAGCGATTAATAACAGCAGTGCAAAATAATTTGGGAGTTTTGTTAACAATACTCTTATACTAACTTCTAAATAATGAAACTGTTAAAATAAACACAGAGTGTTTGTTTTTGCCGTTCCATTTAGCTTAATTTTCAACATGAATAAGTTAATTTTTTTAAATGGAAGTCTCTGCATTTCTGTTTATTTTCTTGTAGATAATTTAATTGTCTTTAAAAAACAATAAAGGTGTTTGAGGTATAAAACTACTATTTCTCGAGTTATTGCTGTTTTAATGATAATTTATAGGTAACAAGATGATTTACCCGGCGTTGCACGGGCGATTACAATTTTAATTACTTTTTTAACTTGAATAAGCCCAATAATTCCAAATCATACACAAATGACATACTCTGATCAATCATCTTTTCATTTTCTTATAATTCCTTAAAAAATAACTATTTATTGCTTAAAAATTGAATAATAACTCAAATTTATTTTCTTTCGTCTTGTTTCAATTAAAAATGTACTAATAAAAACAATACTTCAGGTACATTTATTGCTAATTGTATACAATACAATCTTTACTTGTGAAATACACCGCGCCGTACGTGTTATGACCAGGTATTTGCCGACGTAAGATCGAATCCCGTCCAAGTAATTATTTTTTTTAAAAATTGGTAATATGTGCTTGTACTTAAAGTTTGGCGTTATATCTGCAAGGTCCTAAATAGTAACTGTGCAAAATTTGGTCCCGATCGGTCAACGGACCTAGGATTCTATAGCGACAAACAAACACACAAACAAGCTCTTTTATATACAGGGTGAGTCACGACGGACGCGTCGGAGTTTTATGGCGAAACGGTTTATATTATCCAATTTCTGTCGCTGTTAGATTTTGTAAGTCAATAAGGGCTACATTTTAAAAATATTTTCAAATATACAGGGTGCTCCAAAAAAGAGTGCCATATCAAAGTTATACTTTTTCTTATGGAACACCCTGTATATTTTTACATTTTTAGATTCCTCTTTAAATTTATTTCAAAAAATTTAAGAGGTTATATGGGTCTAAAGTCAACCGTTCTCGTGAAAATTGCATTTTCATGAAAATACAGTATTTTCAAAAATTTTCAACATTTGAAAACTTTGACAAGTCTGAAGAAATTCGCTTGGAGATAAGATTGACAATAGATTATGTAACACTTTGCACGACCTACATTTTTAAAATATTATACAGGGCGTTTTTTACTCTTGGTCAAACTTGTGAAACTTTAAACATCGATAACTCATTTTTTTTAAATACAACACCCTATATTTTTTTACACCATCTTATAGAAAATTTAATTCTCTTTCGAAAACATTAAGGCGGTTTTTCACCTAAAATTGATATTTTCCGAGATATCGCGATTTTATTGTTAATTATTAGGGCAAAGCAGGGCCGATGAGAGGGGGGGGCAGGGGGGGCTCCGAGCCCCGGGCCCGGAAGTAAATTAGGGGCCCAGAAATCCACACACGTTTTTAATTATGGTGTATTAAATATTCATCATTCACAATTCGTTCTTTTTTTTTAAATAAATTTTCAAATAATTTATTTTTTCCCCGGGCCTGGCGACGTCTCTCGACGCCTCTGGGGCAAAGTAATATTTTCAAGTAGGCTATGAAGGTAGACAGCGGTAATTTGAAACAATTGAAAGAAAAAACAAGACACTTATAATTTTGTTGTTTGCCTACACATTTTTGACATTTTTTTATAAGAAAGTTGTAGATTTACCATTTTTACGTTTAAATAGAGGTTTCTCATCAGGGCCACAATATTTTTCATATAATTGAGTTTGATCGTTTGCCAAGTCCTAAAAACCGATTGATAATGTATTAGGTACGAGAACGGAACGCTGATTAAAAAAAAAAGTAATACTGACTAGTCTAATTTTACATTAAAAAAAAAAACATGGTTGGTACTGTTTTCGGTAGAGTGTCGTAGTGTATCGTTAACAGACAAAAAATGGTTTATAGGATTTAGTAATTATCTTATAACACAGGTCCAATAAATAAATGCATAAACAATTTTAAAAAATGTCTATTTAAACGTAAGTATGGTAAAACTACCACTTTCCTATAAAAATATGTCAAAAGTCTGTAGTCAAACGATAAAATTATAAGTGTCTTATTTTTTGTTTCAATTGTTTCAAATTACCGCTGTCTACCTTCATAGCCTACTTGAAAATATTACTTTGCCCTAATAATTAACAATAAAATCGCGATATCTCGGAAAATATCAATTTTAGGTGAAAAACCGCCTTAATGTTTTCGAAAGAGAATTAAATTTTCTATAAGACGGTGTAAAAAAATATAGGGTGTTGTATTTAAAAAAAATGAGTTATCGATGTTTAAAGTTTCACAAGTTTGACCAAGCGTAAAAAACGCCCTGTATAATATTTTAAAAATGTAGGTGGTGCAAAGTGTTACATAATCTATTGTCAATCTGATCTCCAAGCGAATTTCTTCAGACTTGTCAAAGTTTTCAAATGTTGAAAATTTTTGAAAATACTGTATTTTCATGAAAATGCAATTTTCACGAGAACGGTTGACTTTAGACCCATATAACCTCTTAAATTTTTTGAAGTAAATTTAAAGAGGAATCCAAAAATGTAAAAATATACAGGGTGTTCCATAAGAAAAAGTATAACTTTGATATGGCACTCTTTTTTGGAGCACCCTGTATATTTGAAAATATTTTTAAAATGTAGCCTTTATTGACTTACATAATCTAACAGCGAAAGAAATTGGAAAATATAAACCGTTTCGCCATAAAACTCTGACGCGTCCGTCGTGACTCACCCTGTATATAGAAGAAGATAAACATGTATTATTTGATACTGAAAAAATTTAAACTTCTAAGGTTTGTGAAATAATTATAAAAAATCGTTTTTGTTATGCCTGTTTAATCAATATTAATTAAAAATTAAAAACTTGTAAATAATTCTTTTATTGCTCTTATGAGAAAAAAAATTAATACCATCTCAAATTTGAATATAATATAAGCATAGCTATAAGAATGTGTTATTTCACTGCTACTATGTTTACAAAAAAACAAATAATTTCTAGGGACAGTAAACATAAACACAAATGATATCGATAGCTTGTAAATCTTGGGAGTCTATTTTTAAATATTTTAACAAAAAATATATTTATCAAAGGTTTCCGGTACTGGTTTCAAAAATTTTGTTTTAATAAATAAATTATTTTTGTGTACTTCGATTAAGAGTTAATAATCGTATCATAATATGTATATTTTTTAACTAGATAATGAAAATGTACAACCTAAAAAAAATTTAAGATATTCTAAATAAAATACAATTTTTTAAAGCCTACTATTTTAAATCTATCAAACATTGCATTTTTACCTATAAATTATCATTAAAACAGCAATAAATAGAGAAATATTAGTTTTAGATGTAGTACATTTTAATAGTTTTTATAAAAGTCTATAAAATTATCTACATGAAAATGTAAAAATAAACAGGATGTTTCATTTAAAAAAATTGACTTACTGGTGTTTGTAATTTTAGATAAATGGACTGACAAAATAAAAGTACCCTGTGTATTATTTTAGAAGTTTAATTATTTAGAAGGTACTATGTTACTATATAGAAGGCCCGATTGCATAACCTGAGATTAAACCAAGTTAACCCTAGAACTAGGCAAAATCGCAGCATAGTTGTCGCTGATATTGCCTAGTTTTAAGAATTAAGTTGTATCTTAATAACTGGAAACGACCAATTTTAGGTACAAAAAACTTTATGCATTTTGGAAAGAGAATTTAATTTGGAATCTAAAAACAGAAAAATATACAAGGCGTTGTAATTTTAGTAAAAAGTTAGTTACATATCATTGTGCAGCAACAAAACACTCCGTATAGCTGAAAGAAAATAGTTTTAATTTATGAAGCCCTTGATCTCCAACAAATTTTGTTTTGTAACTTTTTTAAAGTTTTGAATAAATAAGATATGAAGGAAATACCCATTATATTGAATAGATTATGTAATTATATGGGTCAAAATAAATTAGAAGCGTTTATTATTATGTCCCATGAAAAAGATATTTTAAATACAAGAGTAGGGCCAAATTGTAAACGCAATGAAGGAAAAAGTTTATAAAAAAAAATTATTATGTAGACGAGAATACCTTTGACTTTGTATGATTCGCTATATTGACACTCACTGTTTTGTGTTGGAATTTTCTTTCCATTTTTTTACATTCAGACATGCTGACAACTGTTTAGAGTTAATTGTTAAATGTTTTGAGTTGTAAATAGATTCAATTGTGATTTTTTTTCATTTCAATAACCTGGGTCCCGTGGCTCGACTTATCCAGATTTCCCGCAATTAAATTTGTTCTTAGCCCAGCCCTGACTGAAGTATATTTTATTGCTGTCTTTCGAATAATAAAACATTAATATTATTTACAATTTATTGTTTTCTACTCTGTCATACATCATCTCTCTTTCAACTGCGCTATTGGCATTATAACTACAAGTTACTATATGCAGACTTCCAGTTAGATAAAGTTATTTCATTATACATCTCTTATTAATGTTGAGCATTAAAATCTCGTTTATCATAAATATACAAGAAATAACTTTATACAGTTTGTAATGAACGAGGTTTTATATAATTAGAATGAACAGAATTTATAAATTACCCTTATGGTATGTATAGTAAAAAATGACTAAGATTTTTTTAAGTTTTAAATTTTTGTTGGTTTTTCAACAGTAGCATACATATCTTGTTTGATAAAGTAACGGTGACTAACTTTTAGTATGTACCGAGTATAATTAACAAATGAAATTATTTTCTTACTGAATTAAATTGACCGAAGCTAACAATTTGTTACATTCATATTTTTAAAAACATTAAAGACCATTTTGTGGCAAAATACAATTAAAAAAAGATGATGCTTCCGTTAAATTATGCCAGCAGATATTTATAAGGACGAAGCTACACTTTTATAATATAATCTGTTAACATTCTATATTAAATACAATTTTATACACACACAGATTAATTATTATCATTGATCCTATACTAAATTAGCTATAATAATTAAAATAAGTAACTATACTAGTTAATATGGATAAATAATTTTAAAAACAACATACGCATAACTGAGAAGACAAATATAAATTTTTTATCAGTTAATAATATCAATTAATAAATTTAAATAAAACTTACATATCTACTACGCAGGGGTAGCCACTTGATCATTCAATTTAATTAATTTTACTATATTAATTGTATAAAGTCGATACACTGGCATGCACTTGTGAAGCCCACAATATTATTTAATTACAAATTCATTTTTAAAACACGATTTTAGGATTAGCATTACTTTGTTTAAAATTAAAATTGTTCACTGAATTGTCAGTTATACTCTTAGCTGATATATTTTTATCACGAAGGTCAACTAACACAAAAAATTAACAAGGTTGCTCTTTACCTGCAATACACTTTGTTAAATATTTTTAAGTGTATATTTTTGTAAAAAAAAAAAGTTCGATGTTATACTTTGTGCTTATATTATTCACATTATAAAATATAGTTTTCACAAAACTTGCCATGATATTATTTTTACAAGCAAAACTGTATTTCAATGATTAAGTGACAAAATGAAACATTAATTCAACATGAAAATCATGAGATTGTAGAGAAACATTTATTAAATAAAATTAACTCGTACGTCTATTATTGCCCATTTGCAGTACAGCGGATGGTGTTTTTTTATTGGATCGTAACAAACGTGAAAATTGTTTCTGTTAGATGACCTCATATATTTTGTTGTTATTTTGAACCGAGTACACTTTTGGGCCATAAAATAAACTTTGGTATTGCTCTTTTTACATGATGCATGTTACCACATATATATGAAATACACAAACAAAAATAATTAAAGTGCATTACCTTACAAAGCTTTTAACTCTCAGTACAGTTTATACAGCCTTAGTGCATATATTTAATTATCACTATGATCAGGGCCGAACTCGAAAAATAAAGTCAACTAAGTAATGTAGAGGGGCATTTAAAAAACAAAAGATTGCTGGGATTTCTAAGGAAGCAAAGATGATCATAAACAAAAGATCGCAGGTAGTTTTTGTTTATGGAAGAGTGTGGAACTCTATTGCTTAGAGTTGAAATAAATTAATTGAAAGTAATCCTAGAGCCGGACCTGACTATGACGCTCGACACAGAAGTCCAATTTCTGCATCATTAAACATTAATAAATCGAGATGACAAAACACAATTTGGTAATAAATTCTCTATATAGAAAAAAATAATATACAAATAATAATAAATTAACACACATAAGTTCTTGTTATATATTGTAATGACTTAATCACTAATGAAACTAGTAACTAACGGTCCATAAAACCTGCTGTTTTAAATTATTAATTACTATTATATATGTACACCAATTTATTTACTAATCACTAGGCTTGGAGCCTCAAATAATAAATGTAGGACAATGCACACACATTAAAATAAATAAGTTTTTCGAAGAATTATGGTCATAATCGAGACATGAAACTGTATGAATCGTAGGTCTCCGCATGCAGTTTTGTTCTTCTGTCTTAAAACGATAAAAAGAGGTAGTAAAATTTGTCATGCATTATATATGGACAACATCAAACAATCTAGAATGTTGAGACGTACAGCAACACCATAATATTCAAATGATTAATTGAATTAATCATTTAAATGATAATTAGTATCAATGCTACTTGAAACCGTTGTTGTAACTGCTGCAAACGAAACTAATTTATAAATAAGCCGATAAAACTGCAATCATTGCAGGAATATTTTATTTTATACGTATCATACGAATTACGTTCCGCGTTCATATACAGCAGGCTCGTGCGCTGCTACAACGCACGTCGTCGATTACAAATAGAACAACGAAAGATATATAAAGATAAAAACGTATACACAGGTAAGTATATGCAACGGCTAATATAACAGCTGATTTTATATATGTACATAGCCTACAAATATTATCGATACCACAGTGATGCGGAAAATGTTCTTAACGCACACACACACATCCAACGCTACGAGAGCATATCACTTTCTATGATCACACCTACTTGATAAGATTCTTTTAAATGTCCGTCAACACGGTCGTTAAAGCTCACACGAAAACTTTGGCAAGACCGTCCGCACCTGCGCTCGCAATGTACGGTCTTGTCGGATGGAACGCTACGTCTAGGATGCTTTCATCGAATTTCTTTCGATGTGCCGTAATTTCTTGAACGCACGTTTTGTTGTCTAAATGCCACAGCCGTATTGAACAATCATGTGAACCTGGAAAAAATTAATTTTACCATTAGGCGACATTTTTAAAACACTGGTAGGTACCAAGAAATAATATCTATTAGATTATCTCATGTTATACAGGGTCCTGCATTAGTACGTCGGGCTTTCATAGCGCCCCGCCCGTAGGAGATAGAAAAAAAACTTAAATGCATAAAATTATTGGTTTAAAAAGATCTACGTCGTAAAATTATTTTCAACTATACAGGGTGTTCCATTTTCGCGCTATAGCAAAAACAAAGATTTTTTTAAATGGAACACCCTGTATATTTTTAGGTCTTCGAATGTCATTTTTTAACCTCTACATGAATGTCTTTTCATTTTTTGATTTTGTGACAGTGTTGCCAACTTATTAATTTTTTTCCGAAAAATCTGACATAAGCAGGCTTAACTTTAAAAAATCGTAGCGACCTCGTTTCTTGAAGTTAAGAAATAAGTTTTAACAATAATGTTAGTCCGGTTAGGGAGCAACATTTTAAAAATAAAAAATTTAAATTTATTGATACAGGGTGTTCACAAAAAAATGCCAAACTTTCCAAACTTGAAAGTGACATAACTCTTTTTTTTTCACATGTAAACACCCTTGTTTTATTATGCTATTCCATAGCATTTTTTCTCCCCTTCAATTTTTATGAAGGGTGTCCTATGTCTAAACCCCGTAGTTGTTGAGATATTCAATACTTTTCAAAAAAGTAGCCATTTACTTGCATTTGTATACGGAAGTAGGCCGCGCTTATGCAAAACAAGTGCGAAAATGTAAGCAAGTGTCAACTTATCATTTGAATAAATTTAGAATTTAAGCGGATATTAATTACGTAATAAAATTAATCATTTTTATTCAAATACTATGAAAAGTAACAAATTGAAAATACATAAAAGATTAACGACTACAATAAATGTTCAAAATGTCTTCCATTTTTAGTAGAAGTGGACCCACCAGGTGGCCTGCCAAATCACCTGATTTGACTAAACTTGACTTTTTTTTGTGGGGATACGTGAAAGGAATTGTGTATAACGAACCACCGACAACAGCAATAAATATGCAACAACGAATTGTTGACGTTTTTGCAAGTATTTCACCTGAAATATTAAGAAGAGTGCAAAGGTCTTTTCAGCAGAAAATAGATTGGTTTTTGAATAAAAACGATTAATTTTATTATACATATAGTTAATAACCGCTTAAATTCTAGATTTATTCAAATGTCAAGGTGACACTTGCTTACATTTTGGCACTTGTTTTGCATAAGCGCGGCCTACTTCCGTGCATACAAATGTAATTAAATGGCCACTTTTTTGAAAAGTATTGAATATCTCAACAACTACGGGGTTTAAACATAGGACCTCTCATAAAAATTGATGGGGAAAAAAAAAGCTATCGAATAGCATAATAAAACAAGGGTGTTTACATTTGAAAAAAATGAGTTATGTCACTTTGAAGTTTGGAAAGTTTGGCATTTTTTTGTGAACACCCTGTATCAATAAATTTAAATTTTTTATTTTTAAAATGTTGCTCCCTAACCAGATTAACATTATTGTTAAAACTTATTTCTTAACTTCAAGAAATGAGGTCGCTTCGATTTTTTAAAGTTAAGCCTGCTTTTGTCAGAATTTCAGAAAAAAAAAATAAGTTGGCAACACTGCCACAAAATCAAAAAATGAAAAGACATTCATGTAGAGGTTAAAAAATGACATTCGAAGACCTAAAAATATACAGGGTGTTCCATTTAAAAAAATCTTTGTTTTTGCTATAGCGCGAAAATGGAACACCCTGTATAGTTGAAAATAATTTTACAACGTAGATCTTTTTAAACCAATAATTTTATGCATTTAGGTTTTTTTTCTATCTCCTACGGGCGGGGTGCTATGAAAGCCCGACGTACTAATGCAGGACCCTGTATAACAATTAGGACAATTAGTTCTAAAAAAAGCCATCGACTAAGGTGTTTAAGGCAACAGAAGCCTTAAAAGTAGATGGGCATAAGATTAATATGAAGGCTGCAACACTTGATTAATACTACACAACACCTACCGGACAATAAATACAGTCCATTTGGATCAACAGCTAAACTAGTAACGGCATCCAAATGTGCAACCATCGAATGAACGATCTTGCCAGTATTATTATCCCAAAAGCGTATATGCCTATCTTCATGCGCCGTAATAGTAAGCGATAAAGTAGGATGACAAACCACCCTATTGATCTGTTTACTGTTAACGTTATTAACAGACTCTTGGCTTGACTCCAGTCGCACAATCGGCTTAGCCGTCTCCGTATCAAAGATGACGGAATGTGAGCTGTTATAGGACGCCACGATACGATTAGTTTCGTCGTTCACGAAATCCACGCTCGATGGAACACCGTCTTGTTCTGACGTGAACGTATTAAGGAGCGGCATCTGCGAACACAAAAACAAAATTAATTGCAAACTTAAAAAAGGCACGCTTTTTGTTTCTTTTCCTCTTGTAAGTAGTTCAGATGATATTTTCACTTTATATCTGAAAGTAAGATTTTTAAAGCCACGTTGTAGGCAACCCAACACGCTCATGTAACGTAAACCATTTCTGTCGAACCAAATAAAGCTAAATTACCTTAGAATGTGGAGCCCATAGCTTAACAGTACCATCAGCAGCACAGGAGAGTAGCTGCTGTCGCATGTGTAACACTGAAAGTCCCCAGACCGCGTCCACGTGTCCATGAAGTGTAGCGTTAAGGACGTCGGGTTCAAATAAATCGTATGGGTCTATGTTGGAATTGGGTACATTCCAACAATTAATATTACCATCTAATCCTCCTGAATAACAGTGTTCACCAGTCCCCGAAACAGCGAGACATAGCACGGGGCCATTATGACTCCTAAAAATCGAAACTTGTTACACACGTCAAAAAAATGTTTAATTGAAGGTTTAACCATCTTGGAATGAAGGGTACAACATTTGCTAATTCTTGTATTTATACGGACAACATAGAAACCACAAATTAGCATTTACAAACAGTGTAAAAGAATGTTGACGGTCTATGAACATAATGCTACATACTCGTACATTAAATAAACTACTACCGTGAACCATGGGTTTTTTCATTTTTTTATGTATTGCTTTGATACTGATTTTTGAAGTTATTTAATTTATCTGTGTCATATGCCATTTAATAGCTCCAAGTGCTCTTTCATATTTTATATTACTTTTAACCCCTTCACGTTCAAATTGCCAAATGTTGCCAACTGTGGCAACATGCTAAATGCGGTCCTACAAACCAGGTCACCACATGTGGCAACAAAATTATTTGTTCTCCTGTTTTCTCCAGTAATACGGTAGCTCATGATTTTAGCCTGGTTTATGCACTTTGGATTTTTTTGTCAACTCTGGGTGAAAAAAAACTTTTTTTTTGCTACCTTATTATTGGTCTATTATTTTCTTTTTCCTAAATAGATCCGACAAAATGTTACTTTTTACGCCCCCCAGTGTCTGAATTTTATTTTTTGCATTTGTAATGACACTAAAAGAACTATGTGATAGGTAAAAGTAAAATTAAACAAAATTATACAATTTTTTGTCAACATGCAAAGCCCCTCCCATATGCGCCGCATATGACTTTATTGGCGATTTTTTTAACATTTAAGTGGGGGCTAGTATGCTTAGTAAGAAAATGGCAAAAAAAAACTGATTTGAAAAAATTAATTTTTTCGTGAAATCTCACGATTTTTCAGCGACCAACCATTTTCGGTCTGGCCATGAAGGGGTTAATGAATTAATTGAATTCTATCTAAATATTATTAGGAAATAACATGCAAAAATCGGAAATTCGAGTTTTTTAATTGCTACTGAAAACAGCACTTTAAAGCTTCAGAAGTGGCGAAGAAGGTATACGAAGTGGAAGGCAAAGAGGCAGTATAGTGCAAAACTGGTTAAAAAAATTCAATGACGGGTCTCGAGGTCTACCATTCTACGGTCACCCTACCGTGGTGAGTTCTGAAGTCATCCGCGAAGCCGCCGAGAAAAATCAATTAACCAGCTCTTGTCAATTATCTGCTGAACTGGGCATTTAACAGACATTACTCGTTTGGCACTTTCATACGCTTTACTTTTAAGAATACTTCTTGTGGTTATGATTTCGTGTTGAGTTTAATTTAAAAAAAAACGAAAAACTTATGGTTCACTCTAGTACGAGTAGTTTTAAACATTAACACGTTGAATGCTAGACTAACTTTATATGACTTGCCCAAGGTGTTGAAATGAATTTTTTGTTATGGAATGCATACTATGGTAAAATATTATTTACAACAGTTAATTTGCACTGTATTATCATATTTTAAAAATTTATCTGGCGCTGGTATGTTTTTTCTAATGCAATATTTTACTTATTTTTCAACAATCAATTGTTTCTTAAACCTGTAATTGGTCATTCTTATTGAGTTTGCCCAACTATTAGGTTATGATATCCATTACACTTCTAAACATTATATTAATTTTTGCATTTCATCTCCTGTATGTTATTTTTTAACGACTAAAAAAATGCTGGGAAAAGTCAAGACTGTCAGATGATTTTGCAAAATTTGTTACAAAAAAAAACGTTAAAAAAATAGGTAGAAGAAATGCAAAAAAATCAAACAAAGAAAGTTGTCATATATTGTGAAGATTATACCATTCGCCTTTTCTGTTTTTGCCATGTTTTAATAAATGCACGTTTAAAAATAAAACTATTTTTATGTGTTCTATGCCGTAACAGGGCTAATATGGACCATTTATTGTTATGCCGGCAAAGTAGGGATAATCTATGCTAAGCTTGGACTGTTTACATGTTAGTGTACAGAGTTTGCGTTCACTATCCATATGATGCTAAGCTATGCTGGAAGGCTCAATTCAAGAAAAAAAGGAAAGAAATCGGTATCAAATATAAAAAAATGTACTGGCTAATCCGGAGAAATTCCTCTCTGTCCCTAAATAATAAAGTTTTGCTTTACAAGCAAATTTTGAAGCCTGTATGGACAAAGGGATACAGCTATGGGGATGCAGCAAACAGAGTAACATTCAGACCATCCAGAGATTCCAGAACAAAACACTAAGGAACATCGCTGATGCACCTTGGTACTGCAGAAATAGTGACATACATCGGGAACTCAACATGGACACTGCAACCGACACAATTAAGAAGTTTGCCAAGAGCCACGAAGAAGCTCCATCAACAAGTAAACGTCGAGGCGATCCAGCTCCTGGGCACCACAGGATTAGTAAGGAGACTTAAAAGGGTTAAACCTTTTGAGTTACTTTAAGCAAAAGTTTAAAAACAGAGACTGTGCGGTAGTGTGCACGCTAATAATTAGTGTACTTGTATATTAGCAAACTAAGGACTACTATTGGGTAAACCTTAGACTAAGTTTGAACATTATTAATTTAGGCTAAAAGTAAACTGCTCATTGGTCTCAAAGACCAGATTGCACTGTTATAAACGCTATTAGTTTATAATAATTAAAAAAAAAACTATCCATACAAGGACCAAAGAGTAGATTGAAATAGCTATCAATAAGACAAAGAACCATAAAACCCCAGGTGTTGATCAAATTACAGCAGAAATCCTTAAGATCGACCCACAATTTTCTGCAAGGCCACTTAAACCAATGTTACAAAAAATATGGACAGAAGAGAAATTTCCAAAAGATTGGAGGGAAGGAGTGATAATAAAACTACCTAAGAAAGGAGATGTAAAGAAGTGCGACAACTGGAGGGGTATCACGTTACTGAGTATTGTAAATAAAATCTTTTATAAAATTCTCCTTAACCGGATAACAGCAGTCGTACAGGCAGGTCTAAGAGCTGAACAAAATGGATTTAGGGCGAACCGGTCGTGTATAGATCACATAGTGAGTTTGAGAATAGTAATAGAACAAAGCCTAGAGTACAATGCACCGTTATATCTACTGTTTGTCGACTACAAAAAGGCTTTAGACAGTATAAACAGAAATTGTATATGGTACATACTACGGAATAGGGGAATACCAACTAAGATAATAAACTTAATTAAAGAAGGTTACAGGGAGTATGACTGCAGTTGTTTACAATGGAAAACTGTCTTCAGCGTTCAAAACCAAACATGGAGTTAGGCAAGATTGCAACCTGTCCCCGTTATTATTTATAATAGTACTGGAGGAGGTGCTGCGCAGGGCGTTGAGAGGAGGGCAAGGCGGAATAAGATGGAATATGGACGAAACTCTGGATGACTTGGTTTTTGCAGATGATATTTGTCTTATTGCACGCAGTGGGAAGCAGATGCAAGAAAAACTAGATATTATCCAGGCAGAATCAAAAAACGTTGGACTTCAAATAAACATTGATAAAACGAAGTGTATGGTTTTAAACGTGGAACGTCCGAAAGACATAGTTATAAATAGTGATATAATAGGACGTGT
This sequence comes from Elmis aenea, assembly GCA_947652605.1. Classification (NCBI taxonomy): domain Eukaryota; kingdom Metazoa; phylum Arthropoda; class Insecta; order Coleoptera; family Elmidae; genus Elmis; species Elmis aenea. The sequence continues at coordinate 24,854,196 of OX393581.1, read as the reverse complement.
GGAACAATTTGTGTATCTAGGAAGTAATGTGGCTGTCGCAGACAGTGTAAATAAGGACATACAAAATCGAATAAACAAGGCTAGAGGAGCCTACATAAAGCTAAATAAAGTGTGGCGCTCAAATAACCTACCAATTAAAACCAAAATTAAAGTATTTAATATCATGGTAAAGCCAGTATTGTTATATGGATCGGAGTCGTGGTCGGCAACAAATGCTACCAAGCAAAAATCACAAGTGTTTGTAAACAGATGTCTGCGGGGTATATTGAGAGTATGGTGGCCGGACATTATCAGTACCTAATGAAGATCTCTATAAAAGAACAATGCAAATCGACATCAATACTGACATAAAAAGAAGGAAATATGGATGGTTGGGGCACACACTGCTGGAAAAGAGGTTTGCAGAAGAGTGCTGAAATGGAACCCGGAAGGTCGCAGAAAGAGAGGGCACTCGAAAAACACATGGAGGACGGTAGGGAGTGAGACAGAACAGGAAATCGCAGAACTGAGCCACATAGCATAGGACAAAAATAAATGGAAGGAATACACCGATACCCGAATAACGAGTCTATTATTATTATTATTATACAAGGTTTGCCACTATACACTTACAATGTCTTAAATTTTCTATATGGATAATTTTATACGTCTTTTGATATGAATTACAGAAAAATTTATGAAAGTTTTATTTCATGCGTTTTTATATGTAACTTAAAATTTAAAGTTGTAATTTTTTTTTGATAATTCATAACAAAAGATGTTTACAATTACTCAACATAGGATTTAATATTATGTAAATGTATAGTGAGTTGCAGACCTTTTCTGTATAGTCAAACGCAAATGCAGCAAGCTAAGGTGTAAACATAGTGGCATCCATGACAATCTGAGCTTAGCAGGGATTACAGTAACAATTCATTTATATAAAGTTATATGTGTTTTGTTTCCTAATCCTGGCATCGCCGGTCACCGATATTTCCCACGGCACTTTTGGAATATTAATTGTCGGTCACCGGTGACCCCCAAGGCATTGAACGTTTTAAATACCAATATTCTTTGATTTAAACAAACTTACCTAAAAGTATACAAAGGTTCAACATCTAGGGAGGCTGATTTTTTAGCCGGTACAGTTTTTTGTAAATTCCACAACTTGAGGGTGTGATCTTCACTAGCAGTAATGAGAACTGGTTCACCAGGATGGAATGCTAGTGCCCTTACTCCATCGAAATGACTTCTTAGAGTGTATTTAGCATTCCAAGTTTTTCGAAAGGCTTCCTTACTGCTAGTAATATCGTAGCTAGTCTCTGCATCATTATTTACAGTTAGCTGTGCCAATTCTCCTAATCCTAATGCCGAATCGATATTTTCATCATCATTCAGACCACCAAATGGACGACACGATCCTGTAAATTCGTAATATATGTTATATCTATACAACTACACAGTTTCCAACTAATATACCGGGTGTAAATGAAGTGAGGAGACCCCCTTTTTTCTTCAGTTTTCATTTTAGATAAATAAAATTTTAGATATATGATGTGCAAAAAACCTGGTTTTTTGAACACATGCACACAATTGTTTCACTTCCGGTTTCGCCGGAAATGACCCCAACTTTGTTATTTTAAATGAAACACCGTTATTTTTACGTTTTTAAAAAGAGGAAGCGATTTTGGATACAACTGCACCGTTTTGGTTAATTTTTATAACCCCAAATAATTTTTGAACCAAAATTTAATTTTCTAGTAAGTGTGCCGTGACCTGCATCAATTGAATTTTATTATATCAACAATTGCCCAAAAAACGTTTTTGTACATTTTAATTGACATTTAGGTGACTTTAACCGGCTTTGAAGGTTGCGGAATCAGTTTTTAGACAAAGTCAATTTTTTTAAATGGAACTATGGTGGTACAAGCGGTTATTTAAATGGGGCATTTTCCAACGAATCCATCGATACCAATAACGTGTATTTTTATTAAGAGTCTGCTTCAAAAACTTTAAATTATTGTAAAGATTTATTAAGATATCCTGTTAATCGCAGTACACTGTGCATAACTGCAACAAAACAAAAGCAAAGGTGCTACTGAAGATTGCTGTGGAAACAAACAAATGCTTGTTTACATGTTTGCATGTCATTAGGGTGGTAGAAAAATGATTACAGTTATTAAACTATAACTTAACACGTTGACTGTACGATGAGCCAAATACGGCTCACGACGCTGAAAATTGCACATTCTTATGGCATATTTGACTCATTTGACAGATGCCAAACGTCAAATGTAAAGGTGAATATCAACATAAATGTGCCTTTATAGGTTCTGAAATGGTTGTAAGACGTAAAAAGAGGGTTATCTAAATCTTATTGAGTAAATATTTTGAATCACAAATGACTCTTGAAAGTCCTATGTACGTAATTCCAAAAGCAGTTGAACATGTTGTTTAAGTATGGTGGATACATTAGCATGTGACGTTGCATTTTAGAAAATGCTTGGACAGTTAACGTGTTAATAAAAAATTAAATTATGGTTGAAAAATTATTTGAGGTTATAGAAATTAACCAAAATAGTGCAATTGTATCCAAAATCGCTTCCTCTTTCCAAAAATGTAAAAATATACACAATGTTCATTTAAATAACTAAGTTGGGATCATTTCCAGCGAAACCGGAAGTGAAACTATTGTGTGCATGTACTTCAAACATCCGGTTTTCTGCACATATCATTTGTCTAAAATTTCAGTAATCTAAAATCAAAACTCAAAACTAAAGAAAAAAAAGGAGATGTACCACACTTTGTTTACACCCGGGATGTGTTGAAAAACTGAATTAATTTAGCAAAATCGGTCTGAGAAAAAAAAACATTAAATATTACAGATCAACATTTCATAAGATCTTAATTCATATGAAGAATAAAGTCAGTTTTATCTTACGTTTATTCCATTCGCCAGATTCATTCTTGATATCTTGATGCTGATTTTCAGATTCTGATAATAAATTTAATTCGTTCAAGACTTCCATTGCTTCTGCATCCACATCATCAGCGAGACTATCCATTTTACCTGTAAAATAATATATTAGTAAGAAACTACAACACAGCATTGCAATCACGAAACTAAAAATTGTTACAATTCTAATACATTTTAAGGTCCGTCAATAGCCGACAAGTTTACAGTAAATTTAATTAAACAGGTACCTCCTTTTCTCTTAACATCCTCGTCTAAATCTGGGCCTTCCCATTCAACGTCATCGCTCATATTTTCATCGTCATCCTCCATATCAACATCCGCATTGGATAAGAAATCGAGATTTGCCATTACTGCGGCTTCTGTATCGAGCATCATTGCTTCAGCTAACGATGTTGGTTGAGATTTCTTAGCAGGAGTTCTTCTGCCTGCAATTAATTCTTTTTTTAAATACTTAAGTCTGTACGTTTAGTTATAAAGGCGCGGTCGATCTACATAAACATTAGAGCCCTGCTTGCCAATCTCTAGTGAGACAATGTGCACTTTACGAACACTTCTTAAATCGTAATACTACCTCCGTCCGAAAATATGGTATACATTAAGAAAAAAAAAGTGGGAATAACAAAAGTAATATTATCTTGGCCTTTTTTTGTTTTTGTTTATAAATAGGTGGTTGTTAGGCAACTAATAAACAAATGGCACACAAATAGTTTGGCATATGTCAAAAATAATTCACAGGAAAAAAATTCGCGTATTTTAGACAAATTAAGTGACACCCGCTGTTCTCACAAAATGGCGAATTTTGATCAAAATTGTGTTGAATTAAAAAGAAGAAGTTCCAAATCAAAGCAACTGACACTTAACTAGCGTAATAGTATACTCTAAAAAAAAAAAAACCAAATTTCCCATAAGTCACAAGCACAAACCAATTTACGTACAACAAGATTATGCGAAACCCCATTCCTCCGATGATGATGAAGATATTGTAGCAGAAGGCTCTAGAGATGGCTGGTCTATTCGACTTAAATCACAATCGCCAAATAGTCCACATTCTTATCTATTGGATCTTGGATTTTTCAATTCTATATACAACCTTACAACATACAGCTTCACCGAATACAATCGACGAATTGATTGAATGCATACAAAATGCATTTAATGCATTAAACATTCAAACCCTTCATAATGTTTTTCTAACATTGCAAACTTGTCTAGAAGCAACCATGTTAGCAAAAGGAGAGAATTCCTATAAGATTCCGCACATCAATAAGGCAAACCTTCATCGTGGGGGCCATAACAAACATTATCATGTCCCATAGAAGCTGTGGAAACAGCCACGTCTTTGTTAAATTTAAACTTTTTGTATTATTCTTTGTTATACTAGATATTTGTAACTATTTCATAAATAAAATCATTCTAATTAAATAAAATTGTAAATGTATATCATATTTTCGGACAAGAAAAAAATCAAAATGTATACCATATTTTCGGACGGAGGGAGTACTAGTTTTTATTGTCATAAATATCGCTGTACTTTTGAGATTGTGATTGAGTTATATAACGAGACAGTATAAACATTTAAGCTAGTTCGTAATGCCCATCAGATTATTGATGTCAACAATATAGCAAAATATTAGACCATATGTTAAATTTTAACTGACAAAAAATAAAAGATACATTCACATACCTTGTGTTTCGCTTGCACGCTTATTCGACTCATTTCCATTTAATTGTGCACTATTAATACTCTCTTCTGGTTCTGCATTATTATTCAAACCTAATAATGCACGAACTCGATTCGATCTGACATCTATAATACGATCCGTATAACCTATTTCTTTTAAATATTGACGCAATAATTCCCGTCCTTTCCTCCAAGGTGCATCACCGACTGAAGTGTAAGATGGTTCGCTATCCAATTGACTTTCTACTAGGGATTCTTCCAACAACGGTGGCTTCATATCACCTTGTTGTAAATCAACGCCGTACTTCAATTTATGAAACTTTGCTCTTTCTTGTTTCAAAGCGTATTCCAACATTTTAATTCTACGGACTAAATCTGTTTTTAAATTTTCTTGGCCTTTTCGTTCACCTTGTAAAAATGCTATTCTAGCCTGAAAAAATATCTAATTACTATCAACCATATACCAGGTACAGTTTGGTTTTTAATTGGTGATCATTTAATACAGTAAATATGATAATAATTTACCTGTAATTCAGCTCTGTCTACTTCCCATTGTGATCGTTCCAACTCAAACCTAGCCCATTCATGTTGAATGAAATGTAAAATTCCAGGTATGGAATACTGTGCTTTTGTGTTACTTTCTTCACTTTGTTTATTGTTAGCATTTGGGCCTCCTTGAGGACCCAACTGGGCCCCATTCTGATGATTTATTGAAGTGTCTTCCATGTTAAAGGGATCGTCACTAGTAAATTTCATATGGCCACCATTGCTCCTTCAATCAACATTCGCCATTTTAAAATCTTCCACTACCCCCACTAATAACTTCACTCTCAATTAAAGCTGTATTAATTAATGCTGTATCATTTAATACGTGTTTTAATACTTGGTTATTGATAAATAATACATAACATAACATTCAACACAAAAGATTCAAATGTATTTTCGCGTTTAAGCTATCATTCTAATCATTTCAACATCTGGTTACTTTCTTTCTCTATTCTTCTTTATCTTTTACGTGTACTTTTATCTTCGTCTATCTTCAACATAAATACGTACTCCTTCCGGAATTGCTATGATTCCGCTACACTAGTAAAATAGGAAAATTCGCCAAAGAAGAATGCTGTAAACTTACAATATTTAGTTTAATTACGTAAAAGTAATAAAAAAACAGTTTCATTGATGCAGCATTTATTTTATTTCAAATTACATTGTCTGTTTTGATTCATACTTTACAATATCAAACGAGACGTTAAACTACATGGTTTTAAAATACTCATAATTGGCAAAAGTAATAATTAAAGTTAATAGTAGTTGGGACATAAAATAATATATTTATTTCTACACAATTTTAATGTAAGGAGGTTTATTCAATTTTTAAATTTATAATTATTACGAACTGTCCTACGAAAATCTTATTTCCAACAGTTAAACCACAAAAAGTAACACTAATTCAAATAAAAAAACTAAAACTAGCAGCCATATGGCATTACTCTCAACTTATTTACAAAACATTTATAATTACTTAAAAGTGAACAAACCTCGATTTTGCATGAATATTAATACTATTTTTATTTACAAAAACTCTTCACACCAATCGTGAAGACATTGGTAGCAGTCAGCGGACTGTTTCGAATTGGCTTGACATGTATCTTTCATCCATTCTTGAAATAATTCTTGGTTTTTCTTTAAAACGAGGAACTGACCTAACACAACGTAAGCCTAAAAAAATATACAACATAGAGATACTGATAAATAAACAGGGTTGACAAACTATATATGGATTGGAATTGAACATATTTTACATAAAAAAGGCGAAAACTATTGTAAATCTTGGAGCAAGTGGTGTTCAAAGTGTAAAGTAAACTAACCTTATCGAAACCAGCAGAAATAAGTCTTTTGCTTAAAACTTCTCCAACACCAGCTAATTCGGTGACAGGCTTATTACCCATGGGCTCTGCCACAAAATTACGATGTTTCTGGGATGTGCTCGACATTTTTGTTAATGAAATACAAAATATTCAAATGAAAATTTGACTTAACACAGAACCTTATGAGTCAGTGGCGGTTACACTAGAACATCACTAGAAAACATATAACCAACATGTGTATACAAAAACCCTATGTCAAAACATTGCCAACACAAAATCGCTTTTTTACTGAAACTACTATTCTTATGACTTCAGTGCTATGCTTCAGTCATCCTTTTTCTATGGCTTCAGTGTTCTGTGATGACTTCTATGTACTGAAACGCTCAAGTTTAAGTATATAAATTTTAAATTTAAGGCCTTATTTTACGTTTTTAAAAGCTGTTCAATGTTACGAAAAACTTTTTATATCAATTACTTAACGTTATTTGTTGATATAAGTTAAATAGCTTGAACTAAAATTACAAACAAATCCACAATCCACCTAATGCATATTTTGATAACACAGGAACGAACCAAAGATGTACTTCGTGCAGGGCTGTCCAACTGGCGGCCCGCGAAATAACTTTAGTAGCCCTCGGGGGGCCGTGAAGGATTTTAAGGGGGGCTCGAAAAATTTATAAAACGTTTGTACTTTTTAAAATATTGAAATCTTAAAAAAACTATTGTTGCTCTTGATTTTACTCGAATCATAGGAGATATATCTTCTAAATAAATCGTAATATTTTTGTTACTACAAACTAGGGGGCCGCGAAAATATTTTAGGATATTTATGGGGCCGCAACTACTAAAAGGTTACGAACCACTGATCTAACACACGATAATTTTACAAAAAACGGCAATACCATGAGTTAATACATTAAAAAAAATGAGTTCACTATTGTTTCCGGTCATTCTCGGCTAATAAATAAAAAAGTTTATGTTCCATGGAAATGGAAGATTGGCTACAAGCAACATTACACAGCTACTTCCGGAAAAGATCAACATCCGCTGATAATCATACACATTAGGCCTATAGCAGTACATGTACCGATAAGTGGTTAAAAGGCGGTGCTTCAACGTAATAAACATTTTCGACTATGGCATTAGTATGTAAATTATATGCCTTTGGTGTAGTGTGGATTGTACAACATTTTAAACAGAAATGACAAATCATTTAAATAGGAAAAGTTTAACTGGACAGGAGCTTCTTAGGTTTACCTTGGGAAAACTTATGAGTAGGTTTCGGGACGATTTGTAAATATTCACGTTTGGATTCAATAAATAAAACAAATGTTGTGAAGAATATTTTAACGTTTCAATTTAGCAGTGTTGTGATACAAGTACATATAATCCACAAAATGATTGAAATAATAAATAAAAAATTCCAAAAGTAACAATTAAATAAAGCCAAATATATAATTTATCTTGTATAATGCATTTTCATGTTTTAAAAATTTGGTGATATCGAAACTGTACTTCATGCGATAGTATAAAAAACTGTAATAATTTAGATTGTATTTATACATAATAAACATTTATTTTGCTTTGGCCAAAGTTTTGATATTAAACTATTATTAACACAGTTTCCACACAGATTACCAGATTTTCAATTATATTCAAATTACTGTAACAAAATGTTCATATACCACAAAATTATACAGTCAAAATACATTTGTTTTGTGTATAACTTTTGTCATTATGTAAAAAAAAATCAGTATTACTTAAAGAGTATGTTTTCAAGCAATCAAAAGATGGCTGTAAATGAACTTAATAATCAAGGTAAACAAACTATACAAAATTATAAGCAATTTTTAAGTATCTTCACATTTATATAATTTTTTTTAGAAAAATAAGTCGGATATGTTGTTTGTAAACAAAATTTTACCAGCGTTGAACATTAAAAACCACAATATTGCAATTTTACTCGAGAATTACAAACAACATACGTTAACAATGGTTGTTGCAAAGATCATTACTAATATTTAATTTCCACCCCGTAATTACAAATGATTTTTCACTTGTTAAACCCACCCATGCACGAAATTTCTAGATTATATCCAAAGTTCGATGACGAATATTTTACGTTTCACCTAGACGAAATAAAAAATTAAATGAATACAAAATTTTGCCAACAATCCCGAAACGTTTCTAGGTGTAAGTTAACGTATTCGGTAAATTACGAACAATACAATAAAAAAATAGTTGTCTACGACTTATTACAAATATCAGAAACGTAATTTACCGAACACGAAAATAAAAAAAAGCAGTCAAAATAAACAACTTGCTAACAAATATATGGTCTTGGTTCTGCGACTGCCCAACAAAACCGTTCCAAGAATCTCCTGTTCATAGGTACTAAAGTAGTAACGCCGCTCGCTACTCATCGTAATCACCTGGAACTCTTCACAATAAATCAGTCCAACTTTGGCAGAAGCAAGGAGTCCTTATCTCCGATCACACTTCTTCACCATTCGTTAAAAATTAAGTTTTTTATCACTTTATTTTAAATTAATGTTTTTGTAACCTCTTCAACTTAACGTTACGTTAAAGACGAGATCCGCACGTAAAGCTTTATTATCATAAAATGGGCACTAGACTGTTCTGATATATAGGAGATTCTACGGATGTAAGCGGAAAGTAATATAACAGAGTCATCTAGTGCACACCGCAAAACGAATTGCAGAAAAAAGTTTAAATATTATTTTCAAACCTTACCATTGTATATATATAACATGAAACCATACTAAAACAGCTTTTGAGCATTAAAATTTACGTATCACACACTAAATTACTACCTCACTTAAAAATTATGGAACTGTTAACAAACTCTGGTGTGATCATTACTAATTCGGTGTTAAGTTTTTATAGAGTTTAATAACATATCAATCTATTGCGTACTTATGTCTATATATACGCCAGTTTTGGTTTTAAAATAATATTCAGATGTTTTTCACGGATGCTTTAAGGATAGGCATAATATAACAAACGAATAGCACTTCACAGATAGCAAAACGACTGTTGCAAACAGCCTTTTGTTTAAATTAAGAATGTAACGTACGCGCTATTTCAGCTAGCACTCGAAATTTATACCGTTCCTGTTAAATAACTTGTAATAAATTTAGTAAACGAAAAAGTTAATTCTGTGAAACCAAAAATTAAAAGTACGAAGTTCCTTCTTTCACTATTTACAGAAAGTTTTTGTCCCTAAAAATTTAAATCACATGACTATGCGTGTGTGGAGTTTAGTAATAGTCTCGATATTACTTGTTTCCATCTTCCAACATCAAACATTCGCTGTCCGCATTGGCGACGTACAGAGCCGGGTCGATGACCTTCGGGATCGGCTTTATTTCTGTTCCCAATTCTTGTTCTATGCGATGTAAAGCGAATCGATCATCGTACGTAATGAGGTTGATGGCGATGCCCAAGTGGCCGAACCGGCCTGATCTGCCGATGCGATGCAGATACGTTTCAGCCATCTTTGGGAAATCAAAATTAATCACAACGTTTACTGCCTGGACGTCAATTCCTAAAAAAAAAAAAGAATTTGCTGATTTATTTGCTCTAAAAGGATAACGGACTGGTATACAGGGTGTCACACAGAAAACGCCGCAAGCTGTAACTCCGTTGTTTGTGGTCCGATTTTGATGAACAAAAAAGTAAATGAAATGGCTCCTCAAATACTATAAACTGAATTGGATTTAAATTTTTTTCAAGTTCAACTTAAATGTCAAACTATAGTCAATACTTTTTTTCCAAATGGCACCATCTATTTTTTTTTTACTAAATCTGGTAGGCATTTTTTTCTGAATTCAATGATGTAATCATAATCATAACTTAATTTAAGTGCTAAACTAATAAGAAATAAAAAATAAAAGTTTTAACAGGAATAAGTTAGGTCTCACAAAATTTTCGAGTGTACCGTGGAAAACAAAAAAATCTTAATCAAAATTGTCATTTAAACGTAGTGCGGTATTTAAACGACATTTGTTGATTAAGATTTTTTTGTTTTCCACGGCATGCTTGAAAATTTTGTGAAACCTAACCTATTTTAGTTAAACTTTTATTTTTTATTTCTTTTAGTTTAGCACTAAAATTAACTTATGATTACATCATTGAATTCGGTAAAAAAATGTCTACCAGATTTAGTAAAAAAAATAGATGGTGCCATTTGGAAAAAAAAAGTTGAATATCGATTGACATTTAAGTTGAACTTGAAAAAAATTTAAATCCAATTCAGTTTATAGTATTTGAGGAGCCATTTCATTTACTTTTTTGTTCATCAAATTCGGACCACAAACAACGGAGTTACAGCTTGCGGCGTTTTTTGTGTGACACCCTGTATACAGGGTTCTCGTTTTTCAAGGGCCACTATGGGGATCTCGTAAACGGTAAGAGTTACGACTTCGGTTAAATTAGGGCAAAGTTGTATATTCAGGTGCTTACTAATTTGACGCAAACAGAACTTATCTAGCTTTTTTCGTTTTTGAGATATAGGGAAAAAAGTAAAAAAAGGGATTTTTGTTTTATCACGTAAGTTTTTCATTTGATGTCGAATTTCATTTCTCTAAAAACCTTTTCATGGCCACTTTTTGCAAGAAATCTACATTCCCAATTAAATTCTCTATGCGACGTTTCGCTTTTTTAAAACCATCATCAGGTCAATTTTTTCTTATAGGCGCTATATCTGATTTTAACGCCAATTTGTAGAGCATTTTATTCTGAATTCGACAATGTATAACACTTGGCACTTTTTTGAAACAATTGTTAAAAATGGCAAGAACCAATATTTTATTTTGAAAAATTCCTAATCAGCATGGTAAATAATTGTGTATGTCTCTTTTTTTATTTCACAAAACATAGCCTTTTTCTCAGTTTCATATTGATTTAGAAAAGGTGTAATTAATAAAATTGACAATTCGCTCAAAAAAAGCAGGTATTAATAAATATGTTGAGAATGCATTAACATTGTTTACTTATTAGCAAATATTTTTAGAATATTTTCCTTAGTTTTTTTTTCCTTCAATAAATACATAAATATGTACCTACTTATTTTTCTTTTGTGTTAAAATTTAAATTAAATCGCTTTAATAGTAATTTCATGCGGTTTAATTACCTGCTTCCAAGGAAAAAGGGATGAAGACAATTATTTACCATGCCGATTGGGAATTTTTCAAAATAAAATATTGGTTTTTGCCATTTTTAACAACAATTGTTTCATAAAAGTGCCAAGTGTTGTACATTGTCGAATTCAGAATAAAATGCTCTACAAATTGGCGTCAAAATCAGATATAGCGTCATAAGAAAAAATTGACCTGATGATGGTTTTAAAAAAGCGAAACATCGCAAGGAGAATTTAATTGGGAATTTAGATTTCTTGCAAAAAGTGGCCATGAAAAGGTTTTTACAGAAATGAAATTCGACATCAAATGAAAAACTTACGGGCAAAAAACTAAAATCTACTTTTTTACTTTTTCACCTATATTTCAAAAACTAAAAAAGATAGATAAGTTCTGTTTGCATTAAATTATGAAGCAACTGAATATACAACTTTGCCCTAATTTAACCGAAGTCGTAATTCTTACCGTTTACGAGATCCCCATAGTGGCCCTCGAAAAACGAGAACCCTGTATTTAAATTAATGCACCCCAACCAATATGTATGTGATGTACTGCACATTGAAACAAGAAATTTCAACAAGTTGAACATCATAAACCATATTACACAGGCAATTATTGATTTTGCATATATGTCCCCCCAAATCCAATATTGATTATCGGATTGGGACACTGATATGCCACGACAAACGACACATGTTACAGATAAGTGTACAAATTAAATGCTAATTTTATTACCATTTAAAACTTCAAAAGTATAACATAAGTACGAAATTTTGTTTGCTTACCTCTAGTGAACAGATCTGAGCATACTAGATTTCGGCAGAGGCCAGCTCTGAAGTCATGGAAAACTCTATTACGATGAGCTTGCGCCATTTTAGCATGGATGTAGTAACAGCAATAGCCCAGTTCCGTTATCTTCTTTGCTAATAATTCTACTCTTTGTGTTGAATTGCAAAATATAATACTTTGGTTAATTTGTAACTGAAACAAATGCATTAATAAATAACGTGAAGCTTCTGATCAATGTTAAACAAATACATTTACATGTTAAAAACAATCAAGCCTTTCAACTTTTAGATTACATCTATAGATTCATTTGCTACAACCAATTTGGTAACAAATGAACAACAATAAATATACATCCACACTTACACGTTGAAATATGCAACTTTCTGATGTACTTAGAACTTAAAATTAACAAGACTATAAATAAAAATACCTTAGAAAATAACGTATTAAGACAGTGCACTTTCTGTCGCTCTTGAACGAATGCGTAGTACTGTGTGACACCTTTGAGGGTGAGCTCCTCCATCAAATTGATCTCGTAAGGATCTCGAAGGTGCTTTTCCATGAACTGCTTCACTGTTAAGGGGAACGTTGCCGAAAACAGCAAGATTTGTCTTTCTTTCGGCAGTCTTGAGATCACATGGTCCAACATGCCTAAACATATGAAAAATAAATTAACATAAAACAACCATAAAAATCAAGAATAAATGTAATTTCCTTATAACTATTAAATAGCAAGATGGTTTAGATAACTATACAAATTTTTCTTAACATTAGGATGGTGTACAAAAATGCTGCCTTCATTTGTGTGCGTTATTGGTCCCGAGAACCGATACTTGACTTTCCTTACAAAATATTGCTATTATAAACTTTAACTTGCGTTATAGCTACGGTGACCATCCGTACTGTATTATACAGTACAGTACTGTATTTTAAGGCGCTTCGCTGTACTGTGTAATTGAAACAGAAATAAATGTACTGTATATTTTTTTTTTGTACTGTATGTACTGTATTTTTAATGTAATGAAAATTGTGCTAATTATAACCCAACCTTTTACATAGCGCGAGCCACAAACATATAATTCAATATAATTTCCATCTTCAAAATTCGTGAAAGCAAAAAAATAAACAAACTTCATCCACATTTTTTGTTCCGTTTTTCCTAAAACACATTTTTTGTTCCGGTCTACTTAAAAAAAAAACGTGAAAGCAAAAAAAAACGCAATCCACCTTTTGTACTGTATTTTTGTCTAGAAATAATGGTCGCCGTAGTTATAGCACAAAGTAAAAACATGAAGTTATGATTTATGCATTCTGTTGAAGCAGGTCAGGATTGGCTGGGCAATCATTGCAAAAAGGACACTTGTAATTTTAATTACACCAACAGCCCCAACGGCGAATCAAGAAAGACTATCGTGGCCAGCCTTGTCTTTGATGAATGATCGAGTTTAATGGAGGGAAGGTTTTGTTTTACTTTCTTACAGTTTTTAAAGAAAACTGGTGCGAATAATTTATACATGATTCATGAACAGTTAAAAGGTTTACGGCAAAACCACATGTTTGTCAGAAGAAATGTTAACACAAATTAAACTTGCGGTGACAAGATTGGTTTTGGCCCCAGATTTATCATGGAGTCGGAGGACGAGAATTGGTCTCCAACAACGGCGGTCCAGACAAACTCGCATTAGATTATTTACCAAACGTTATAGCGACCGGTAAGGTTATAACCGGTGTCAATACAATTTTGTTTAAGTCCCTGGGGATCGATACTGCAATGCAGTAGTAAATTTTCACTTCAGTGCGGTATCCGCCACCGGAGCCCAGTATATTTTTGTTATCGTATATTGAAAACTTGGTTGTTGAATTTTAAATAGCAACCTTTAATATCATTTAAACCAGCGATTCTTAACAGGGGGGGGGGCACGGCCCCCTGGGGGGACGCGAAAGATTGTAAGTGGAGTTGCGAAAAATGTATAAACCTTTTTTTCCTTTTTAAAATATTGAAAATATTTTTTGCTCCTATTTTACTCGAACCATCGGAGAGATATCTTCTTAAACAAGCGTGATATTTTTGTTACTACAAACTAGGGGGCCAAGAAAATATTTTAGGATATTTAGGGGGCCGCGACTACTGAAAGGTTAACAACCACTAATTTAAACCCACTTTTGTCTGAAATACAACTTCCGCAAAGAAGAGAAGTTTATGAAAAATACTCCCGCACTAGAAAGAAACACAGCGTTGGTGTCCGGGAACCAATACCGCTATCAACGTGTTACATTCGCTGACACTTAATAACACGGGTAGTTCGTTTTGTGACAAATAATGAAGTTCGACTATCTTGACATTTTATCTATATACAGGATGCCCATTTTTCTAACCTGTTGTATGGGTAACTCCGTTAATATTGGAGATACAGAAACGTTTAAATTAGCAAATTTGTGCAGAATTTAAAGGGAAATCTGATGCCATTTTCAAATTTGACGTCATCAACGTTTTGAAATATTTTGAAAAAACTGAAAAAGGTCGATTTTTTCAAACTTGAATAATTCCGTAACCATATGAGTTACAACAAAAATAAAAATTGGCTGTATTAGATATTTTTACGTAGATTTTAAATATGTTAACGAAATTTTCATAGCACTCTCGATTTCCGAGTTATAGCACAAACTTGCATTTTTTTAAATGGAAGTCATAGTTGGCTGTGGTCTTATTAAAAAGTTTATTTTTTTCTCGTTTCAATGATAAAAGGTTTGTTATGCTTTACTCTTGTAGTTTTTTTTTAAATAAGCAAAAATCATTTTACATGTTCACTGCCTACTAATAGATGGGAGTTATTCCGTGTTGATGTTCTTTTTTTTCGATGTGACATTTAAGAGTTGTCTCTTGTTGTTAGTGTAGCAGTTATTAGCCAGTTACAAATTTTAAAAAGAAAACCTCTGAGTTTGTCAAATATAATTTATTGTTTGTTTTACGTATAAATGTCTCTCTCGTGTTGATCAAAATTTTTGTTTGAGTTTATTATAAATTTCAAAAACAATGTTTTCAAATGAAGAAATATTATCAGGCTTTTTGGTATACCCGTATTTTTTTAAAATTGGTTTCTAATAACGAAAATAATTTCTTTCTTGGTTGGCTCCTTTCCATAAATCTTTGCAAATACATTTCACTTGAATTTCTATTATTTCTATTACAAGCGTAGTAATAGAAAAGCATGTGTTTTTTTTCTTATAATAGTTACATTCATCATAAAAAAAAACCTTCAGAAAGTACAAATAAAATTGATCCAATGATTAAGCCAAAAAAGTTATGAGAAAATGAAATTCAACAATTTCATATTTTTTGCTATAACATTTGAAGCACGAGGAATTTTATACTTTTAAAAATTGATTGTAGCTCCACTCATACTGGTGAATAATTCATCTACTTTAAGCGAAACTGTAAACGAGATCCCCATGCTGGAAATGTTATATGGGACACTCTGTATAATGACTATATTTGAGGGAATCTTTTTCATAAAACAGCTCTTAATGTGTCACAGTTCACGTAACACCAAGATGCATCAATATTATTTATACATTTCTCGCATTTGAGACCCGAGAATGACTGCTATAGCAGCTTTGTCCATGAACGTATTAATAAACAAAAAAAGAAAAACACTGTTAAGTGATTAATTTTGGTTTACGTGACTATTGTATCAAATATAATTACCTTTAAAGTCTTGTGACAGCAATTTATCTGCTTCGTCGAGTACAAGTATGCGACACTGCTCCATGTTAGCCACTTGTTTGTCCATGAGGTCCAGGATTCTTCCAGGTGTGGCGATGATGATTTGTACCTTCTGGTATATACGCATGATGTCATCACGGAGATTGGTACCACCTGTAGTGACCATTACGCGGATATTTAAATGTTTCGCTAACTCTATACATATTTGTGAGGTCTGAAGGGCTAACTCTCTCGTGGGGACAATTATAAGGGCCTGGATGTAATCCTTTTTCACATCTACTTGTTCCAAAACTGGTATGCAATAAGCACCAGTTTTACCTACAAAACAACAAAGGTGTACTTAAAGTATATAAGACGTTTTATGTGTAGACATGTATTTACATATCAGGTTCAAATCAAGTAATAAAATTTTAGACAAGAAAAACATTATTCATATATATGGCAAAAGTCTTACCTGTGCCGTTTTTGGCACGTGCTAGTATGTCTTTTCCCGACAGGGCTATAGGAATTGATGCTTCTTGTATGGGGGACGGTTTTTCCCAACCTTTTTCGAATATACCCATTAGTAGTTCACGTTTTAAGCAGAATTCTTCAAACTCATTGCCGCGGGTATCTGTTACATCCTGAAATGCCAAAGTAAAAACAGTCAACATAAAATGTTTTAATGCTTAAAACGAGAAAAAGGCTCTGCCAGACTAGTTACCAGAGGCAAAAATGACAAAGGAAGATATTTTAAGATCGATGGAGGACACTGTATTTTAATTAATAAAGGAGGACGTGTCCTCCTTTAGAATACCATATGGTAAACCTACGCCAGACAGAGACGGTGTGCAACTCCGGACGATATCTAATAACATTGCGATAAATGAGAGCCCTCACATCAGCTGGAGATAGCAATGTACTGCACTTGGTATTTTAAGCTGCTGAATCAATTCGGCAGATCACACGGTATCGCAGCGGTCGCTGAACATTTTCAGAAATAATTTTATAATATTGATGTTTACTTAGAATTTTGAAGTACTTTTGATAGTTGTAATTGTTTAGTCATGATTCGTCTTTTAAGAAAAAACTCCTACTTTTGGCAATCACTCTTGCACATGGGATGCCAGCAATCGTAGAAAAATACATTCTCTTGTACAAACGCTATGCCTTTAATTCGGTTCAGGTGTTAGCAAATACTAGCATTTAATCCGGCCCGTTACAAAGATAATTTTTTCAAATTTTAGCTATGTTGTTGAACAACAAATTATTTCAGATAAAATCTTCACATCTAAATTTATTCCACCAGCCTTTGTACTTAATTTACATTAAAAAAATTGCTCACTCCTCATCTGGTTTATCTTGATTCATTGCAATGCACAGTATAAATGATTCACGTCCATCTAGGATGACCAGAATGTCACTTTTAGAGAGAACATAATCTTTTGTTTTACAAAGATCTCTTTTTTTTTTTGTTGCAAATTGTACATGTTTTCATTCATATTTAAAATAATTCAGAAAAAAATTGTATTGTCATTTATACTTGTAAAGATACATGTCAGAATTTTATTTGTAATAATTAAAGACAATAACAGGAAAAGAAAGCTCAGATGAAGTCGAAATTGATTAAATGTTATTGTTATTTCTTAACATTTATTACTAGTACAGTAATGTCTCGGTAATCCGAATCTTCAGTGATCCGGATTCTTCAGTAATCCGGATTTGATAAATTCTCAATGGGGTACTTTGTAATCCGGATTCCTTGTGTTTTGGTAATCCGAATTGACAAGTTTCTGCAGGTTAGAATGCGTGCGGCACTCCCCGAATGTAGGACTATTATTTAGTGTATTTTGTGTACATACTTACATATCAGTGATGCCTCCAAAACGTAAGCACACTACTTTAAGTATCCATGACAAGGCAAAAATTATTGATGTGCCTTTGAAAAATGCCAGCATGCAGTTAAACAGACACGCATTACAAGTTTTTTTAGTCCTTAATATGTTTTTCTCTTATATTTTTAATTTCTGTTTACGTTTTCATAAAGAGCTTAAGTTTTGTTTATAATTTTTTTAATAAATTCCCATCCTCAGTAATCCGGATTTTTTGATAATCCGAATTGGCCCGGTTTTAATTGATCCGGATTATCAAGACACTACTGTAAAATGTTTTTTTTTTCTGGTAAAATTGTTTTAAACCCTACGTCAACCTGTTCCCAGACTTTCCCAAGTGTCGCACAATCATGGGCAATCATTTCCATTTCGGCAATAATCATCACCGAATACTGTACCAAATGTATAGTCCCGAATGAATTGCGTACCGCCTTTGTCTGGCATTGTAAATACAAAATGACTAAGATTAAGTATAAATCTAGTTTTAAAAAATACTTACACTAGTCCGTATTCTTTTATCTTTCGGCGGAATATTTAGTTTTGATTTCCATCCCAAGTCATCCATTTTGTCCTCTCTAAACAAAGCAAGATACATTTGTCACAAATAGTCAACAGATAAAAATTGTGATAAGTTCTGAACACAAGCTAAGTATCTTTCTGATAAAATGAATTAAATTCATGCTATTAGCAATTTAATCTACTTACAGTTTTGACTGCACAGGGATAACGTGGTTGTTGGTATGTAGAGTGTCGGTGATCATGATTCCACAATATAATAATTTAAAACTGGGTTTATAAAACCCAAGCTTCTTGGTCTTCTACAATATGTAGCATATACCAAGGCCTTTTTTTATCTTGGGGAACGTATTTGTAAACTGTGTTATCTCTGTAAAAAAAAACATACTTAATTACCACTCGATAATAAATTTGGTGAACAAAATAAACTTAACAATAACTAGCGTATCGGTAACTGTAACATTGCTCAGATTTTACAAAAAAAATCCAGGTCAGAAATAGAACTACCGTTAAATCTAGCAAACTTAACACAACAAAAAAAAGAAAATTATAACATGAAGAATAATGTTACTTTTAAAGCATTACTGTAAGAAACAATGAAAACGTAAAACTTTTACATTAAAAGAGATGATTGATGATGAAGTTAAAATAATTCAGAGAAGTTAAAATGGCTTCGATTACGGATGTCAAAAAAACATACTCAACTACAAACTAAATGGGGAAAATAATGCTATTACCTGTTTTCTCGTGGATTTTTAAATATTTGTTGTTTGTTTATATAAAATTCTCACACATAATGTGTATACTTGCACAAATTACGTCTATTTTAGATTTTACCTTGATATGAAAGACGCCTTTTACACGCTGTAAAAACGTATTCGAAAGCCAGTGACAAAATGATGGTTGACATCAAAAATGTAATCAGCGAAATGCACTAGCGCCCTCATACACTTTTTTAATGAAACAAAGCAACTGTCATCGATACTATAAGGGTCTTTAAATTTGGTTCTATGCTTAGAAAACTTAAGGACAGTGGCGTATTTAGGCGCAGGATATTGGAATAATCATCTCCATCAAAATTATGAATATGAATACACTTGTATTCAACTTTTTTATATATTTGTAAACATTTTTACACATCACAGCAATAATAAATAAAATATACTTAAATAAAACCTTAATGATAAAAATAACAAGGAAGTACTTAATAACGATTGAAAATTTACATTAGGTTAAGCGTTAAGCACAAATATCATGCAATGGTATAATATGCAAAACAAATTTAAAAATATAGATACAGAAAACACATTTACAAAAATTTTAGAAAAATGAACGTTTTTATATAAATATTTTCGACTAAATCGTTTTTAAAAGCTTTAAATGAAAATTGACATGTTTTTAAACCACTGGGTGTTTTTTAATTATTATAATTATGTATAAAATTGTTTTTATTATAAAGTGAAAGGAAACAGAAATTTGGAATAAAAAGATATATTTAAACTAGTAGTAAGCAGTGTCTTAAAAAAATTGTTTTAAACAATAAAGGGTATTTTAGTCCTTTAAAAAGTTATTTTAAACTATTGCTCAATTTCCTGCAACAATTTAGCAATTTTTATTGGTAAAAGTCTGATCATCTCACGGCAAATACTCATTTCAGCAGGGATTAGTTGCTCAACATTTGGATTATCGGAACAATAATCGTTAATTTTTTTATATGATTCTAAACTTTCTTGAACATGCACCAAAGTGATGTGTTTATCTAGAGAAATAAATCTGCTATGTAAAGCTGCAATATGTAAATATGCCTGCAAAAACGGTTTTTGAAAGTCTCCGTTGATTGTTTTTGGTAAAATATTAGTAGACACGTCTTTAAATGAGTTAATAAAGTTCATATAGTTCTGTATACTTTTCTCTACGAGCGTATTAATTTTACTCAGTGCGTGAGGCATTGGTCTAGTTTCACTTTCTCTTAACTTTTCCATTTTAATATCAAGGATCTCCGAGTATATCTGTCCCAATTCAAACCAAATTTCCCTGCAATACTGAAGGTAATATGTAGGATTAACTTCCTTCACAACGTTTTCTAGTAAATCGGCACGTCGCTTATGCATTTTTGCTTGATTTTCAGGATTATCTTCAAAAAATGCCAAGTAATTATACATTTGACTCTGGTCCTGTGCAATCTGCATATAATCTGATGCTAAATTATTTAGCGTGTAGTAGGAATGGGCTTTGCTAAGCCAGGATTGTATGTTTAGAAATACTTTACGAGCATCTTGTAGTGTTAGAATAAACTCGTACGTTACTTCGTTTTCATGTACAGCCACGTTTAGCGTCGGAAATTCTAAATGGGCGAGATCATCTTTGGATACTGTACTATCGGAATTCAGTTGTAAGTTCGCTAAATCAGAAGTTAACGTACAATGAGAGTCTATATCGTCGGTATGTTTCAGTAATCGATCACGTGAACTAGATAACAACAACAAGCCATACTTTGCCCAACATCGCGCTATATCTGCACTTCTATGTCGAAAAGTTTCCAATTTAGCTTGATATTCTTCCCCACGATCAGGAATTTGATTCAGTTGGTTTTCATAAATTTCCAACATATAAGAACTTGCTGCTAAATGATGCCTTGCTTGTTTAAAGCCATTCTTTTCCATAAAAAATTGTGATAGCGTTGCAGAATTTAATGCCCATTCTATTAATTCGTAATCATCACTATCCAATTGTCGCTTTAAAGTTGTGTGGCAATAAACTGAACTTTTCAGTGTATTTTTAAGTGCACCATATATTTGTGCTAAATAGTATAGCGTTAAAGTGTAAACCTTTTCAAAATTTTTTTTGCCCAATTCCACATTGTAAGTCTCAATATTAGCTTTAAATAAATCAGTTATATCAATAGGATCCAAACCTATGTCTTTAAATGTTTTGTACAAAGATTCTGCTTTCTCTAGATGAACTTTAGACGTTTCTGGTTCTCTCTGTGACCACAAAATTCCAAACTGATTATGCATATTTAGCATCAACAGTACTATTTCTGGTTTTAGTTCGTGAGCTTCAATCACTTCTTTGCATTTGGTTAAATGCTTCTCACCAATAGCAGATTCCTCTGTATCAATCGATATCGTTCCTAAGTATAGAAGTACAGTGCCCAACATACCTGTGAAATAGTGATTGAATTGTTTTGTTATTCGTACTAATGAAGATCACCGCTACATTGAATGATAACATACCTGTTAATTTAATAAATTCTTTTGAATCAGGTGCTTGTGTGCGTAATAAATTTTCAATATTAGCTTTCATCCCGATAAGTAACTGTCGAGCAGAATATTTCGATAAGAAGGGCTCTGTTTCGGGATCAGCTTTACTATCCTCTTCAATTAATTTTTTAACTTTTTCATATTTTTCTTGCAAATCCACGTATGACTCTTTGGTAATAGTCATATTGTAGACTTTTCTGGTACTTGGTTATTTTAATTTGCATTTAATATTTACAGGTTATGTTTACAAGTTTGGTAAAAGCGCCAACTATTAGTAAAATTTTGAAATATACAACGAGGGCTTCTCAAACAATTAATTACTCTATTAAAACGAAGAGCATCTCAAAAGCAGTTTTTAATAGGGTACCTCTATATAACAGGCCATAACAGGGTATGGCCAAGTTACACGAACCCTCCAAATTTCTCATAGCGGCAATGGGATTATATAGGATTTCTTTTAATAATTCAATTTTTAAACGAAATTTGAAGGTAAAAACTAAATTGGCATGTGGAAATAGATGCAATAGTAAGTATAGCAACTAAAAAGTGAGTAAAGTGAAGGCTTAATAATTGTTATTAGCTATTAAATTACAATTATTCGCCTTTAGATAAAAAAAATCGTTAAATAATATCCATGAAAAATTAGAGAGTTAAGACTATCATGTAGATAAATTTTATTGTAAACGCCCGAAATAGTAAATCTTAGGTTTTACCAGTAAATCCTGGCATTTACCAAAGTAAAGGTGGTTGAAGTCCGAAATTAGCTTCATTTTCATTATTTATTTAAAAAAGTTTTAACCAACCTTTAACCTTACCCCCTTTTACTGACTGAATGAAAGAGGGTCAGGTTAAAGGTTTTTGAAGTTTTTTTTTAAATGAAAACATACGTAACAGCCCGAAATGGAAGTGTTTGCAAGCTTGGTTTCATTTTCATTATTTATTTACCAATTTCGAGTTTTTACACTAACATACATAAATAAATTCCAAAATCAAAATTTTGCATATTCTTCTTGCAAAAGCAAGCCTTGTGGACAATTTTGCTTGACATGGTGAAACCATAAGGGCATAAGGAATAAGGAGAGTTTTTTTGGTTAAAGAAATTCGAAAACTGTTACATTACTTATATATTTTAAGATTGTTTCACAAATATAGCCATACAGTATTAGTGCAAAGAGACAAAAAAATTACACATTGTGAAACGGAGGTTGTGAATTAGTTTTTAAATAATATTTCCCTCTAGCATTTGGTGGACAATTTTCTCCAAATGGTATCTTGATGTTATTATTACACATATTAAAGATGTAAGCAAGCCAGGAATCGCACTGCTGTCCAAAGAGTTTGTTAGAGTTTATGGAACTCAAGAAATATGCATAACTTTTTCTGTGACTACAAAAAACTAAAACAAACTTTCTGATAATCTAAAATAGTCATTATCATCTGAGCGTGTCTTACTAAAACTGTTTAAATCTTTGGTATTGGATGTAGGAAATGGCGAACATCCCGGCTGGTAGCGTATACCACCATTTGGGTAAAAATCTACTGTTCCTTGGGCTAACCAATAACCATAAACCAAACCATCAGTGTGAATTAGGTCAACTTGTTCAGCATCGTTTGCTGTTAACTTTTTTGAAGGATTTGTTGTAGTAAAAAGAACACTTGCTGCATCTAAACCTGTGATTCTAAAAATTTTCGAGCCAGTTTTTGCTTTGACGTCTTTACCAGCAAAACCTGCTATTTGGGCTCCCAAAGAATGACCAACTATGTGCACGTTTTTTAAAGACATACCTTGACTATGCAGTTTAATTATGTAGTCTCCTATTACTTTGCCTTAAACAATATAGATACGTAAATATTATCAAAGATTTTTGATCATTTCACACGCTATCCACAGTTTTACTTATGTTGCAATTTTTTTGCTTACCACTTTATTATTTCGGCTTAAGTTTGATAAACATGGTGTAATATTTTTAAAATCCATATTATATGATTTTTTAAAAAATTATACAGGGTGGTCCACTTTTTATGTAGCAGGACTAACAGTCGATACAAAAACTCATTTTAAAGCGAATATTCCATATTAACATGGGTCCATAAACGCTTCATTTTAAAAATACAGGGTGTTGAAATTTTCAAAAAAAATTCGATAATTTTTAACCGTTTTTCAACCAGTAGATATATTTTAACCAAATTTGGTATACAGCACCATCTTACAGGTTACCACATTCGGTGAGACATCAAGCCCACGAGCAACCAGTGGTAGTAGGGGCACAGTATAGAGATCATCAGCCGTATTCATAATCCTTCCTTGAGGAATAAGGATTCCCCTTATTCCTCGTTTCATGTTTCATAAATCTACCTTGACCGAACAAGGAACCTTATTGGCTACCTTATCTCAAGGGAGGTTGCGAGCTTCCTTGAGGCTTCCTCAATCCTTAAGATAAGGAAGGAGTATGAATACGGCTGCATATCTATACTGTGGTAGGGGTTCAGTTTCAATCAATTTTATAAAAAACTAGTACGGCCCTGTTCAAAATCAAACTCGAACTAGTTTTAGGGTAGATCATTTTATTCTAAACAAAAAGTGTCTCTTGACTTTTCTTCGTATGTGCCACCGTTTAGCTCGAAGTTTGAATTATTTTACTATTCTCGCGAAAAATTGGCTCATAAGTTAGATCTAAAAATATCGCGAAAAGCAGAGAATTGCAAGTTGCAGAGTAAATGCTCAAACCTCAAAATGTGGATCATTAATCGTCAACTTAGCGGAACTTTTTTTCTCATTATTAGCGTATTTCATTATTAAAAACTCAAAAATCGGTAATTACTTCTTTATTTCGAACATTGGCGATATCTTTAGATCGAATTTATGAGCTAATTTTTCGCGAGAATAGTAAAATAAATCAAATTCTGCGCCAAACGGTGGCGAATACGAAGAAAAGTCAAGAGACACTTCTTGTTTAGAATAAAACACTCTACCCAAAACAAGTTTTAGTTTGATTTTGAACAAGGCCGTACTAGTTTTTTTTTATAGAATTTATTGAAACTGAACCCCCTCAACTCCGCCACTGGTTGCTTGTGGAACTTGACATTCTCACAGAATGTGGTAATCTGTAAGGTGGCGCTGTATACCAAATTTGGTTTAAATATTATCTACTGGTTGGGAAACGGTTAAAAATTATCGATATTTTTCGAAAATTTCAATACCCTGTATCTTTAAAATGAAGCGTTTATGGACCTATGTCGATGTGGAATATGCGCTTTAAAATGAGTTTTTGCATTGACTGTTAAAGTCCTGCTACAAAAAGGTGGACCACCCTATCTACCTGGTGTAACTGAAATTAGTTAGTTTTGAATTTAGACAAATGACATCATAGACAGGTAATATGTGCAAAAAACTGGATTATCTGAACATAGGTACACTTTGATTTCACTTCCGGTTTCGCCGGAAATTACCCTAACTTTGTTATTTTAAATGGAACACCCTGTATATTTTTACATTTTTGGAAGGAGAAAGCGATTTTGGATACAGATAAATACAACTGTACCATTTTGGTTAATTTTTATAACGTCAAGGGTAGTAAGAGAGACCGCACACTACAGAGACTTAGTCGGCCGACAGTTTAATCGTTATCGGGCCAAGACAGGGATTTGTCACCGACTAAATAGTTTATTTGGAAGCGGGTACGCACACTATACCCGACAGTTTCCACGAGGTGCAAAGATAGATGATTCCCAGAGCAGTTATCATATCTGCTATTAAGCTATTATCGCAAAAAGGAAGCGAAAGAAACAATGCCGGCCGACTATTTGTCGGCGAGTGTGCGGACTCCAATACAAGCCTGTACTATTTCAACGTCGCCTGATAGTTGGCCGACTTTTCTGTCCAAAGGGAATCGGGTCTCTGATACGATTATTTAGTTGGCCGACTGTATTATCTATGCCTTCTGTTCTGTGATCAAATTGAACATTTGACATGGTTACTCAAGGTGCCAACAAAATATGATAAAAGTTACTAAAAAGTAACCAAAATATATTGGAGTTTTCGTACCAAAAAATAGCACAATGTAAATGGTTCATAATTTCCATGCTAAATTCTTGAACGAAATTTTTGTATTAAAAATCGTATACGATTTTCTTAAACGAAAAAATAGCATAGTATAAAACAGACTTAAAACAACAAAACTATGAGAGAAAAACGAAATCCAATATTTTCATATGTTTTGCTATAACTTCTGAAGTACAAAGAAGTTTGTACTTTCAAAAATAGATTGTAGCTCCTTTCATACCTAATAATAATTCATCTAATTGAAGCAAACCTGTATTTTTTATAATAAGCGAGATTTCAATGCTAGAAATGTTATCTGGGACACCCTGTACATTGTTTGGAAACGAAATTTCGAGTTAATCCGAGCTTATAAACAAATCAATATATTTAGAAACAATTTTATACAGCAGGCTATTAACGTAGTAAAATAAATTAGAACCTTTAAAAAACAAGAACTATGTATTTATAAACATAAACAAAATGGAGATAATGTTATGATTAAAAAAATTATATAGGGATAGTTGTACTGTACAATTAAAACTTGTGTTGCTGATCAACATACTTGTAATTTTTTTCGTTTCTTTGATAAGCGAAATAATAAAGTATAAATTAGTTGTGATATAGTGCAGTAATAAATATAATAATTTGGTATGTACGATAAAATATTGTATAGATGGTATAACCGTTCATTTATTATTTATTTTTGATATCAAACTTAATAATTACTAAAAAGCAACGTCACTAAAGTACGTTGCCTTTTAAAATTTACCAGAATATTAATGACTAGTTTAGGAAGTAAAATCTTAAGAAGAAGAAAATGGGTCGTCACTGTTGACCATAAAGTAACCAAAAATACTGATTTTTAATATGACTTTCTAAAATCAACGATTACTTACCTATTCCTCGTACTTTCGTTGTCGTTGTTATATAATTCTGATGGGATATATTGGACCAATCAATTCTTATTACATTATAATCTCCTTTAATAAGGTATTGTTCAGTCATATTCATCATCCAACTTTCGTTTCCATTTTCCAACCACCCATGACAAATAAATTTTGTCACCCTACCCTTTATAACATTGGCCAATTTATTTCTGTCTAGCTGTACAGAATTTTTTGGGTTTGAACGAGTATGTAGATGCAAAATTACATCATTGTCAGATACGATATTGTTCCGTATTGGCTGGAAAGTAAGATTTTGAGCCATAGCTAAAATAAAATTTGACAACTTAGAATTCAAAAATGATGTAAGATATATTCATCCAAGTGTATGATAATACTTACAGTAATTTAGTACGCCACTAACAATCACTAAAAGCAGATAGAACATAGTGACTTATTAATTAAATGAGCAGCATTGGTTTTTTTCATAGGTGCCTTTAAAGTAGTCCAAAACGTTAAGAATACCACAGTGTACTTGTGATAAACACGCTTTGTGTGGCAATAAAGATGGCCTTGCAATTTCTATAGTTATGATAGGTGTAATTTTTTCCAGGTTTTAATTACACATAGTATAAGCATTTTCATAGTTAGTTTGTAATAGAAATTTTCAATGATTTATGTTTGTCTTGTTAAACATATTATTTTAACGTTAAGGTAAAAGAAATATATTCGTTTAGGATGTTTTTGAATTAATTAAAAGTTGAAAACTATTGCTAGATTGCGTATAGTATTTGAAAACTTTAAAGCCAATAGCAGATTTTTTCCAGTGGCCAATACTCTTGGGATCTTTAAAAAAACTTGAAAATACTGTAAAAATTTTCTTTGAGCGTTTTTTTTTGTCCAAACTGAATATTTGTAATTATTGTTTAGAAAAACCAAATAATACAGGGTAAATGTGAAGCAAAATAAAATTTTGTCTAGTGCTTTAAAAATCCCATAAACAACACTCAAATTATATGTGTATACCTTTCCTAAGACATACTATAATTTAATAAACTAATAGATATTTTAATAGATATATATTTGAAACAATAATAGATAAGATCGTGCATTTATAACTCTTAAACGTTTCTAAACGGGGGTGCATCGTTAGTCTTAAAATAGTAACTTCCTTTTGCATTGACAGGTGCGTTATCTCCGTATACAATTTTTGAATTATTTACGCAAACACCGTTTAAAAATTCTTCTTCTGATTGACACTCGATGGCATACAAATTGTGAGAGTTTATTGAATATGTAAAGAGTGATATGGCTCTTCCATGATTGCAGAACACTGAAACATTTTAGTTAGGGACATCGTTAATAATTAATACTGTAAACCTGTACCGAAGTTGAAGACGTCTGCAGAGTTGTTTGGTGTTATTGATGGAAGGAGGTTGCACCCTGGTTGTAAACGCTTTCCTCCGTTAGGAAAGAAATCTATCGTACCAAGGGGTTTTTTATAGCCGAAAACCCCTCCGTCAGTATGTGTAACAGTTACTAGCACGGCGTCGAATCGACTTAGTCTGTTTGAAGTGTCCAATGGTGGTACTTCAAACAATGGCTTAGCAGGATCTAACGCTGATATCCTTCCAATTTTTTTGCACGTATATCTAATAACTTCTTTGCCACAAAACCCACAAATATGACCTCCTAGTGAATGGCCCACGCAGTGAACGTCTTGAAGCGACAATCCATAGGTCCTGTTAAGTTTGCTGATGTAAGAACCAATAACTTGGCCTACGTAACGTTGCATGAAAAAATAAAAATTGTTGGATAAGTGAAAATAAATTAAACGTATTACTTAAGTAGAAACCGACCTATACCCCTAGTTCTCATTGCGGCAGAAACATAAGGAGCTACTGAATATTCTGACCAATCAACACGAATAACATTAAAATCTGCCTTAACCAAGTATTCGTTCATCATGGCAAGAGTCCATTTTTCGTTACCATTTGATATCCAGCCATGGCAAATGATTACAATAGGCTTTTTTGTGTCTATTGTATTCAAATTATCTCTGTTGATTATTCGCGATTGTTTCGGATTGTCCCTGGTGTTCAAGTACAGAATTATATTACTCTCATCAGCTTCTGTGGGGTTAATTTGAAGCTTTTTTGTTACTTTTTGCCCATTTTCGATAAACAGCGCATCTTCCACAAATTCAGCAACATCTCTAGAAGTTTTTTGAGCTGCAATTAAAAGACATCACTCTCTCACTTCTCCTAAACTATCAAGTTGCTTAAATGTAGGACATTTTAAGAGTTTGGTTTGAAAACTTTATTTAACATCACAATTTTATAAACAATGGTACTTACGTATAGTGTATGGTATTAAAACTAAAAATAATATAAAGACGTTCATGTCTTATTTCAATGTATAGACACAAGAACTGGTACATATTGCACTTATAAATTTATTTATATAGGACTCGAAACATTTGTACGATAAGGCGAGTTGAAGAATAATTATGAATATTTTTTGCAATATTAATAAGTTTGATTTTTTGTTGCGTTTATGTGAAGCATAATATGTAGATTATTGAATAAGTTTAGTGATATATTGCGTTGAGGTTGTCCTTATTGTTAAGTTCCATTTGGGCGCTAACACGAATTTAACTTTGCAACACTAGAGTGATAGATTTGTCATAAATTTTTTACACGGAATCTCTTGTAAAAATGCTAGACAAGTTTCAAAACGTCAAAAAAGAAATAAAAGATTTTTAATATAAAATAAACAGATTTATTAATCAAATAATTCAAGCATTTATAATACATCATTATTTTAAACGACCATAGTATAATCTAAAAATACACACGCCAGTATATTAAACTTATAGCTTACTTATCACTTCGCATGTATGTTTGTTGCATTTTAATGTATGAATATGACATCGGCATAAAAATTAGTTTAACTGTAATCATAGTATTTATCCCATTAGCACACAATGAAAACATATTTATATTTATACTCAACAATCATTATGTGGTTATTAAAATATTAAGTGTAATTTTTAAACGAGTCATTTTAATAAAAATAAAGTGATATTTATATAAGGCTATAAAAATAAAAGCAATTAAATATTATTGAATTAATATGTGCAGATCTTGCCTAAAGAACTTTATTTTTAAATATGTTATACATATAACAACAAAACATTGAAAGGAAATATAATATTTAAAGGTTTATTATTTCTTAAGCTTAATTTGTGCAGAATGTAGGTTATACACATCACACATAATTTAAAAATTATCAATCAAATAGTTCATAATATGAATTAATGATTAAGTTTCAATAAATTTAATTTAACATAATATAACACTTATATTTTTAATTTTTGTCTGCATTAACTAAATGATATTGCCCTGTAAAAGGTATACAAGGGCGCATTTTCATGTAATCTACCTAGCCATGAAAATGAAAATTGTGATTTTGTTAAATAGCTGTGACATTTTCAACTTAAAGAGAAAAGTTTTATCAAACCATATTGAGCCTTAGGAGTTCTCTACAATTTATTTTAAACAAAAATGAGTGAAATTAAACTCGACTATCGAAGCGTAATAAAAATCCTCACAAAAGAGGGTAATGGTTCAAAAATTATCAGTATTACAAGTGCATTGAAAATTATCGATAATTTTTGGTAGATATGCCCGAATGCAAGTTGAGCTAAAAAAAAAACACTAGTGCACGAAGTGCCCGAGTGATTTTTTCTGATTCAACTTGCATGAGTAAAGATTTGTCAAGAAGTTATAGATTATTTGTAATGCACGAGTTATATTTTGTCAGAAAATTTCCTTTAATTAATTTAAATGTATGTTATGTCAAATTTTACAAGTACTGTCACAGTGCTGCGTCAGGGGTGTGGTTTAATCTATATTAAAATAACGCTGCTGGTCGCCGAAATTCGTCAAAAAAATATCAAGACCCAAATATTTAATTCCCTCTCCAAATTTATATTTTCAACCAATTTCTTAGAAACGACCAATAAACGCATGAAACTCTGTTAATTGCGAAAAGGATATTATCAGTGTATGATTATGTTTATTGGTCGTATCTAGGAAATATGAGTTTGTTACTGGTCGAAAACGCAAATTTGACAGGAGGATCAACATCTGACAGGGGAATGTAAAATTGTTACTATGTAATAATCCTCATATTGTTAGCCTCTACAAGATTTAAGACTAGTGATTGGTTGAAAACGCAAATTTGACAGGTGAATGAAATTTTCCATCAAAAAATTTCCGACGTGTATGAAAATAAAGCCCCATCTTCATTCCAAGTAAAATGTTGGTCTAAGCAGTTTCGCTAGATCGCAGGATGATCCAAAATCAGGTCGACCAGTTGAGGCAGGAACTAAAGACATGGTTAAAAAAATTGAAGATTTGGTGCTGTCAGATCGGCGAATGAAGTTATCTATCATTGCCAGGGAAGTTGGGGTATCCGTAACAAATGTTTGGAAAGTATTGCACGACAATTTGGGTAGGAAGAAAGAGTCTGCGCGTTGGATTCCAAGGCTTCTTACGCCGGAGCGAAAACTTGTCAGAAAAGACATTTCCCAAGAAAATATTATCGCTTCACAGGCTGATAACAGCTTTTTTTCGCGAAATATTAGTAGAAATGAGCCTTGGGTTTATCACTGAGATCCTCCTACCAAACAAAAATCTATGCAGTGGTTTCACAAAGGTTCGCCTCCCCCAACAAAAAAAGCCAAAACACAGTCGTTGGTTGGAAAACTGATAGCAACGATTTTTTGGGACGAGGAAGGAGTTCTGCTTAATAACTGTATGGAAAAAGGCACTGCAATTAATGGGGAGGTCTATTTGAAGACGATTCAAAGTTTGGAAAAAGCATTGAAATTGAAACTACCTTTATCGTGGCGGCAAAAGAATTTGCATCTGCACAACAATTATTGCAGGGTTCATAAAGCACGCAATGTTTAGATTATAATTCAAAAACGTGGATTTACTGAGCTGCGTCATTCATCTTAAAGCTTTAATTTTGCACCCTGCTACTTTTTTTTGTTCAGAAATCTACAAAAAATGTTAGAGATAGAAAGTTTGCCGCCAATAATGAACTAAAGCTAGCCGTTGATGCCTATTTTGCGGAGCTCCCGAAAGAATTTTTCTTGAAGAGATGCGGCAACTCGATAAACGATGGAATAAGTGTATAAGTGCTAATTGTAGTTATGTAGAAAATAATTTGTTTTTGATTAATTCTCCTACGTGCTTTCTTTCATGGCTAGGTATATTACATAAAAATACGCCCTCGTATAGTAAATTATATAAAATTTTATAAGCCCATAATTATTTATAGCTGGTTTTCAAGAAACGGTGGTTGAGAATTTGTGGTCAAACAAAATGATCCTCTACTGTTAGGCCAATAATTATCGCCAAATTTAACTCTGATAAAACTATCGCTTTTTCTGTATCCAATACCTGAACTGCATTTCAAGGCGAACACATTATCGACGTTAATTGATTCGATAAAGTATGAGTAACTTCTTGTGTGACTGCAAAATACTACAAAACAAAAAAATAATCGTGTACTGTGGGAATAAAATTACCTGTTCTTTGCAAATTTTTGAGCGTTTCGAAAATATCTAAACTGCTAGACATGCATCCTGGTTGTAAGGGTGTACCACCGTTAGGAAAAAAGTCTACAGTACCTAAAGGTGCTTTAAAACCGAAAACTCCACCATCGGTATGAATTACATCAACGATTTTTGCGTCTATTTTCTCGAGTCCTCTAGACTTTTTTGATAGGAGTTGCTCAAAGAGAGGTCCTGCAGGATCTAATCCTGAAATTCTGCCAATAAATTTGTTGGTTTGTTTAAAAACTTCTTTTCCAGCAAACCCAGCCACATGAGCCCCCAAAGAATGACCAATTAAATGAATATCGTTTAATGGAAAATCGTATTTTTTATTAAGTTCTATAATTATAGCTCCCACTTCGGTACCTAGTGGTAATAACGAAATGTTTTTAAAACGTATTTAACACCTTTTAAGCGATTGTTAAATTGTCATTAAAAACTCACCAACTTTTCTAGTATTAAATGCAGAAATGTCGTATTGAAAACTGGCTGGTCTAGACCAATCCACCTGAATGATGTTAAAATCGCCTTTTTTCAAATAAGCATCAGTTATATTTTTATACCAGACACTACCAGCATTCTCAGTCCATCCGTGTATAATGAATTTTGTACTTTTGTTTGCTGGAATTTCGTTCAAGTTGTGGTTTTTGATAATAATTGATTCGTTACGATTATAACGTGTGTACAAATAAAATCTTACATCTGATTTCGTAATGGGAAGTATTGAACCAGAATTTGTGCCATTGAAAAGTCTAAACAGATTTTTCAGATAGATTACATTTCCAAGTTCTTGCGAAAGTGCTGTAAATAAATAAAATTTCAGCCAAGTTTTAATGATTGTGCATTTAAAGTGCTTTGGTTTGGAATATTGTCAGTTTTGTGCCCTTATATTAAACAGTCTATACTCCTACGTCCTACACGATCCCAAAATAATATGCAACAAGAACAGTACTGATAACAAGTTTATTGAGGTACCTACTATACATTATTATTGATGCACTATAATTTTCGTAGTACATTCACAAAGAAAGCAAAATTTTTTAATAAAATCAAACCATAATTTTTTTTTTAAAACAGCATTGGTACTAAATATCACATTAAAAAAAAGCAACTAACCTGCCATAAAAATATAAGCCAAGAGAACGAAAAATAATTTTAACATTTTATATTCAGTTTTTAAAAAAATATTTTAACAGCGTCTGTCTTAAGGAATGTATGTACAATGATTGTGTTTCTCAACAAAAACACAAAATTAATGTTAATTTTAATGTATTTTCGTTACCTTAACCCTAATAATGTAAGATAGTTTTTCAATGAGGTTGTAATAATGTTCTTTCAATAAAAAAATTATTTCGTATCATCAATATAATTGAAATGTAAGTAAGCCATGCATTATCTTGAAATGTATTCATTAAAGCGCAGATTTTTTTAAAATGCAATATTGTAAAACGTCAATTTAAATTCTGTTTTACGTGTTATCAATATAGATAATGCGTGTTTTTATTGTTAAATGTCGTTTTATATAATGAATGGCAGATTAAAGCACATTTTGTATTCAGTGAAGATATATGTACAAATGAATTCCAGGGTAAACTAAGTCTATTTGAATAAAAATTGTGCAACGACTATCAGACCTATATTTTTTTAATACACCTACCGTTTGTATCAACAATTCCATAGAAAATTAGGCCAAAACATAAATTTCGAAATTTTTATAAGTATAGCTCCAAGGCACTTAGCAAATTAAAAAAAAAAACAGCTTCTGTAAAAAATATTTTTAACCGAACTCTGAACAACTTTGTAGTTGTTATGCATTAAGAACACACTGCTTAGCAATTTTACAAGCAATAAAGCCATATGCACAAATTTCGTCATATTGACAGGAATATTTTCAAGGGAATACACAGAACGCTATGCACTAAACAAATAAAAAAAAATAATTAAGCGCTGTAAAAAATTGTTTAAGTTGTCTTAAAACAAACTGAAGGTGAATATGCATTGTTTGGGGTGCCTTTGACATAAAAAAAACAACATAAACATCATTGCGTAACTTCGATTTTTTTTCGTAAACAAATGCAAAGTTAAACACTTGCAATTTTTTTCAAAATTTAAAAGAAGAAATGTCTTAGGCACACTTTTAACAACGCTAAAATTTTGCGGCACACTACTTGTATACCGGGTGATTCAGTTTGACTGTCGCAACCCTATAACTTTTTAATTATTAAAAATAACCCAACAAACCTTATATTTTTGGAAACGGCGACAAATTCTCTATTAAGTGATGTGCATTTGTTATCTCTACGATGACGTATGTCAAAACCGCGATAGGCAACTGTTTTTTTTTTTAAATTACATAGTATACCTACATGTTTTTGTTGATTCGGATAGAGAATTTAATTGTGAATCTGATCATGTATTAATAAAGTATGCTTACATAAGAAAATTTTCGAGAAAAATCAGTTCAAAGTTTATTAAAATTATAGCAAACAGTCTATTTAACATAACAAAAAGCGATGAAATCCTTAAAATTGTACATACTATGGATGGAAATGTATTAAAAATCTACTTTTAACAAAAATAAAAACAAATTATAAACGTTGACATAAAAAATTAGACTTTAATTTCAATCAAGCATCAGTTATTATTTGTTTTTATTTCTTATTTGAGCAAATTTTTCTGCTATCAAGCAGCGTGCAGTATTTAGGATTTGCTCCAACAGCTAAAAATTCTTTTTCGCGTAAAATAATTTACTTTACGATTATTTATTTGTAATAATTTCGCGACTCTTCACGGCCCCCTTGTTGTGAGGCCATGGTTTCCTAGAGGACCGCGGCCCACCACTTTAAGAAACCCTGGATTGTACAGTGTTTAATATTTTTACAAAACAATAAAGTCAAATGCACAATATTCGAAATTTTAACAAATATAGTTCCACTTTTTGAAAATTTTGATAAGCTGTAAAAATATTTTTAATGGGTTTCTGAACAACTTTGTAGTTGTTATGCATTGAGTAGACACTGTTTAACATTTTTGCAAACAATAAAGACAATTGCCAAATTTTTGAATTGTTGACAAAAAGTATTTTGTAGGTTCGTTTACACACTAACGATGTTACTTATAGCGCCTTCAAACACTGGTTAAAACAATCAATTTTGTGGGCTACACGGTAAATTATGTTCTCCGAACAGGTGATTCAGGTCCACTTAAAAAAATTTATGAACTAGTCGTAATATAAAACAGTGTTATTGATTAATTCTAATCAATGCGGTGTAAAAACCAACTGCTGAGGGTATTTGTAGTTACTACCACTAGTCGTGTGTTTGTAGGGAAACAGTTAATATCAGCCAGGTGCTTCCAAATTATAACGAGAAAACGATTCGTTGTTTTTGGAAAACAAGCTTGAAATACATTAAGCTACTGCAAGAACTTAAAACATAAGTTTGAACAAATTATTAGTGAATTTTTCAATAACGTTATGGTAATAAAAAATTACAGCAGTTTAAAATTCGTAAGTACTCTGCAATTATTGCCGCAAAATTTTAATCACGTGACGGATTAGTTGGTAAAAATATGTTATTTTAGTTTTATTAATATCAATTCTACTTTCGTTCATTGTATGTCGACATTTTTTTCCCTAAATAAGTTACTACGTCACAATAAACTTTTGGCGTATTAATAATACACGACTAGACATATTGATTTGCTCCTAAAAATATATAAATATATTAAAAACTAACACGTTTTTCTCCGAAATTTTTATTCAAAAGTTAGATGTATACAGATGTTGCAAAAAATTGTTTGAAACTTTTTCTTTAAAAACACTTTAGTGTATGTAACGAAATTTAAGAACGAAATACGAAAATATTTAGTACAAAATATTACAGGAACACTTCGAAGAATTTAGTGAAGATGTTGAAACTTTTAGCAAAGAAAGTAATGATATATTTCTAAAATAATACTAACAATAATGTGTAACACAAAAAGACGAAAATGTAATGTGATGGTGCTTAGAGTGTGATTTGAAATGTCCTAGAAATGATAAGATACACAAACAATTTGTTGCCAACTCCTTTAACGACTCCTACTTCTTTCAAATCACCACCAGGAGGAGATTCTAGCAGAATTACTTCAGCTCAAGACAACAGGATATCTCTTACACCTTTGTGGGAGTATGTTGTACGTACGAAAACACTTCCAGGTAAAACTTTTTATTCCATAATTTCATATTTAAATAAGCCCTGATTATTCCTAGAAGGTCTTAGCCACATTTTACGATGTTGGATTTAGGGAAAACGACAAAAATTAGTAGTTAATAAAGATAACTTGTGCTTTTAATTAAAATTTATAAGTCCCTTGATTTTTGATTGAGAACCAAGTTAGTTGTATAATAAACAAAAAGACGTTTTTGCAGATGGACTTGACTTGGATATTTTCTTTCAAGCAGTACACGAACGCCTTAGAAATCCCGAAAGAGAAATTAGACAACATGCATTAAGAGTGTTAGTAGATTTCATACCTGTAATAGGTACCGCGGAACTAGATGGAAAAGTTCATGTAATTTTGAACGATTTAGTGGAAAATTTAGGCCATCTAGGACCTGCAGTACGTAAAGGCGCTGTTGACTGCCTACGAGTTTACCTAAACTACAGCAGTAAATCAGATGTGATTTTAAAAG
Organism: Elmis aenea; assembly: GCA_947652605.1. Taxonomy (NCBI): domain Eukaryota; kingdom Metazoa; phylum Arthropoda; class Insecta; order Coleoptera; family Elmidae; genus Elmis; species Elmis aenea. The sequence goes on along the minus strand of OX393581.1, from coordinate 24,817,139 downwards.
ACTTGATTTACAACGGCATAGAAAAGGCACAGGACACTAAAACAAATACAAATCTAGTCGTCGGAATAATTGTAGCATTACCGTTTTTGATAATACCTAAAGTGTCCTACGAAACACTTACTTATATCATTCGAATTTTGTTTGATAAAATGGTGCAAGTAAGTCATCAGGAGGTGGCTTTAAGGTCCCTCGTGCGCATAAAAGATATGCTGGGTAGAAATAAATTTGAAGAGTACGTAAATATCCATCAAACTAAAACCGCGAAACGAAATTTTGAGCTTCTTTGCGAGGTTTACAACATTCACAGCCGGAATTTAAAGGAAGGAGTCGTGGAAATAGACTACAACAGTAACACAGCGTGGAACAGCAATTTGAACGAAAATAATATCGAAAAAAACAGGCAAGGCAGAAAATCGGGTTCCGAAGTTGTAGTACGCCAAAATGAAAGTGAAATTATACAAGACAAAGTTATTTTGGAAACAGAAATTAAATTAAACTCTGGACCTGCTATCACCATGCAAATACACGAAGAAAGTCGTCAGAGTATAAACGATATAACAGATAGTGAAGATGATAGAAAGTAAGTTCTAATAATTTATTTTTAATACAGTAAAACCTCAACTTTTAAAGGTTCTAACAAGGGAGGGTCACGTTACGTTGTCGCTAGAATTTGTATAAGGTTGTGTTTATTGCATCAAGGACATCAAAACTAAATCTTTTCCAGAGTTATACATGCCACTGGCCATTTGCTTCGGAAAAATAGGGGAAAAAGTAAAAAATTGGTATAAAAAGGTCATTTTTGCGATCGTGTTGGCCATAAAACCGTCGGAGACAAAATCTTAATTTTTCCATTTACCATAGCGCACATCCTCTGTAAGTAAACTGGTGCAAAGTTTTTGAAAAAATCTTATACGGTTCGCAAAAGACCTTTTTATACAAATTTTTCAGTTTTTCCCCTATTTTTCTGAAGAAAATGGACAGTGGCACGTACAACCTGAAAAACATTAAGTTTTGATGTTCTTGATGCAATAAACACAGCCTTAATCAAATTCTAGCGACAACGTATCGTGACCTTCCCTGGTAAGATTTTAATTACCTTAAAAAAATATTTTTAAATTAAATTGATTTTAGTGTTGCGTATTGTATTTATTTCAGGGACACGAACCGCAAAAAAATAACGGTTCAGTTCCGGTTACCGGTTCAATGCATTTTAAATTTTGATTTTCATAGAAAATTTTAAAAATCATACATGCATATTTAGAACCTGAAGTGACTGAAATTTTCCTATTTTTGGCCAAATCAAATCAAAATTGCGAAAAAAGTACCTAAAATGTCATTAAATAATATATGTAATTGGTCCGAACCGTTGTGTGAACCGGTTGAAGCGGTTTGAACCGGTTCACACCAGTCGCTTGGTTTGATTTTGCGGTTTTGTGATATTTTAACTAAAAGGTTCAGTTCTGGTTCACGGTTAATGAAAAAAGCACCGGTTTGTTTCGGTTTGTGTTCCAGCTTCGGTTCGGTTCGGGTCCCTGATTAATTTTAATTAAGTGAAATACTGAAAATACTCAATGTTAAGAAAATTAAAAGTCATCTAAACATTTCTTTACTAAGTTTTTTTAATTATTTCCGCATTTACTCACAAATTAAAGTTAATTGCTCTAATAATAAGAATTGCATGACTATGGGTCAATTACCTCATACTTAAATAGTTAAAGATGCAATAGCTTTAAAGCTATGATAATCGATTGGTTTCTAATGCTTAGTAAGTTTAACTTAAATTTAAGGTGATTAAAAATACGTGATGATGCGTTTCTGCTTAAACTAAATCTTTTACAGAAATAACGTTGGGATAGTTAAAGTATTGACCGACGACAGTGAAGATGATTACGATTTGAGACGCACACCCAGGAGGGTTCGCTTTGGAGGTGAAATTGTAAAACTTAGGACACCAGACAGTGACAGCAATCAACCCAGCGATGTAGATAACGACCCTACTATAATAATAACTCCAACACAGGATAATGTCAACAAACCCATAATTGAAATTCGTTACAACGACCATAAAAATAAATTACAAACGCGCTCATCTGCACGAAGTCTCATACCACTTCCACTTACTTCCGGTAATAGAACTGTACAATCAGTACCTACGAGTCCTGTTAGAAAAGCTGATAAAAGTAAGAAGTACAAATCTTCCCCAAATCTAAGTAAATCGCAACATGTATTTGGTGATAAAGTTAGTAGCGGATCAAAAATTCCTAGACGGAATACAGTCAAAAACGAAACTGGCAAAGGCACTACGATACAAATAAAAATCAATACTAGAAGTGGCGTGGGTAAAAAACCTCCCGAAAACCAAAGTAAAAGCAATGGCTTTGGATATAATCCCACAGCTGCTAAAGTGAAATCCTCCGAAGTCAGGGATAAAAACGCGAACATTACCAAAGAAAAATTTGAAAGAGTGCCCGATAATTTCGCTAAAACTAATGTTACGTCCAAACCGAATCATTCAAATTTATATACACAAAAACACGTTCCGAAAGAATTGAAAATAAATGGGTTGTCGGATAAACAAAAGGAATTATTACCTACAGTTACTTCAGCTGCAAAAATATCTCCAATACCATCACCTAACGTTGAACATCGTGGTAGAAGTGGTGGTGCAAAAAGTCCAGCACTACAACATAACCCTATTGAAATGTTTTACAACCTAACGAAAAGTCCTGAAAGAAAATCACCAGAACCTGCCACCGTCGGTAGTAAAGTAGGCGATACGTCGTCAAAACCATCGGAAGAACGAAATATTACCACGGCAGATAAAGTTTTGCTAACACGCGAAATACCTCCTACAAGAAGCAGCCGCAAAATTTGGACAGCCGATCAAATTAGTAAAAACATTGCCCTGGACAAAAGTGTCGTTCGTGGAGAACGTTTTAATCACAATAGTTTTCAGATTTGTAAAACTCAGTTTGATGAATCGTTCAGGTCTGAAAATGATTTCCCGGATTCTCCTATACCAACCTACGACACCGGTGAATGTTTAACGTGCTCTAGCTCTGGTAGTGATACTATTATTTGCAATGGAAATTGGGAAGAAATAGAAATGATTGACAGCAGCACGATAGCCAAACTTCGTTGTAAGGTAAGAAAAAATTAAGTCTTATACAGTTTGTTACACCAGTATTCTCAATTTTTGCAAAAACAGTTCATAGCTGCAAAAACACTCGGTACTCGTTCAATCGAAATTCTCGCATCCGATTTTTTTCAGCCGGTCCACGATAGCCCAGTAGTATGTACCTATAAAAACATTACAATAAAAAAAAAATTGTAAAAACTTGATGAAACAAAATATAAATTATTTAAATTATGAGGAAAAAAAATTAAACAAAATTAAACAAAATTAAACAAAATTAAACAAAAAACAAAACAAATTATTTATGTACTACTGATATTTTTGGTCAAAGGTAAGATAAATGTGTCGTAAAAATTGAAGGATTTTTTTCTATTAATTCTTTATAGAAATAACACAATATAAAACAACCCAAGCCTTATAAAAAGGTAGCCAGAAGAAGGGACAAACATTTAGTCCAAACTATACTTACCTAGCTTAAATGTTTAACAAGATGCAGGCACTGAAAATTCCTGAAACAAAAATCAAAAATTTTTCAGGATTTTTGAACAGGGATAACTTTGAAGTTAATAAACCTAGCTCATTAAAATTTTCAGGAATTTTTACACGTTGTATTGGTTATGACTTTTTAGTAGGTACTTTGATGAAATAAAAAATTTACTTAAGCTAAAAACTCAAAAAAATTTATGTGTTATGGGATCGAATTTTTAAATTTGTTTTGTATCAGTTGCTATGTAAATAATCGCGTCCGGAACATTCTTCGCCTACAATTCTTCGCCTACACAATTATTGCCGCCACAATTCTTCGCCGCCACAATAATTTTTCGCCGCATACAAGCATATCACAAATTTTATTTGTAAATGTGGTTGTTTTTATTTATAACGTAATTTTTACAGATTATTTTACATTAGGTTAGGTTAGGTTAATTTAATTTAATTTTTATTCATCCTATAATAAGATAAACAAGATTAAAAATCACAACATACGCTATTTTATGTAGCAATTTTTAAACATAATATTACAAGAAGAAGTATTAATATACAACAAACAACTTTAGGCTAATTTAAAATAATCTGTAAAAATTACGTTATAAATAAAAACAACCACATTTACAAATAAAATTTGTGATATGCTTGTATGCGGCGAAAAATTATTGTGGCGGCGAAGAATTGTGGGGGCGAAGAATTGTGCAGGCGAAGAATTGTGGGCAAAGAATTGTGGATGCAAAGAATTGTGGGCAGAGAATTGTGGGCGAAGAATTGTGGGCGAAGAATTATGGGCGATGAATGTTCCTAGACCCATAAATAATAGGCTAAAGATACTTTTTCCCATAAAGAATTATATTCTGTTGTTTAGTAAAGATTTAGGATTAAAATCAATAATAATTTTAGCTGAAAACAGTTCAATTTGTAGCGGATTCAAATATTTCTTTAATCAACAAAAATTGTAACATTTTTTGGTGTCAGGGCAATTATGTGCAAAAAAGACATTAACAACTTAGTGATTTTGTTTTACTAGTCACAATAAACGTGTATAAAATTTGCTAATAAGTAAAAGAAAACGAGTTTAACACGCCATGCAAGTCTCTGGACAAAATGACCACTTTAGAGTAGCGCAAAGGTAGCTTTATTAAAAGAAAATCCAATGTTGGAGCATTAGCTAGCAGGTCTACTACAATGTCGTGATTTATCGTAAGTTAAAGTAGGTTACCTTGCTTAATTTGAATATAAATATAGCGAGCGTACGCAGTTTTTACCGTCACGGTTATTTTACGATAAGTATGTTTTCCTTTTCAAACACAGTGAGTGAAAATTCAATGCCATTAAATTGATTCTCATGCCCATTTCGGCTTGATAATTGAAATGCCTGTATCTATTGTTAATGCAAACTTTTTTAGAATATTTAATTCAGTTATCATCTTAATTAAACGCATTTTGTAAAAGTTTTTTAAGATCAATTTAGACTCATCAAATAAAAAAGTTTTTTGTTGATAAATATATGATAATGTTAGTATATCATCACATAGAAACAATCAAATTTTGGCTGTAATCTTTTCCATATCAAGTTGCTTGGAAAATTTACTTGATGTCAGTAAATTTAGGACAGCTTATATACTAATGATCACTCTTGAGTTTCAAATCGTGTAATTCAATCTTGAATTGGGTCAGTTACCGGATACGATCAATAGTAAATATCCTTCAGTCTGAATTATTTTTTTTGTTGGTTTTCCTCTTGAACACATTTTAGTTCAACCCCTTTAATTATGTTAGCATAAACAAACTGTAAACTCTACTTTAGTTTAACCTGTTAACTTAAGCATACACGAGAAAATGCCCAAGTCTTTAACTGAAATTATATATTTTCTATTAAAGTATTCTTATTTTTGTGGTTCTTTCTTATATTTAATAACTAAACTTGTATCTTTATTATTTTTATTTTTCGAGTTAGGGTATGAGGGGATAAATTAAATCACTCTATAAATAAGTGTTGATCAATATTTGAAGAACAAAATGTAGGAAAATTTGTAATATTTCACGAAAGGGTTCACCTGATAATCTTCGCATGCAAACACATTAAGGTCAAGTTTTTTTTAAGTCAAAGGTTAACCGAAAATAGTTGTATGAAATGTTTATCACTATTGATTATTTGTAGCTGATTTATATATTGGCGAAAAGCAGATTCAGGCAAGTTTTAAGACCTGCAAATTTTCTATTAAACTTTTTAACAATATTAGGCAATTAATAAAAAGTCGAATGTTATTTAATTTATTTTTCCAGGATAACTGGAGAATACGATTGCTTGGGCTGGAAGATTTGGTTCGATTACTTAGAAATCCTGAAATATTAGAATCAATTGAAAGTCGAGCTGCATCATTACTTAATTTTTTGTTTATGGTTGAGCAACATCCCCGTTTACAAGCTACAGCAGAGGTATTTAATTAATTATCAGTAACAACTTCTGCACGTATGAAATCTGGATTGACAAATAATTGTGTAAAAAGGTCATTTTGAAACCATGATTATTTGTTTACAAATTAAAATAATAACCATATACAGGGTGTTTGAGATTCGAGTTTAAGCATGGGGATCTCGATTATTATAATAGTTAAGAGTATAGGTTTAAATTTGGCAAAATTGCTAAATTCGGTGCTCATTAATAATCCGAAGAGAAACTGGAAATATCTCAAACTGTATCCAAGAAATTTAAGAAATAAGTACCTGAGATTACGAAAATTCGCCTATAACTCTTTGGATCCTAAAATATTTCAAATATGTAAAAACATTAGCGAAGCAACATTTTAAGCTGAATTGGATAGTTAGTGATAACAAATTGTTTCTCGGTGGATTCGTTTTTGTTTTATGACAACCAAGTTTATTTTTTCTTATGGGCGCAATTTTTGCCATATGCATAATCAAATAGATTTTTTCACGAATGCATTGATCTTTCACACATGAAATTTTACTTCCACATTCATTATCAAATTTAAAAAAAATCGTTTCGGACAACAAACCACTATCTGATTTATAACAACCACTATAAATCAGGTAGGTCGGTAGTTGTAGTTTTTGTCGTTTCCGTGAAAACCAATCAACAAACTAAAAATTTTCAAAGTCTATTACTTGTCACATTAATGAATTCGTAAAAATGAATGTACTTGTCATAATAAATTAGTATAAATGAACATTTGTAAAATTTCTTAATAGCGCGGGTTCTTAACATTAAGAAACGTTTGCAGTTATGCACTGCAATTTATTTGAACGTCTTTAATTTGATTCAGTTCACTATTTACTAAAGTTTCTGTCTAAACAAGAAGTAAAATTCGTATCTAATGAATAAAGATTCGCAGCATATCGCGTGTTTTTTCGTTGTTGGTTTATTTTTACAAATCTATTACGACAAAGGCTTTCCAAACAATTTTTAGTTTATTGGTTGGTTGTCATGGAAACTACAAAAACTACAACGACCGGCCAACTTGATATTTAGTGGTTATTATTTAAACGGCATTTTTTTTTTAAAATTTGACAATGAATAAAGAAGTAAAATACCATGTTTGATACATCAATGTATTTAAAAAAATTAATGCTATTTGATTTTGTAAATGGCAAAAATTGTGCCCATAAGAAACAAATAGGTTATAATGTTGGTTGTCATAAGACCAAAACGTATCGACCTGGAAAATAATTGTTTTCACCATACGATTCAGCTTAAAAGTTGCTTGGGTAATTTTTTTACACATTTGAAATATTTTATAATCCAAAGGACTTACAGGCGATTTAAAACAATCGTATTTTCCGGTTTTTCCTAATTTTTTTGGATACCGTTACAGATACATATCTCGAATTTCTCTTCGGATTATTAATGAGCACCAAATTTAGCAACTTTGTCAAATTTAAATCTATTCTCTAATTATTATAATAAGCGAGATCCCCACGCTTAAAACTCGAACCTACAACACGCTGTATGTGTAATAACAATATATTTATATCTTTGGCAAAGTTTATACACCAACATTGTTTGTATTATTTAAAACCAATTTTTATTTTCAGGAAGCTTTAGCCTTGGTATTTTCGAACACAAAAGCTGAAATTATTCGTAGCAGAATGCACCAAATAACAATGAATTTAAGTAAAATGGGTTCACCTGCTGGAGTTAGATTAGGTGTGGTGTTAATGAGAAGAATTCCGCCAATGTATGTGTTGGATCATCTATTGGGGGACTCCGTTCTTGGCGCTAAAAGTAGCAAGGTGTGTGTAATTATAGGAAAGGATTTTTGTTGTGTATAAATTAGAGTAAAGCACAAAAACTTGCGAAAAGTGATAAATACGAAATTCGTATGCAGAGTACTTAATTCTACTTAATATATTACCGTCACATGATTTATTAACACAAAATGAAATTACATGTGATAAGTTTATACAGTAAAAATTATACGACGAAATTACATAGGGAAGAAATTTCAGAAGAAAGAAATTACAGAGGGAGAAAATTACCCACGAAATAATTCCTAAAAATATTCAAAAATAGGCCCGTGATCTGTATGTTATATTCATTTCTTTCGATAATTTGATGCCTGTCTGACTAACCTCTTTAATCACCTTAAGAATTTCAAAAAATTGCTTAGGTTAATGCGACAACTAAATGCCAATATATTTTCAATCAAAGTTAAGTATTGTGATACATTGAAAGGTAAAGAATAAATGGAAGTCACTAAAATGTTTATCCTTTTGTAATTGTTACAAATAAAAGTAGCATCAAATTTTATCACAAAATTTACAAATACAAAATTGTTTTTTTTTTAAATTATGGCATTGTGAAATTTCGAATGTGTGTAATTTTTGTTGTTGTAAAATTTATTCCGTGTGTAATTGTTTCCCTGTTAAATGTTTTTCCTAAGTAATTTCTTCCTTGTGTAATTTCTTACTTGTGCTTTTTCTTCCCTGGGTTATTTCTTCCGGTGTAATTTTGTCACTTGTAATTTCTTCCTGTGTTATTTCATCTTGACACCATATAGTTATTACATATCTAAATCTATCTTCAGTTCTATTAAAATTCTCTGAAAATACCAAAACATAAAATAAATCGACCATTAGTTTGTTCAGTAACCGTGTAAAATTTTGTTTATAGGTGTTCAATTTTCTTAAAAATTAACCAAATGTATTGTCTTCTAATTTTTATTATCAATTCAAAAGTTGTGCAATTGTAGGCATCCGAAGTCATTAAAACCGGTTAAGAAAACTACAATTCTGCTTTTATTTTGTTTTGAAAGATTCTTGAATATTTTGTATGCCTTTCGATAATGTTTAAAAATTAATCAAGTGTCTTTTGTTGAAGAAATTTTAAAGTTGTGCAATTGTTTTTAAAGTTGTTTAAAACGGTTGAGGACACTCCATGCAATCAGTGGCGGCGCGTGGGTTGATATTTTGGGGGTGCACATATTATTTTCAAAAAAAAAAGGTGGAGCAAACTTTCATGTTTTTTGATTTATTCTGTTAAATGAATTAGGAGTAAATGTTTAACGCCTGACTTTGTCCATTCTGTTTGATCATCATTTGCAAATAATAAACAAGGACAACAGTAGAGATAGAGACTATTAGTAACATCACACCCACATAACACAAATTACTTTTTTCATAAGTTTCTATCTTAAAAGTCCTTTTATAGTCACGAGTTTTGCACTTTGTTACATTCGGGATTAACAAATTCGGTTTTGGACGACCGGTAGACCGGTACTCTTGATTTTTACCTTTCCTTCTAAAGATAAAGAAGAAAAACGAATTGTTTTTAAATACTACACGCTAACCATAGGCCGAATATTCCATATTCGCAGAAATGCAGACCGACAATAACAAACCAACGCAATGAAACGAAAACCAATATTTATCTAAATTAAATGTGTACATTTCGACTGTGCATATAGGCGAGCTTAAGAATGACGACTGTTACGGGGAACAAAGGGTTAGCGGGGTAACGGCTCCTCCAATCAGAGTCCGAGGTGGCTTGTGCAGTGCATGGCAGCGGCTACGACTACGCTTCACGGGGATTTAAGCGATTCGAGTCCCGGTGCGGTCCTGAGTCACGATAAAATGTAAAAAGAAATTAAAATAACTTCCATTTAGTTAATACATTTTAACTGTTTGAAAGATGATTAAAAGAGACATAGTTGGGATTGTAAGTTGGGGGTGCACATGTGCACTTATTGAGAAGCCGCCACTGCATGCAATACAACTATCCTTTTACTTTGCATATAATTTTTTTAATATTAAAGTATAGTGTATAGTCTATCATCATCATTATTTTTTGAGCATTAAATTGAAATGCCTTAAATACACACTAACAGAAGCAAATTGACAGAAGGTCAATTTTCAATTTAATACTGCGACCGTGTTTTGTTTCGCGATTTTGTGAATAATGATAATTAAGTTTTAAGCTTCTTTATCTTATTTTTTTATGCTAGACCTTTTTTATGCACTATCGGATTTAGAATTTGATTCTCTATCAGAATCAATAAAAAAATTTAAAAAAAAGTTGACTGTCGTCCGATATATTTTATCGTAGAAAAACATCTGAACGTCATTTGATAGAGAGTTTTCTGCAGTTTACAATAATATGATGTTTACAGGAGTTTCCTCTTAAAATAACAAAGTTATAAGGGTGAGACAGTAAACCGAACCACTCGGTATACACATATAGTCTAGCAATTTTTGTTGGTAAATATTTAAAAATTGTGAAATTGCCTCAAAAATTAAAAAGAAAGTTAAAGACAATCTGAGCATTAAAAAGCGGCTCTACTTAGTTCAAAAAAGTTTAAGAATGTTTTTAAATAACTATTTTAGCCTTTTTACATGGCAACTTTAATCAATAAAAATTGGTGGATGCGCCGGGACCAACATATTCTTGTATGTGTTGTAATTTGTGTCGAATAATTTTCAATAAATCTTAATTAATGCAAGACATTTGAAATAAACATTATTTTACTTATAAAAGTTTGCATAATGAACAATCTTGAAGTAAGCAAAAAATATACTTAAATAAACGTATACTATTGCATTGCAGATTCGTGAAGGTTCTCTTCAGATCTTGATGACCGTAAGCAGGATGTTTCCCAGCACTGATATTAACATTCCAAAGGCTACTTCAGCCATAACACCCCTGTTGTGGGATCGAAAAAAGAAAGTAAGACAAGCCGCCCTAGAAACTATAGCTGCCCTGGCACAAGTTGGATCAACTGGAATGGTTTTGGAGGTGATAACTAAAAAAACCGAAGATCATTTAGACAAAGAACAGCTCATGAGAGTGATAAGAACAAGGTGAAAGCAAAATACATCTAGCACACATTTTAGCATTTTTACTTAGCTAGAACATTGATTTACAAGTAATCACTAAATTACTTTATTATTTTATGATTTCCAAGTTCTACTTAGCAATGGTTAATTTTAGAATATTTGTTTTTTTGTGTGTATCATTTGTGTAATCTTGTATTCTGTGCACTACATAAGCGTACAACCTCAGTCAAATAAATAACTGGATAAAATCAGTAAGACGTTACGTGACCAAAACAAACAATTTTAAAAGCAAAATATTTAAAAGATTGCAAGTTGCTCGCGTGCTAAGCATATCGGTCATTCGATTGGGCTATATGTTTATGATAAATCTGTCACAATTAAAACCGAGATGCCCACAAAAGATTCCCAAAGTTGTACATAAATAAAGTCTGAGTTATCTGGAAATGTTACTTGGTCTAAAAAAAATTGTTTCTTGAAAAAAAAAATCCATACCATTATTGAAAGTTTTGTATCTCGTTTAGTGGATTATTTTTTAAATTTATTATTCACTTGTTCTTTGTAAAACAAACAACATTTAGCAGATAAATTTAATTCGAATTCGATTTAGGTCCAATGGATTACAAACTATACTGATAATAAAAAAAAATCAAGTAAAAAGTGTTTTTTTATTAAATATCTTTCTAATTATACAATAAAAACCGGATGGTTGCATTTAAGTTTTTAAAGTTGCTTCCGGATTTGGCCACTTCCGGTTTAATCACGAAAACCGCTATAGCGTAAGTCAATTCTACATATGCACTTCTGTGATAATTTTTTTCCCCCCATCATTGTCAGACGTTACATTTGTGAATAAAAGTGCTTGTACGGGTAGTCTGAAACATCCTGTAGATAAAATATTTAAGGAATGCAAACAAAATACAAAAAAAAATTGCTGGGGTTGGAATAAATTAAAACCAATATCTTGAACAGAACTAGCATTTGCTGATGGTGAGGTGCTATTAGTTAAAAGCAAAAAGGACCTGCAACTCAATCTAGGTGTATGAGCAGATACATTAAGTAAATGTAATATTTTTTTATTTTTTTTATTAACCCTTGTAGAGGTTATGACTTGCAATCTGGTCTTTGAGACCAATAAGCAGTTTAATTCTAGCCTAAATTAATAAAGTTCAAACTTAGTCTAAGGTTTACCCAATAGTAGTCCTTAGTTTGCTAATATATAAGTACACTAATTATTAACGTGCACACTACCGCACAGTCTCTGCTTTTAAACTTTTACTAGGTTTAACCCTTTTGAGTCTTGTTGGTAACCCTGTAGCGTCCAGGAACTGGATCGCCTCGACGTTTACATGATGATGGAGCCTTTCTTCGTGGCCCTTGGCAAACTTCTTAATTGTGTCGGTAACAGTGTCCATGTTGAGGTCCCGATGTATGTCACTGTTTCTGCAGTACCAGGGTGCATCTGCGATGTTCCTTAATGCTTTGTTCTGGAATCTCTGGATGATCTGAATAGTACTCTCTTTGGTGCATCCCCATAGCTGTATCCCAGATGTCCATACAGGTTTTAAAATTTGCTTGTATAGCAAAAGTTTATTATGTACGGACAGATGGGAATTCCTCCCGATTAGCCAGTACATTTTTTTTTTGACATGAGCCTTCCAGCGTAGCTTAGCGTCCAATGTAATACCTAAGTATTTTGCTGTGTTGGAGTATCGTATTTCCTTACTGTTTAAGTCGATTGGTACATGTTCAATTCTCTTGTTGGTGAAATTGACATGTACTGATTTTGTTTCGTTTAACTTTATACGCCATGTTTTTGTCCAGTTGTTGATCTGATTGGCAGCTGCTTGTAATTTCTCTGATGATTCTGTATTGTTGCTTCCTACTGCTAAAATAGCCGTGTCGTCGGCAAAGGTCGCTATAGTACTGTTTTCTAGCTTTGGAATATCACAAGTATACAATAGGTATAGGACCGGACCTAGTACGCTTCCTTGTGGAACTCCTGCTTTAATTTTTTTAAGTTCTGAATAAGATTCTTCTTGCTTTATCCTAAAGTGTCTCTCAGAGATGTACGACTGAAGAATTTGGGGGTATTGTTTTGGGAGAAGCGATCTTAGTTTATAATTTAAACCATCATGCCACACTTTGTCGAAAGCCTGCGCTACGTCTAGAGAGATGGTAGAACAAACTTTTTTTCTTCTAGGGCTTTTTCTATGACATTCGTAATTCTGTGTACCTGGTCAATAGTTGAATGTTTATTTCTAAATCCAAATTGATGGGAAGGAATTAGTTCTTTTTCTTCTATTATTGGCTTCATTCTTTTGAGCAACAGCTTTTCAAACAGTTTCGATATAACAGGCAATAATGAGATTGGCCTGTAAGATGAAACTTCATGAGGAGGTTTCCCTGATTTAGGGATCATAATCACCTCTGCAACTTTCCATTGCCTAGGTACATACTTGAGCCTAAAGGTAGCATTTATTAGGGTGGTCAGTATTACTATGGCTTTCCTTGGGTGATGTCTAAGCACCACCAGTAATTAAATCAAACCCAGGGGCTTTTTTCGGGTTAATATTTTCTTTAATTTCAGTAATTACTTCATTAGGTGTTGTAGGTCTGATTTCATTGTTTTCTTGTAGGATTTCTTCCCAGTCAGGAGCTTTTTCGTTTCCTCCATGTGGTTGGAATGTTTTTCTAAATGATCTGCGAATGTTTTGGCTTTTTGTTCACTATTTCGGGCCCATTTTCCATCCGGTTGTCTTATTGGCGGGATTTGCACGATTGGTCTTTTTAGCTGTTTGGTCGCTTTCCATAGAGAATAGTCAGTGCAACTATCATTTGTTAATTCTTTTAGGTAAGCAGTTATGGAATCATTTTTGATTTTTGATTGAAATGTAATAGGAGTATAAGAATTAATATAACAAAGATAAAGGCTATGGTTATAGCGAAAAATCATGTAACAGTAACAATAATTATGCTAGATCAAGAAAAGATAGAGCAGGTACAGAATTTTAAATATTTAGGAACAGTAATTGCACAGAATGGTAAATAGGAGGAAGATTTGAATAATAAAATAGCTGCAGTTACGAAATTTACTACGCCACTAATAAATGTTTGATAAGTAAGAAGGAGATATCAAAAGATATTGAGACGCGAGTTTTTATTGCAGTGTACGTACCCATTCTTTCTTACAGTTCAGAAACTTGGACACTAACACAAAATAAAAACAAAGAAGACCCACAGAAATGAGATATCTGAGACGAACAGAAGGATGTAGACTGTGACTGATCGACAAAATCAGTAACGAAAAAATGCAAAAAAAACCTAAGAGTAGTAGATATTAAAAAAAAAGATGAAGACGAATCAATTAAGATGGCTTGGACACGTTGTAAAATGAAGATGGAGGGGAAAAGAAATGGAGGAAAACCAAGAATAAAATGGGAAAACGAAGCGAGGCAAAGACTAGAGGAAAAAGAGTCAGCTGAAAAGATGTGCCACAGTTAGCTAACGATAGGCAGGAGTGGAGAAACTTAATCCATAAATAAAAAAGCATACCTCGACACCGAAAGAAACAAGAGGAATCGATTAAGAAGAAGTATAAAATATACAGGGTGACTTGTGGGAAACGGACGTTTTTTGAATGAACAGAACTCGGTTGATTTTCAAGTTTTTTTTTTTTTTTTTTTTGCAAAGTAAAGAATAACATCTGCCATTTGATATAACAAAGTCAAGTATCCTCTTGAACGAAAAGTTGTTTTTTTTTTGTTTGTTTTTAATCAAGTACCTATACAAATGAATGAACAGAACTCTGTTGATTCTAAAGAAAAAGCAAACTTATTTATTACAAATTGAGAAACAACAAATGCTATTTGATTTACCATAACTATTTAGTTATGGAAAATTATATCCATCACCCTCCTGAACGCAAGTTTTAAGTCTGCCTGAAATCATTCATGACTCGGTCTAGCAGCTGTGCGTCAATTAAATGCGTCTCTTCTGTAATGGCATCTTTCAACTCCAATAGTGTACGCGGTTTGTGGACAAAAACACGTTCTTTTAAGTGCCCCCAAAAGAAAAAGTAACAGGAAAATAAGTCTGGTGATCTTGGGGGCCACGGTAAGTCACCGAAACGCGAAATGATGCGGCCAGGGAACGTGTTTCTAACAACTTCCATGGATGCGTTTGCAGTATGCTTTTCGTTCAAGAGGATACTTGACTTTGTTATAGCAAATGGCAGATGTTATTCTTCATTTTGCAAAAAAAAACACAAAAAAAACTTGAAAATCAACCGAGTTCTGTTCATTCAAAAAACGTCCGTTTCCCACAAGTCACCCTGATGTATAAATCATTTATTAATGATAAGTGCACATGGTTTCATCATTTGCAGAAACATACTTCTGGGCTCCATTTTTTTACTCTTGCTTCTATTGCAAAACTTATGTTTTTTTTTTTACTCAAGAAGTCACAAAAAAAACAGCTTTTAAATCCACCATTGAGTTCCCTAATAAATTGATAGCTTTGAACTGCTAATTTCGATCGTGGTTACTATTTTTTTGTAATTATCACCACCCTGGCCTCGAAATTTATATCGGTAACAGATTATAGTCGTATTCTGCGCTAAACTAGCCAATACTTTTTTCTAGTAGATAATAGTTTTTAATTTATTGTTGTTTTCATACGATAACATTTTAACTTATTTAAACGAATTATTTTGCAGCTTGTCTTTCACGGTTACGAAAATCATTTTTATGCATTTCTATTTCTCTAAATTTTACTTAATTAACTTATCTAATCTCAATATTGTTCGCAATTGTAATGCATTTAAAAGTAAAGCAAGTTCTTCAAAAATGTCTATCATCAGAGCCAAACATAGATTAAGTCTGTATTAGCTAATCATTTGGCCATTCCAGAATATAAGGCAGACTAGACAAAATGTTGGTATAACGTAGGATATGCTTCTTACATATCAGTAGCTGATCGAAAGCTTCATATTTACACTATTTTGCTAATAAAATCTTTTTTTTTAAATTATGGCAAATAAAAAAAACACAATCACGACATTTTATGGTGAGTAATTTATCTAGCAAGCGGCTCGTCGAATTTAAAAAATCTTAACAACTGGCTCGCGTGAGCCTGGCGGTGCACTTCCCTGCCTCTAGAGGAGACCCATTTCATCTCGTACATCTTTGTTTCTGTATAGCCACAGTATCGTCGCCAGTAGTAGTCCATCTCTGCCTTGATCCTTGACTTCTTTGACTGACGTATTTCCCATAATTCTGATCCATATGTACCGACACTTTTAATTATTATTTAGCAGATTTAACTTTCGTATTTTTAGTTAATTTTCGTTACCATAATAGGCCATGCAGTTGTCCAATGGTGGTTTTTACTTATCGTATTCGGTTTCCAATTTCCTGGTTGTTTTTTGCATTGTCCGTTATTTCAATGCTCAGGTATTTGTACTTATTTTCATTTGAAATCGGGTACGCGTCGAAATGCAAAGTTTAAGTGGGTACACCTACAACGATGTAATCTGTTTTAAGGGCAATAAGAGTTAGTCCCCATATTTGTTATATTGATAATAACGTATTGGACTAATTTTTATTAAATTTTTAAATGATTGTTCATTTTTGTTAATGATATACAGGGTGTCCCCGTTATCACCGCAAATTTAAGTGGTGAAAGAGAACATTTTTCTGAGAAAAAAATTTAAGTAAAACTTTTTCCTAAAATCAAATGCTAAGCAGATATCAAGGCTTACTTGATTTTTTTTACACTTCTGCATTTATAAGACTCTGTCGCCGAAAATATTAATTTTATCGTAAAATACCTTAAAGATTTTTAATAGAGCATGACATTCTCTACAAAACTATTTTTTTATTATTTTTTGTCTACAGGCAATGGTTTAAGAGTTATAAAGCAGTTTCTACAAAAAATTGTGAAAAATTTAAAAACTTTATTTGTTTCTTAGACTTTGCAACTAGGGATTGTAAATTTACCGACTTTTTGAATTACCGGTAATTCGGTAAAACTGTCAATCAAAACCGGTTTACCGGTAATTTACCGGTAAACCATATTATTATATATATATATTTATATTATATTGTTTCTTTTTAGATTTTTGCGGTTACTAACATTTTTAATTTAGTTTTCGGAGTTTATCCGCGTCTCCCCTATAGTGAGAGCTTGCCGAAACGTCGAGCCAATTTAAATATTACCCGGAAACCCGGATGAACTCCGAAAACCATATTAAAAATAAATATATTTATACACATTTATTTATTATAGAACTGATTGAGATAGTTGAAGCCTAAACTATCCCAATCAGTTTCATACAATATAGGAGTATTAGTTAACAGCCATCAACGTAATATTTTTTTTTGTAATATTAATATAATATACAAGATAAAATAACAATATATAAAATATAAAATAAAAAAATTACAAAAAATATAATCCAGCATTACAAAAAACACATGAAAATAAAACTATTCTGAACATAAACTATATAATGATATAACATAAAATATAAAATGAGATAACATAAAATATGTTGTCAAATTATTAAAAATTATTTTTTATTTTAAACTTTTCTTAAAAAATAAGCACGTAGAAAACATAATGTATCTAAACTATCGTCTCCTAATTGCGACCTAATTTTTGTACAAAATAATCCAGCCGCGGAAAAAGCTCTTTCGGATTCTACTACACTTGTTGGTCGAGTAGTGAGTAAACAATCATATGCCATTTGTATGTTTTCTCCTTATTTTTTCTCTTTGAAAATACGTCAATTTTTTTTCGATTATTTGATTTATATTTTTATCATGATTGGAAAGATATTGTAAAATTATCGGAATTACCGGTAAAAAACTGGCAAATTACCGGTAAAATTTGAAGAGCATTTTTTGCGATTTACCGGTAAACCGGTTTACCGGTTTACCGGTATTACAATCCCTATTTGCAACCGCTTTATCTTTAAAACGAAAAATTGTGCAAAAAAACGGACGGCCCATTTCGGATAGCAAATTTTATGGGCTACAACTTTGGTGCAGTGAAATTTTTGGAAAATCAAACCGATTTCCTGGGAAAGCTGAAAATAAGGAGCAAAGTGTAAAAAAAATCCGAGAAATAATGTTCTGTATTTGAATTTGCCATAGCATCGACACTATTCATAATATTATGTATATAGTCATAATTTTTAAGGGTTTCTATGAAGTATGAAATTTTTTTAGAAAACTAAGCCTAATCATTTTAATGTTTATTATCTTTTTAGTTAATAAATTCAAAACAAATCTATGTACATAAGAAAACACCTCCTTTGGTATTCCCTTCTCGCTTGTCAATGCACTACCATTACAAAATCCATACAAAAACGAATATCAGCGTATTCCTGATTTGTTTATAACATGTTTTGACAAAAAAGTGGTAATAAAACAAAAGTTGTTAAAACGATATTATTTGGTGTTATTAACAACACACAAATAACATTAGCGCCAGTACTGAAAACTTGACACTAAAGTAAAACAAATTTAGTTTCCCGGGTAGCCTTATTCCTTAGTTTCAGCTTTTCCGGGAAATTGGTTTGATTTTCCAAAAATTTCACTGGACCAAAGTTGTAGCCCATAAAATTTGCTATCCGGAATGGGCCGTCCGTTTTTTTTGTTTCGTTTTAAAGATAAAGCGGTTGCAAAGTCTAAGAAACAATTAAAGTTTTAAATTTTTCAATTTTTTTGTACAAACTGCTTTATAACTTTTAAACCATTGCCTGAAGACAAAAAATAATAAAAAACAATTTTGTTGAAAATTCCATGTTCTATTAAAAAGCTTTAAGGTATTTTACGATAAAACTGATATTTTCGGCGACAGAGTCTTATAAATGCAGAAGTGTAAAAAAATCAAGTAAGCGTTGATATCTGCTTAGCATTTGATTTTAGGAAAAAGTTTTACTTAAAATTTTTTCTTAGAAAAAGGGCCTCTACCACAACTTAAAATATTTGCAGTGATAACGGGTGCTAGATGGTCACTAAATTTCGATTTATCTTAATTACCTTTTAGGTTATCTAGAAAACAATTACCAACAGTGGACATGAATGGCAACGTGCGATATTCAACTCCATCTGGGGAATCAGAAATTGAGTGGCTATCAAATGGTAGCGCTACAGTATCTCCTAAGATTATCCAAACAGATAACGAAGTTAAGGATATTTGTTCCAACAAGGCGTTTGTGTTGCAAAATTCCGAAAATGGAAATCATGTTGCAGAAGGAAATGATCGAAGTTCTGGCAATGGGCATGAAACAAGATATTGGAAAACTCATTCGAGGCATTTGGAAGTAAATGGTTCATCGCTTAAATATCAAGATGAACAGGAATCGGATTGGTCACGCGATTCAACTGACTTTAAGGTACATTTAACAGCCATGATAGCTATAATCTAATACACATCAAAAGGTTAATATTCATATCGGTATAGGCTCATAATAACAAACCCAACAAAACTACGCAACAGACAAAAATTCTCGGCTAATGATAATCTAAATGCTTCAAATATTTTATGAGACTTTCCAAAATTTCCAATAGAATATAAACAATGTTTTAAGTTGTACAAAATTCTGATCGGTCTTGAAAACAAATTAAATTACTTGTTTACTGACCCTACGTATTTTCGATTTTATAGCCCATTCTACTTCACAAAGGTTTTATTGATTATTGTTGGCCTTGATATCGCAAGTAATATTGTGCAAGAAACCTTCAAGGTGAAACGACGAATAGTAATCCATTTTCTGAAACTAAAACTCAATTTACATGTCTTGGTTTGTGCTGAGCAGAATTAATTGACTGTGCACATTTACGTCTATCTGTCTGTAGATACATTCAACAAACCCTGTATTTTTTTCTTCTTAACCTGTGATCAATTTGTGTTGTTTAAAACGCTCAATTGTTTTAATATCGATTCTAGGTGTTATTAAGACTTCTTTGCTAAACCTACAGTACTTAATTTGTTGTTTGCATGTCAATTATTAGAAGTTTGTTTACCTCGCTAGCAAATCGATCACTTCACAAAATTAGCTTAAACATCGATACCAATCCTATTAAATTGAACGTAGTCTAAACAAAAATTGCGCAGTAGTTACAAACCTTTTTCTGCAATTCAATTAGGAGTAGAAACATTTAAAACGCTTTAGAAATATCATACGAATGAATATGCATTTAAAAAACATGTTTCTAATTAATCATATGCTGGAATTAAAATTCACGCAAAAAAATTCTTTGTACTTTTATCAGGAATATTAAGCTCAACAAATTTGATTTAATCAAGCAAAATTAATGTAGCTTTTGCAAATTTGGGTTATAGTACAGTTACCAAATTTCATTTAACACCAAAATTAAGTACCTACACAATTTATTGATAATAATTCAAAAACTACCTTTACGATTTTTTTTTTATGGTAATCTCACATATTTACATAACGAATTCAATAATATTCAAACGCATAACGACAGAAGTTTTTGTTTTTATCCAACAAAAATCTATTACGAAATATTTTGTTACAACCAGTACATTGTACTTTTCATGAGTTCGATTTTAGTAGCTATCGTGCCTTTCACGAATCAGGATGTGTAGGTAGTTGTTTGCCATTTGTTTAAATTTTGTGCACAATAGTTTGTTCATGTGACGTCATTATGTATCGGGAATCATGCAATGTCATTAAAGGACGATAAAAGCTGCGTTATGACAGTGGCGCCGTCTAACATTGATCTATTCAACTTAGACACTTGCACTAGGTTAAATCGCGAAGATTACGAAAAAATTAATTAAGCGTAACATTAAAAAATCGCAAGTTTATAAATTAAGTGAAACTAAACTGAGTTCTTTGCCAAACATTTTAAATATATTGACGAAATATTAATTGTGCCGTGGTAATATTGACAAAATGCTGCTTTGCCGTTTATTGCCTTTACGTCAAGTTGCTATTAGTAATTTATTTTTGGTAAGTATGTTACTAACATGCACAAAATGTTTCAAAAAATCCTTTCTAAAACATACTCCTATGTAGCAAGCAACACTGCAAATTGTAAAAATTGCGAAAATACCATGTTTAGTATAAAATAATATTAAGTACTAACATTGATAGCTAATTTCTCGTTCCTCTTTTGTCAAAAAAAGTTATTTAAAAAAAGTACACCGTTACATAGCGCTAAATACGTAGGTATTGCATAGATACCGTAGTTATTGATAAAACTTCTTCTTAACACTACTAAACTTGACATATATCTATGCTTAGCTTTTTGCATATACAGGGTGCGCCATTAGTGCGATAAAGTCCATTATTGCCCTTAATGTCAACTTAATAAAAAAAAGTTTTTTAATGAAACTTATAGTATTTCTACACGTGCATGTTTTAAAATTAGTTTCAAGTATACAGGGTGTTTCATAAAAGTGAGGCGTCACTAAAGGTATTTTTTTTAAATTGAACACCCAGTATATTTTTCCATAATCGAATTCAGCAAGAAAATCTCCATATGACAGTATTTTGTTTTTTTCATTTTTTTGCGACGTTGCCAATTTATCTTAAAAAATCTTTGAATTTCCAGAAAAACAGGGTACAATACTTGTCAAGAGCACAACCTTATAAATAATAATTGGCATATGATATTTTGTACATACAAAGTCAAAAGGTGTAGTCACAGTCTAAATACATCAAAATTAATTTATATTATACAGGGTGTTTCTTATAGATGTGCCAACTTCCCAATTTTCAAACATCAATAACTTTATTTTTTCAAATGGAACACCCTTTATATTATTACGTCATTTTATTGCATTTTTGTTTTTCTTCAATTTTTTTTAATACTTACCTATACCTAAAATGAATATTTTCTGAGATATTTACATTTTACTTATTCTTATAAGCGTTGTGTAGGAATTTCCTAGTTTTGTTGGAGTAGGCCTCGACTTTGACAATAGAAACAATAATTTCTGTAGTAACAAATGTCAGAGTTAATTGCTGTCAATTGTTAAAACATAAATAAATGAGTATAACATATTTAATAGGAATTTTCCAAAAAAAGAATTGATTGATGCGGTCTATGTTCAGGGTGGCGTATTTTCGATGCCCATACAGGGGGGTATCTCGGTTATTATCAGAGATAGAAAAAAACTAAGTACGTAGTCTCGATTTCTTTTTTCGAGCGGAATTTATTGTCGTAAACAGATTTTTGATCTTTTTTAATTTTCGAAATATAGTTTTTTTTTTTAATCTCTGATAATTACCGAAATACCCCCCCTGTATGGGCATCGAAAGTACGCCACCCTGAACATAGACCGTATCAATGAATTCTTTTTTGGAAAATTCATATTGCATATGTTATACTCATTTATTTATGTTTTAACAATTGACAGCAATTAACTCTGACATTTGTTACTACAGAAATTATTGTTTCTATTGACAAAGTCGGGGCCTACTCCGAGAAAACTAGGAAATTCTCACACAACGCTTATAAGAATAAGTAAAATGTAAATATCTCAGAAAATATTCATTTTAGGTATAGGTAAGTATTAAGAAAAGTTGAAGAAAAACAAAAATGCAACAAAATGACGTAATAATATACAGGGTGTTCCATTTAAAAAAATTAAGTTATTGATGTTTGAAAATTGGGAAGTTGGCACATCTATAAGAAACCCCCTGTATAATATAAATTAATTTTGATGTATTTAGACTATGACTACACCTTTTGACTTTGTATGTGCAAAATATCATTTGCCAATTATTATTCACAACGTTGTGCTCTTGACAAGTATTGTACCCTGTTTTTCTGGAAATTCAAAGATTTTTTAAGATAAATTGGCAACGTCGCAAAAAAATTAAAAAAACAAAATACTGTCATATGGAGATTTTCTTGCTGAATTCGATTATGCAAAAATATACTGGGTGTTCAATTTAAAAAAAATACCTTTAGTGACGCCCCACTTTTATGAAACCCCCTGTATACTTGAAACTAATTTTAAAACATGCACGTGTAGAAATACTATGTTTCAATAAAAACTTTTTTTTATTAAGTTGACATTAAGGGCAATAATGGACTTTATCGCACTAATGGCGCACCCTGTATTTAAATATATTGGTTAGCTTCTATTAAACAGGATAAAAGAAAATTGATCTCTATTAAAAAAATAGAAACGAGTCTAATGTTCATTGTTAATTGGCGTAGTAATTTTTGAAGATCTTTACTGTTTAATTTTCTAGTATTCATAATATGATATGTACTGTATTACATATATTAATAAATCATTGACGGTAATGTACGAACTTTTTGAAACAGTCATTAAAACGATTTTAAACAGAGTGCCCAAGATAACATATTCAGCATGGGCATCTCGCTTATAATAATAGATACAGGTTTGCTTAAATGAGATGAATTATTCTTAAGTATGAGAGAAGCTACAATCTATTTTTAAAAGTACAAAATGCCTCGTACTTCAGAAGTTGCAGCAAAAATGTCGAATTTTTTTTCTCGTAACTTTTTTGTTTTATTCATTATATGAATTTTTTTTGTACTTTTTGAAATACTTTTTTGTGTTAAATGTAACGATTAAATAGATTTTTTTTTATCACCTACCACTTTTGAGATGTTACCCCTAATTCCATTTTTTCTTATGGGTTGTTTTGGAATAGTTTCCTCTTTCTAATGATATATTACTTGCTTTATTTATTTTTATAATTAACTCAAAAAATCAAGAAAGTTTACTTATCACTTATCAAGCAATTTATGCATAAAAAACAAATTCAACCAATTAAATGTCAAATAACAATTACTATTTATCTGCGATATCATTTATTGGAGTTTTATAGTATTGTTGTGTAATTCGATATTCCTTAAAATCTTATGTTTATAAATGCATTTTTTTTTTAAATGATGATTGAAGGGCCTTGGAAATTAACTATTTTGGCCATATCAGTGTTACAATAATTGATTTTCAGTTAAAATAAAATGAGAGGGAAAAGACAGGGTAACACATTTGTCGCCATGGGGTCCGTCATGGCTTTTTTTTTAATACACAAAACTGGACCAATCGGAAAACATGGGTTGACATACAAGTGATAGAGAACATAGGAGAATGATGGCGTATGATTCCGAGTTATAGATCGATATCGGAGCTTTCTAAGAAATTGTTTATCTCTATGATGGCTTCCTTAATTGGTGCCGCTAAAATGTTTTCCAATGAAGTTCTTCTGTTTGTCAAAAAGTGTTTAAGCGTTTTTCTTTAGTTTTCGTATTTTTTGCAGCCTTAGAAAATATGGAGTATGTCCACAATAAATATATTATCACATTCGAAGAGCGGGTGGTTCTGCAAATGGATTTTATGTAAATATGTTTCTGGTATTTCGCATAAGAAGCACCTTTGTTTTTATTAGTTGTTTGATACTCTTAATACCATAGGTTGAAGGCTCTTTTTCATTATGGAAACACGAATCGTCTTTCCCAATTTTTGACACCAGTTTGCCGTGAATGACGGCTTCTTTGACAAGATTATCCGCTTTTTCGTTGCCTGGTATCCCAGCGTGGCCTGGGACCCACAGGAATTCTACCGATTTTTTAGTTTTTTGGTGTTCGTCGATTAGTTGTATCAGCCTCATTAATGAGTTTCCTGATTCCCATTTTTTTTTTGTGATTTTGAAGTGTTTTGAGGACTGATAATGAGTCTGATGGTATGAGAATTCTGGGGTCATTTACTTTTAGGCTATATTCGAGGGCCTTGGTAATGGCAGTTCGATCTGGCGTGATCTGACTGATCCAGTAGTTTATATTTACTTATTGAGTTATATTTGGGACAAAAGAAACTGCACCCAGTTTTATCACTGTGGTTTTTTGATCCATCTGTGTAAATTATCAGGTGGTTTCTCCATCTGCAGTGAACATTTTCCCAAAATTGTTGTTTTATTTCAAAGTTATTTTTGGCATAGATAGGGATATGCTCTATGGGTTCTATTAGGCTTAGGTGATACGGGAAGCAAAACAATGGTGGTTTATCATTGCTCTCCACTATCGCTTAGAAACTGCGTAGAACATTTATAATTCTAAAACTTAATTGACTTTTTTTGGATTTTTGGTTGGTTTTTCGAAATTAAATTTATTTCCATATTGCTGTAATTACGCGCACTTCATTGCCTTCTCTCGGGATCTATCTCTAGTATATTCGCTCATCTTCCGTAAAGTTTTTATGACAAAAAATGTAGCATCTAACATTTAAAAAAAAACGTGATTTTTAAATATAGCCATAATTTTATCAAATTACTACAAACACTATGGAATTACAAAACCATATTATAAAATTCTAATAAATGATAGCAGAGACCAATTGTCATTTGACATTTAATCAGTTGTTTTTTTGTTTCTGTTGTCATAGATAGCTTGATAAGTGATCAGTAACTAAGGTTTTTTTTTTATTTTCTCAGTTATCATAAAAAATATATAGGTAGTAAGTAATAAAGAAGAAGAAAAAAACGCATTTAACTATTTTAAAACTAACTTTACGGTCCATAAGAGAATTAAGTTAGTGGTAATATCTCGAAAATGGTTAGTGAACAAAAATCTAAAATACTAGTTACACTCCACATAAAAAAGCACCTTATTAGGGTACAAATAAAATTGATATAATGATTAGGACAAAACAGTTATGAGGAGAAAAACAAATTTCTTTTTTTTTGCTATAACTTCCGAAGTACGAGGAATTAAGAATAGATTGTACCTCCTCTCATACTTAAGAATAACTCATTTTATTTGAGGAAACCTGTATCTATTATAATAAGCGAGATATCCATGCTGGAAATGTTATCTGGGATAGGTATTTTATTTTTAGTGCTTTATTTCGTTTATATATACATGTGTAATAAGAAACTAATAAAAATTAATGAGCTTTCTATTCTTAATTTCAGGATGACCCCAAGCTGTCTAATGTCCAAATATTTGCATTAGATCCATCATGGCCAGCATCAGAGCCTATACGAGTTTCGCCCTCAAATGGTATATTTTCTTTTTATAATTAAACGAATAGTCCACATTTTTTGCACCTAAAATTTTAATATAGATTAAGAAAATGGCCGACTCCTCGTATTACTTAAAAAAAATAGAGCACAATTTTAGACAAATTTTGTTGCGACGAGATAGTAAAATAAAATGTGTCCAACGTTATCCAAAAACGTATAAAAATATTAACCGTTAGTGTGGTTGAACGAATTACGAGCTTATAACTGCAAACTTTAAATGTTTTTGTTAATAAACAAATTTATTTAGCGATATAGTCTTAAAATATTAAAATTTGTTGTTATTAATCTATCTGCATCTGTACTTTGTTTAAATTGGCGATGCAGTTAGGATTAATAATCATACAGGAAGTATTGTAATAAAATTGCCTAAATCTCAATTTTCTCTGGTTAGGTACATTGCGCCCAGTCTATTTGCTGCAAAGAGATTTAAAATCTTCAACTGTCTCGAGTAATGGAACCACAAATTTAGGTCAAGATCGCAGTAAACGTGGAAGATCATTTTCGCCTCCCAAGAAATCTTCCGACAATTATGAAAACGACCAACCTGAACGGTTCATCAACTTAAACAACTCTAGAAACAAGAAAAATCTACCAAAAGAACATCAAGGTGATGACATTTTTAAAGAAGGCGTACAAAAAAGTTCTTCCAGTGACCACATACGCACAATTGGAAAGTCTCCGTTAAGTTTGTCTTCGGCAAGCACAACTTCTTCGATATCTGGTAAGTCCGGCAGAAAAATAATCGCCTTCCGACTCCCGAACAGGGTTTCTTTTGGTATGTTTACTAAATAATGAAGAACACGTAAAAAAATTAAGTTTTTTAAAATAAAAATATAAGATTTTCAACAACTCGGTTCCACCGCGGTCATATAACGCGGATTTGTAAGATTGTATCCGATCGGCCTCATAAGCGACTTTCATTCTTTTTGGTATTTTGCTAAAAGTAATATAATACTGTAGTCATATATTAGGACTGTTAAATGTTAAATGTAAAAGATGACTATTATAATTTTGTAATAACCTGGCGACCTTTAATCTGAAAATATGTTATCAAAGATACATAATATTTTAAATGAATCATATTTCTGTATACAGGGTGTCCCAGCCAAGACGAATTATTCGATAGCTCTGTTATTGGCAATAATTGTTAATTACTAAAAAATAATAACAAAAGGTACAGTGCTGCTACATTAGGATCTCTTAAGTCAAGATAGATAGGTGGTTGTTTAAACTTTAGTTGCTCTAGCAGACTATTTACGTACAGGGTGGGCAAATTTCGATGTTTTCATAGGTAATCTCGGTAACTATAAGAGGTATCAAAAAACGGACCGCGCATCCTCGATCTCTTTTTTCGAGAAAAAGTTAATGGTGAAAACTAAAATTGATTATCGTCTTTTGTTTTCGAGTTGTCGCCGAAAACTCGATTTTTCGACTTTTCGTTTTATGACTATATCTCGCTTAATTATGAAAATATACAAAAATAATTTTGACGTTCCACAGGCACTCATTTGATAAGAGTGCAGTGGCATTTCATTTAGTTTTTTGTTCATCATAATCGGACCACAAATAACGGAGTTACAGCTTGCGGCGTTTTTTTGTGTGACACCCTGTATACCGTAAACTTTGGCGTATAATATATACACATGCTTGATAAGATTTCTGGTTAAATGGATTTGTTTGTAATACGCACCATGACTTTCTAACATGTTGTGTTATGAAACATTTGTTAAAAAAATGTAACAATAAACAAACAGAAATAGGTACACAATA
The DNA here is from genome assembly GCA_947652605.1 of Elmis aenea. Taxonomy (NCBI): domain Eukaryota; kingdom Metazoa; phylum Arthropoda; class Insecta; order Coleoptera; family Elmidae; genus Elmis; species Elmis aenea. Next base: position 24,789,405 of record OX393581.1, on the reverse strand, counting down.
AATAAAAAAAAACACATTCAATTTCGCCCCATTTTCACAATTAAATTTAACGGAAACTAAACAGATATCATTTATTTTCGATATCAAAAATGATGTATTTTTTGTACTAGCGTTGTATACGCAAAATTTAGCAAAAATTGTGCTCAATATAAGGGAGAATTTCGGTACTCTTATAAAACGGAAAAAATATTATGGACAAGTTAGCCTCCACGACTGTGCAAGCCAATTTACAAAACTTATCTACAAAACACCCCTCGTTATACATCGCCTTTGTAACTATTAATTACTTATTTACTAGGGTAAATTAAACAAAATAAAATTACTCATTAGAAAAGTTTTAACAATAGAACCATATTTCTACATACCTTGACCTTATAAATTTCAAAATAAAGGCACTATCGGCTTTTGAAAACTTTCAACACGAAGTAAGATTTGGTTGAGTACAAAACTAACCCTACCCCGTGTATCACACGAATCATGCGTCTTGTATTCTTGCGCTGTATATAAATCTTATCCAATTAAGTATTTGTTGCAGATAAAAATTGTTCGTTTACAGGCAACACCAGTTGGTGTTACTTTAATCGTTTCCGTTTCCGTTAAAAAAAAAAAGATTGACATCGCTGTTTCATTTATGTTTTAAATTTTTCATTCTGTTCTTATCCCCGAAAAAAATTATATCAAAAAAGTCGAAAGTCGGTTGTTTTTCCAACTTCAGACTCCTTAAAAAAGCTTCGACTCCTCGACTCCCGACTCCGACCCCGACTCCACATCCCTGGTACTGAGTACTGTTTTTACTGAAAATTGTTGTTTGTAGGTGGTTCAGTACGTGAAGTCAATTGGCAGAAAAATTTGAGATCAGGTATACCAGTTCCTATCAGTTCAGATTCAAGGCTGCGTTTTCGAACGCGTCCAGCAGAAGTTGGTAACAAAGGTCCCTTATTATCCACACCTCCTAGAATTTACAGGTAAGATTAATCATTATCAAAGAAGTCTGGTTGATTTTATACGGTTTGAATGTATTTGAAGCTCTCGCAATGAAATTAATGGAATCATTCACGTGTTATGCAATCAATAATTTAATGTAATTAAAACCTAAAAGCAAATGGTGAAGGCTTCGGGTCATATGTACATTAAAAAAATTATTGACGACGTTAAAGGCTACTACTGATATAACTTCGTTTGAAAATTATTTTAATTAAGTCATAATGTTTTGATAATATTAATATCATATTAAGTAATTCACTGAATTAATTAGTCATTTATATCTAAATATTTATTTGAATGAACACCAATCGATCAAATCGAACATTTTAATGTAATTTAAAACTATTATAACAGTTTCTTATAAACGTTCACTTTTTGTAAGAATAAATTCGTTATATTTTCATTTGGGCCTACGATAAAATTTGTAATGGTAAATTTATGCGAGAAAAAAGGCACGTGAATAAAAATTTCATGTTATCGCTTAATCTTGAAATTAAATAAAACGCGTCGATAAATTTGTGACGCCAACTGACCTATCAATACCTACGTAATGTCAAAGTACTTGTATGAGGACGTGAACTATTGGTTTCAACGCGCAGTCGATGAAATATTTATAAAGGCGCTCTTGTTTAACTATTTATTAAATGTTTGTAGCACGTTCTTATTGACTAAAAAGTATAGACAGTATATAACAATAAGAAAAGGCTATAACACAAGAAAATACATAATGCCGTTCTTTAGCTAAGTAAATTAATTGGCAGTTTTGATGGGTTAACAATATTTTAAATCTAATACGGTCTGCAAAATAACTCTGAAGGACGATTTTATATTTAAAGCGTGTGATTTTCGATTCAACATTTTATAGCAAGGCAATCGATTTTTGAGGGCTTTGACTGATAATTTCTGAATAAAAAAATTGGTTGTGGTAACAATTATATAATAACATTAACATTAGCATAATGTTATAGTATTTTAGAAACAACTGCAAATTATAGATGACGAGACGTACAGTTGGAATGAGTTTATTACTCTTCATGTTATGTGGGTTCAAAGAACAATTCCAGAAAAATTTACATATCAGAAATAGAACCGAGTTCATTAGCTTTTAAGAAATTAGAATCTGTTAAATGTTATAGTACTAGCATTTAGCAAAAAAAATTTTTTTTTGTGTAAGATAGCCTTCTTTAGAACCTAAAATCTTGCAATTAAAAATCACAATTGAGAATATTAATTAATAGGAATATTATATACGAAACAAAATTTTACTGCAAATATTTAGCTTTTAAACTTTATGGTTTGCAAATTTAATGAAATCAAAAGTAATATATGCCAGATAATATGTTGATTACAGCCGGCAAAAATTCTAAAAACCTTTTTATTTCGTAAGTTATTGGTATGAATAGCTGTTATAATTAACCTTTCACGCAATTGCGAGTTCACTTAACCATGAGGGTTTAATAACTTTATCGAAATGCAGTTACCTTAACTGCATTTACGTGCATTTAGCAATTTGTTAGTTATATTTTCTTACTGAATGAATTAACATTTTAAAAATGCATCGTTGCGTGGGCATATGGCAAAAGTTAAGGTGTAAAATTATAATAATACAATGTAATTGTGTTATTGCTTCATGCATAAAAGGCCTAGGTTATAACAAACTTTTATAGCATTCGTTTTTTAAATACGACCTTTTGATATCGTCCTGTAAAGATCACAGTTCATAATTACATATTTTATTTAGTGTACGTAGCTTTATTATATCCGTTGTGTAGAAATTTGTGAGCAAGACGAACGAAGAGTCGAAGTTGTCCAAAAATATAATATAAACACAGTTAGATTAAAATTAAAAAGGAAGGTTTTAAATTAACCTGTCGCATTTTAAGCAATTAAATTAAACCTAGCTATTTCTCATGTAAAGTTACTCATATATTTTATAGGTTTGCATGAAAGGGCGCTATAATATATTTAAATTAATTCTTAGAATCGCACGAGGCCATTAGATTTGCAAAAAAGATAAACATTCGTGTTATGCTGTAAATAAACGTGACAGTAGCTTACTTATTTGTAATTAAAATCCAATAACTACCTTAAAAGAGTGATAAATTGATAACGATTAATGCTAAGAACTGCTTTAGGTGTTATTTAATTTGGTGGCTTAAATATTTTAAGGGTTGAATGTTTTATAACACATTCAAGTAAGCCCCTGGCTTTCTATACAAAAGTTAAAAGTCAAAAATCAATTTACTTGTTATTGCTCTGCATGCTTTAACGATTTATTGTTTCAATTTGACTGCCATCTTTTTTAAAATTTAATATCTATAAAGCACACGAAACTGTTTAAATATAGATTGAAATAAGTAGTTTTGGCTTTATATAAAATATATGTTTATTACACCACTGTGTACCATTTATAGGATCAAATAGGAATTATTCGAGCATTTTAAAGTTAGTCGCATGTATTTTAGTATAAAATGTAAGGCAGCAGTTTTAGAAAAATATTTGTTTGTATTGAACCGAAAGTGATGAGCTCAGCTTAAACGTTTATCAAGAAGTTTACAAGTAGGTTTCAGTAACATGATTATTCAAAGTTATACAAGATAAATGTTTTGCAATATACCTATGGAACTTTATGTTTCCAGTTGCTGGTTTTTAATCGATGCATGTAGTAGTTTATTAAGCCAAAGTTTTTGTCTTGAAAAGTTCTATTTATATCTATATCATAATTCTAAGGATATGATGCAATCTTTTCTATTTTTTTAAATGTAACCCATAACCTTATAAAGACTCGTTTATATGCAAATTTTGACGATTGCGTGTTCCTCACTTTTATTTTTAATTTTACCAGCACAGTCCACACTTGCTAACTGTAACTTACAGTTGTGTTACTAACGTTTTTTTCCTATTCGTGTGGTACAAATCAATTTTTCCGTGCTATTATTATTCCACTTTCCCACATAAGTGTATCTAACAAAACGGTTCTTGTAGATAGAGGCGTCGCGACGGGCGTCGGGTGCTGTTGCGTTGAAAACGAATGCACGCTATAAACACAACGCATAATCGCCCTTTACCTACAGTTTTTACCTTTACTAACTTATGCATAAGGTCGATATTCTACGAAAACGAAGCTTTTGTTGAGAAAATGGTGGGGGCAAGTCTTCGGTCAGTACAATCAATGCCGCATACCTTCGTGAAAATTACAGTTTCATCAAAGTGGTGAAACAAGTGTTCGCTTGCTAACGGTTCAATTAAACCGCGGTTTTTAACGTTTTACCGCGAATTTTATTTTTGCTAGCCATCGTCGTCGCCATGGTTTCACAAAGTCGTCGTCGATTTCACGTATTTTGAACATGTTGCATGAAAATAATCACGCTGTCAATAATGGTAACGACAACTTGTGGGGACTGCAGGAAGAACCAAAAAACGAGAGTTATTGGAGTTCATTTAGGTGTTGTTCGTGTTTGTTTAGAAACAGTAAGGTTGTAGGTACAACACCTGCTAAAAATGGCACACCTGTGGTAGCAGTCACGCTTCTACCATCTGATAAGAAGTAAGTCAATACGTGTGCAAACTAAAACGGCATACGTCTGTATTAATTTAAGAATTTGCGTTATAATTGGATAAAACCTAAAAAAAAATTGTAGTAGTTGTTTTACAACACTAAAGTAGAATATACAGGGTGTTTGGTTTTTATGTATCACTCTTAAAATCTCGCAAATTACAAAAATTTCAGAAGCATTTAAATGGGCTAAAGTGAGTAGCAATTAGGCCAAAATAAGACAAAAATGAATTTTTTTAAATTTGTTTTAAAGATTTTTTTTCTGAAAAATTGTCCCAACAACAAGAGATTAAAAAATATTTTTTTAAATTTATTTTTTGAACGGCTAGACTTGAATTTAGCTCAAAATTTTACGCAATTAAGTTAACTAACTTTGTAGCCTTTAAAGTTACCAAGATTCCATTAGTAAAAAAACTATAGTGAAACACACTTTGTTAGAATTCATATAATGTTTTAAAATTACGTTAGGGAAAATAATTTTTGTTGCTACAGACATTTTTTATTTTTCAACCGATTATGTTTATTTGGAGCAAAAACTATATCTGTAGTTGATATTATTATGCTTGTTTTTGTGACTCTGAAAACCTTAAATAATGTTAAATTATATTCGAATACTTGATTAACTATATTATTAGCAAATTATTGAGATAATCTAGGTTGCTCCAATGTGCAAATTTCCTTTTATCCTTATCGGCATGTAAAGTTTCCCAAGATTATATCAGTAAAAAACTATAGGGAACACACTTTGTTAGAATTCATATAATGTTTTAAAATTACTTTAGGAAAAATAAATTTTTTGCTGCAGACATTTTTTTATTTTGAACCAATTCTGTTTATTTGGAGCAAAAAATACTTCTGTATCTGATATTAATATGATTTTTTGTGACTCTGAAAACCTTAAATAATGTTAATTTATATTCGAATACTTGGTCAACTATTATTAGCAAATTATTGAGATAATCTAGATTGCTCCAATGTGCAAATTTCCTTTCATTATTTTTATCGGCATGTAATGAAACTTAGAGTGTGTCAGGAAATTGAAAACGGAGCGCTAGAAAGGTCATGTTTTGCTTTAATAAATTTATGGAACACAGCGAATTATCTATCCACGAAAAAGCTTTGCCGAAAATTTCTACTACTTCTCTTATTTAAAACATAATTTACGTTTGTTTTTAAATAAATTTCATCACAGATTTTTATATTTGGTTGTTGATAACAAAAATTTCATATTTTTTCTTAACGTGTTTAAAAACTAAAAAAAAATTTTTTCCCTCTAAACTAGTTTATTTACATCGTTATTCTTTCTAGAGCTCAATCTCCTAGCCCTAACGACACCCCGGAAAAATGTATTATTCCACAACGAGCAGTCCTCGCTCGTCAACCATTTTCATCTGGTTCAGAAACATCAGAATTTTACACTCCACCAGCAGAACCACACCTAGCATTCACAACGCAAGCAGAAGATATTCCGGTACAACCCCAAGACACAGAAAGATTTGTGAAAGTAGAAACCCCGAAAAATAACAAAGACAACTTTACGGTTTTACACGGGATCTCAATAGATTACGAACAAAATAGGGCTGTTAATAGGTTAGAAAGGCAAGATTTAACATTTGATCAAGATGACCCTCCTTTTGATACGGGAGAAAATATATTTGGTCAAGAAATAGTGCCATTGGAAAGAGAAAATACATCGCACAGTTTAGATGATTTAGATGGTTTAGAATATTACGATACGTCTAATAGGTTTATGGAAAATAGGTGCCTTTCAAAATCCGAAATAAATCTACAACAGTCGTCTACTATTCCCAGAAAAGTGATTAATTCAGCTCCTGCCCTGAACGAATTTTCAGTTGAGTATCAATCCTTCGACGAGACCCCTATAGGTTCAACTAAAGCCTCATTACCTGGATCTGTAATCGATTTCATTGATGAAACTGATTTGGAAGTCCAACAAGAAACTAAAGCAATAATGCCTTGTGCGTCCAAAACTGGTTGCCGAAAAAATCCACTACCCAAACAGTTGAGTCGTAGGAATTCGGTGAGGACCTCAAAAAAAGAAATTACACCGTTCCCTGACAATCTCCGTCCATTCCCAAAACCTAAAGAAGGACTTAACGAAACGTTGATTCAATTAGAAAGCTGTGATTGGGAAGTAACGATGAAGGGTCTTCAGGGAGTTGTAAAATTAATAAGATTTCATAGAGAAGAATTAGAAGCTAATATGCATTCAGTTTGTGTTGGTTTAGGGAAACATATACGAAATTTACGCTCTCAAGTTTCAAGGGCTGCCTGTGTAGCAGCTTCCGAGATGTTTAGCAATCACAAAAAGGCACTAGATGTGGTAAGAATTTTTTTATATTACATTTATCAACATCTTAATTAAGCTTAAAACGTTGGGCAAGGTCTAGCCTATGTGAGAAACATTATTCGACTTTGGAAATTCATATTTAGAACAGTTTTATCAAACGTGTACGTTAGATTGATTATTTATTCAGGTAAAATAAAGCGTTTTTGTTAATTATGTAACGTAACAAAGGTGTAGCAAGGCAAACACTCATTTTCCTGGCGTTTTTCATTGTCTAATTTTAATAGAAATTAAATCAATATAAACCAGACAGTCTGACAATCGAATAAAGAGTTTCAGGTCAAACTTCAACTAGGACAATTTTGAAGATTATTACAGCGTTTGCGTTAAAAGATATTATAGTTATTGCGTTTCAGAATCTAGCACAATTCGTAATGTGAAATCAATAAAGTAAATATAGGGCTTTTTAGCATGTGTAATCAATAACATGTGTTACATTTTCGTTTCACAATAATTAAAATTTTGTTGACGTCATGCTAATCAAACACCACCTTTAAGGATGGTCACATTAAGTATACGGTAGATAAAAAACTTCACAAAACATACTTATTTTTGGTTTTAAATATAAACGAATTTGAATAAGATGTGAAAAGTTATATGGATTTTACCACTATACAGGGTGTTTCTTAAGTATTGTAAAAAAGTTCGAGAGGTGATTCCTTATAAAAAATTAAGGGGGGTCTTTCATATAAATTTTTTTCCTTAGACGTCTCCTTTCGGAGTTACACCCCCCTGAAAGGAAGCGGTAAAATTTGGTTTTAATTTTATTTCTCAAATTTGTATAAATGTACGAAAATGATATTTGGTAGATGTTTTATACTTATTAAAAGTTTCCCATAGTAATATTTTTAATCATCTCCCACCTTCACAGGGGGCTGAAAAGATCGACCCCTCTTGGTTTTTCTATCAGAACTTTTTGGTGGGTTGAAATTTTGCAATTAATAATATTTTTTTTATAAGCTTAATTTATTTAGAAACTTCTTTTATTCTTTAGTATTTCTCGTAAAACCTACCGTTTTTGAGTAAAAAATAACCTAAATAAACAGGAACCATCAAATATTCCAATATAAAATGATTCATTTTGGTGTCTGCCATGGTTTGTTTATGTTCATTGGGTAGAATTGGCAGGTGTAATTCATTTTGACGTATACACGGCGACAACGCTAAAACGCTCGTCGATTCTACCCAATATGAACATGAACAAACCATGGCAACCACCAAAATTAATCGTTTTATATTGGAATATTTGATGGTTCAGGTTTACTTCTTTTATTTTTAACTCAAAAACGGTAGGTTTTACGAGAAAAACTAAAAACTAAAAGAAGTTTTTAAATAAACCGTAACTCCGAAAGGAGACGTATAAGGAAAAAAATATATATGAAGACCCCCTTAATTTTCGGTAAGGAATCACCTCCCGAGTGTTTTTGCAATACTTAAGAATCACCCTGTATATTGCACACGAAAATTCTGGAACTAAAGATTGATTGATTAAAGTGATTCATGTGGGGTTAATTTGTATAATTAATTATTTAACATATTCCGCTTTTCTTTAAATTCATTTCTTAAGTAGTTATAATAATCATGTTGCTTGGTTAGCAAAAAATAGTTTTTTTTTTTACTATCGACGGTGAAGCCATACAACTTGAGAAAAACAGAACAAGTTTTAAGACGTATATTTCTTTGTTATTCTTAGCACTTGGAGGAATTAGTTGTGCCTTTGCTACATCGAACGGCAGATACAAATAAATTCCTTAGATGTGACGCCAATGGAGCTTTGGATATTATGTCCTATAATACAGCGCCACCTCGTGTGGTGACGCTAGTAGCTACTAAAGGCGGTGGGCATCAGAACGCTATAGTTCGTTGTACAGCTGCTAGGCTACTCTGTGCATTAACCCATCGATTGGGACCCGACAAGGTATTTCAGCTACCAAAGGAAACGAGGGATAAAATATTATCAATGGGTGCAACAATGCTAACAGAAGGAAACCTGGAGACGAGGTAAGGAACTTTGCTAAAAACAAGGTAAAAGCCATTGGCGTATCCTGAAGAGAATAAGGGAACAGCCACTCCCCTTTTCTATTCAAAAGTTATCACTTCTTTTTATGAAAGTAAATTGTTTTTTTTTATACCTATACAAATGTGCTATGTTAAAAAACTTTAACACAAGTAAATTTATCGTTTAAATATCTGAAACATTCAATATGTTTGTTAATTTTTTAGAAAACATTCCAAGATGATGCTGAGTCTATTATCTCATCACAGTCATTTCCATAAGGCCATAACTGAAGCAGTTCCAACAACAACCATCAGGAATATACAAAAAACTTTACAAAATCTAAAATAGTTGCCTCTTAAAATTTTTGTTTAACAAATTGCATTTTATTGTATTGATTATTTATACATTGTTGTTAAGTTTAAAACAATATTTTGAAGTTTATACAGATATATGTCTCTTCTTAACTTTAGTTATATAACTGTTTTTTTTTATAAATTTATAAATAATTGTTTTATGTCGATAAATGAACTGTATTTGTATTTATAAAGACAGTCAATGTACCTGTACCTTCCATATAATTTATTACAACCTGTTAAAGAGTTAATTTTATTTTGTATGTCGTGAAAATGCAGTAGAACTTCTTCATAAATTTAAATTCAAAAAAATTCTCCATTTTTGTATTAGTTGTGCTCCATATAATTTAATTTTACATTTCTTAGTCGTGATGTGTTATCCAGGGAAATTATGAGTAATTGTTTTAAAACTTATGAACTTTAAATAATTATAAACATGAAATAACTTATTGAAACAACCTTTACGTTAAATAATAATAAAAAATACAGATTACGTTAGTATTCCTGAACTAAAACATTTTACTACAATAAACAAAAGAGCCTTATCTATAATTAATTTTGCCAAATTGTACTGAATTTTATTTGTGTCTTGTGCTGTTGTGTGAAAGAGGTTGATCTCTTTAAGCAGTATTTCCTTCACATGTCAGAGTGACACTCCAAACTTCAACCAACTGAAATAACGTTTGCATTCATTCATTTAGAATGCATTATGAGAGCAGGTCTAGGGCCACTATTTGTGAGAAATTTATAATTCATCAGGGTGTACGGGTAACAACATTTATGCTATAATCCGATTATATTTTTGAAGCTTAACAAGTTGAAGTTCGTATTCATGAGCGATTAAAAATGTAACACCTGGATTTTATAAGAACTCAGTTTTTATTGCTAATAACTGTTATGAGGTATTACGAATGAAAAGCTTCAACCATAAGTATGAACCAACTTTTTCTACATCTATAGTTTACTTTAAAGAGCTTGAAAGAATGTTTTTAAACGATTTCTAAACCAATTTTTATGGATGTATTATACCGGGTGTTAACCACCAGCCGTGAACATAGCGAATTAACATTGATTTTAACTTTTTTTCGGATTCCTGCTCCCCAATTGAATTTATATTAAAATTAATGGTAACAATAGAAAGTTTAAATTATTACAGATCATTTGAGACCAATAATAAGCTTAAATGTTCAATATTTAGTTTATAATTAATATTTTAAAATTGGATTAATTTTACAAATATAAGTAGCCATGACTGTCAATCTGACATTTGTTTTCATTAATTTTTGTTATTATCTGTCAATTTTTAAATCAGCGAGTTATTTCTTTAACGGTTTTGATTAAAATGAAAAAAAAAACTATAATAGAGGAAGAGTTTTAATGGTGAAAACTTTTTACAGCATTATAGTGGCGCATCTTTGTGGAGATTAATTACAAGAGTCGACACTATTATTACTTAAATATCAACTTAAAATTAAAAACAATAACAAAAAATATAAAAGAATACATTTTACAATAAATACTCAAAAAGCCCCCCATTCGTATCTACATAAACAATATCCCAATCTATTATAAAAACCGTTTCTCACAGAGGCTAGCTGTCTGTTATTAATTAAAGCTCATTCTGCTATTATTGCATTCTTTAAAGAATTAATATTTGGGTGGCGTTTTTTATAAATATTACTTTTAAGGTGGCCCCACAGAAAGAAGTCACAAGGTGCTAAATCAGGAGATCTGGCTGGCCAATTTATTGTTCCACCTCTACCAATCCAGCGATTGGGAAAACAATCGTTTAAAAAGTTTGTAACATCTAAACTGTAATGGGCTGGACAGCCGTTATGTTGGAACCAGATCTCCAGATTTTCTCTTGCAACTTCTTTCAGCGCAGGACCTACCTTGGTTATTAAAAGGTCTAAATATTTTTCTGAATTTAAATTTCCCTCAATTTCAAAAGGACCAACAATTTGGTAATTAAAAATGCCAGCCCAAATATTAATTTTTTGAGGATATTGCGTTCTGGTGGATATGTAGCAGTGTGGATTTTCCTGTGCCCAGTATCTGCTATTTTGAGCATTTGGTTTATTGTTCAAAGTAAACGTAGATTCGTCGGTAAAACAAATTGATGAAAGAAACTGCGATCGTTGTTGGCGCGTTCTTGCATTACCTCACAAAAAAAATCTAGTCTTGACCCGCAGGAAGAAGTTCCTGGTAACACTGCGATTTGTAGGGATGACAACGGTGTTTTTTTAAAAATTTTAAATACCCCTGTCCTAGACAAATTTTTGCACATATTTTTGTATCGTGGTTGTAGATAGTATTGGGCGATTTATAAATTGTACGGAAAATAAATCTCGTAGTCTCCGCAAAGATACGCCGCTGTAAAAAGTTTTAACCATAAAAACTCTTTCTTCGTTATTGTAATTACTCATTTTAATCAGTCGTTAAAGAAATAACTCGCTGATTTAAAAATTGACAGATAATAACAAAAATTAATGAAAACAAAAATGTCAGATTGACAGTCATGGCTACTTATATTTGTAAAATTAATCCAATTTTAAAATATTAATTATAAACTAAATATAAAACATTTAAGCCTATTAATGGTCTCAAATGATGCGTAATAATTTTATCTTTCTATTGTTACCATTAATTTTAATATAAATTCAATTGGGGAGCAGGAATTCGAAAAACAGTTAAAACGAATGTTAATTCCCTATGTTCACGGCTGGTGGTTAACACCCGGTATATTGTTTAGTGTTTACCATTTTTACAAATAACAAGGTCAAATGCGCACATTTCGAAATTTTGAAGGTTATACACTTAGCAAATTTTTTAACATTCGACATGCTTATGAAAATATTTTTAATTGATTTTCGAACAACTTCGTAATTGGTATGCATTGAGTAGACACTGTTTGCTGTTTTGACAGTTAACAAAGCCAAATGTACGATTTTCGAAATTTTGAAAACGATGGTTGCAAGATACAAATGGCAAAGTCTTAAACGTCTATAAAAGGCTGTAAAAAATATTTATAATCGGTCATTGAACAACTTTGTAGTTGTTATGCATTTACTATACACCGTTTAACATTTCAACAATCAAACAGAATGCACAGTTTTCAAAATGTTGACAAGAATAGTTCCTGGGGTAGACGCATAAAAAATATTTAAAAAGGAGCTGTAAAAAGTATTTTTAATTGTTTTCTAAACAACTTTGTAGTTGCAATGCATTCAGTAAACATTTTCACAAATAATAAAGTCCAATGCACAAACTTATAATTGTTGACAACAATAGTTCCGTTTCATAGATTTCCATTTTGGGAAGCATTAAAAAAAAAATTGATGAACTGTTATGAACATTTTTAATAGTAATACTTACAAGGGAAGGTCACGATACGTTATCGCTAGAATTTGATTCCGGCTGTGTTTATTACATCAAGGACATCAAAACTAAATGTTTTCCAGAGTTATACGTGCCACTGGCCATTACCTTCGGAAAAATAGGGGAAAAACTGAAAAATTGGTACAAAAAGGTCATTTTTGCGATCGCATTGGCCATGAAACCGTCAGAGATAAAATCGAAATTTTCTATTTACCAATAGGCGCATCCTTTGCAAGTAAAATAGTGTAAAGTTTTTAAAAAAATCTTGAACGGTTCCGGAGAAAAACGTCAAAAACGAAACCCCTGCATAAGCGCTATGAATTGAGAAGTTGTCGTATATCTGTATTACTATATCTATGCGACTTGCATAGGCGTTTAACATAGGGAAAACCGTTTTTACAAAGGCCTCGTTTTTTGCGTTTTTCTTTGGAACCGTTTAAGATTTTTTCAAAAACTTTGCACCATTTTACTTGGAATGGATGCGCGCATTGGTAAATAGAAGAATTTCGATTTTATCTTTGACGGTTTCATGGCCAACGCGATCGCAATAATTACTTTTATTATTCAACTTTTCAGTTTTTCCCCTATTTTTCCGAAGGTAATGGCCAGTGGCACGTATAACTCTGGAAAACATTTAGTTTTGATGCTCTTGATGTAATAAACACAGCCGGAATCAAATTCTAGCGACAACGTATCGTGACCTTTCCTTGTTAGTAATAAAGCGCAATTTTCGAAATTTTGAGAACGATAATTTTAAATGTAGAAGTTTAAAAATTTTGATGCGCTGTAAAAAATATTTATAATCGGTGTCTTAACAACTTGTAGTTGTTATGCATTAGTAGACACTGTTTAACATATTTACAAACAATAAAGCCAAATGCACATTTTACGAAGTTTTGACCAAAAGAAAGTTTCAAGAGTATACACTTGGCAAATTTTTAAAAACGTTGATAAATGGTAAAAATGTTTTTATAAGTTTTCTAAAGAAAATGGCACTTTAAACTTATTACATCGTTATTTATGCCCTTAAAAGCAATTATTAGCTCTCAAATTATTTAAATTACGACTTTAATGTTTTTAGGAAAAATGGATAAAGTGCAAATTCTTTCAACTTAATTCAAAGAAAAATCGAATGTTGTTTAGACTGAAACAAGGGGCCTTAAAGTTTAGTTACACATTATTTGCACTCTAAATGTCATCATTAAAGCAAAATTTGTTCAAATTATAATTAAAATAAAATACAGGGTATTCCTAATCGTCAACGTGTTTTGTTGTCGTATATAATAAAGGTTGTTTTAATAACACGGAAAGATGTTAAATGTGAATTAGGCTTTAACGTCAAAAGATTTTGGCATCTGGTTTTGACATTTGACAAGTTCAGTCTTTGGCAATTTTAACCATGGGAAGATTGACAATCGAACAACGTGTTAAAGTTATTGAAGCCTATTACGAAAATGGGCTTTAAAACAGAAATGCACTTCGCGATATTTTTGGTCAGCATAATCGGCCGAGAGTGCAATTGTAAAAATTGTTCAAAAATTCAAACAAACTGGGTCGGTGACAGATGTAAAAGCACCATTGCATGCTCGTGTACGTCGTTCAGCTGAAAACATTGCTGCAGTTCGCGAGAATGTGGCCGAGAGTACAGACACCTCTATTCGTAATCGCGCACAGGAATTGAGCCTCTCCGCAACCACGTTACATCGAATTTTGAAGAAAGATTTGTCTCTACATGCTCACAAAATTTACTCAAGAACTGAAGCCTGCGGACCATTTGAAGCGCCGTACGTTCGCCGATTGGATGTAAGAGCAAAACAGCGAAGTCAATTGGCCACCAAGACCATGCGATTTGACGCCTTTGGACTTCTTTCTTGGGCTTATCTCAAGAGCAACGTCTATGCCAACAAGCCAACAACAATTCAACAGCTAAAGGATGAGATAATAAGGCATATTGGTGATCGAGGAGCAAGTATGCAGAGATGTCATCAAAAATTTTGACCATCTTGTGGAGGTGTGTTGCCGAAGTCTTGGTGAACATTTGGGCGATATTATCTTTCACACATAATTGCCATGTGCCAAATAATATGATTCAATAAAAAAAAATTAAAAAAATCTAAATTAACATTGTCTTATTTACTGTTAACATATTTCCGTCTTATTGAAACACCCTTTAGTAAAGCAGATTGTAAATTTAATGTTTTGAACAAAAAAAAGGTTTCTATTATCCCAAAACCAAATAGTGGACTACCAATCCTTAGAAGAACACGTACATGATTGCATGTTGTTTCATTTTCGATCGGGATTTAACGCAAAAATTGCAAAAAAAAAGTTATACCTACGGGGACGTTTAAAGGTCAATAAGTGCAAACGTTGATTTAGTGGTGATTTTAACTTATCTGATAGTGTACAAAAAGGGCAGCTTGCTAAATTCGATAATGGTTCTTTGAAATTGCTGGTAGAATCGGATGCAAGATTGACCACGGAAGAAATTGTTGACACACTTGGGGACACTTCGTCGTCAGGGCAAAGTCACTTTTAAGGTATCGGAAATGTGTTTCGGCTAACAGCGCCTCCATTTTTTTGATTTTTTGGTACTCAGGTATTCGAGTAATACTTGTATTTTGTCGAGCTATCCGGTTAACCGCGTACCCGGCTATTTTTACGCATATACCGGGTTCTGCAACAGTGCGTTGGGCTTTCCTAGGGCCCCACCCGTAGCAAATAGAGAAAAAAACTTTAGGATATAAAATTATTGGTTAGAAAAGATCTACGTCATAAAATTACTTGCTTACATTTTGGCATTTGTTTTGCATCAGCGCGGCCTACTTCGGTACATAAAATGTTATTAAATGGTTACTTTTGTGAAAAGTATTCAATATCTCAATAACTACGGGATTTAGACATAGGATATCCCTATAAAAATTGAAGAGGAGAAAAAGGCTATTGAATAGCGGAATAAAATAAGGGTAGTTACGTTTGGAAAAAGTTTGGCATTTTTGTGTGACTAAATTAAAAATTTTTATTATCAAAATGTTGCTCTTTAACCGGACTAATATTATTGCTAAAACTTATTTCTTAACTTCAAACAACGAGGTCGCTACGATTTTTTAAAGTAAAGCCTGCTTATGTATAGGATTTTTCGGAAATTAATTATAAATTGGCAACACTGACACAAAATCAGAAAGTGAACAGACATTAATGTAGAGGTTAAAAAATTACATCAAAAAACCTAAAAAAATAAAGAGTTCCAAAAAAAAATTTTTTTTTTGCTTTAGCGTAAAAATTGGACACCCTGTATTGCTGAAAATAATTTAACGACGTAGATCTTTTCAAACCAATAATTTTATGTCCAAAAGTTTTTTTTTTTTAGCTCCTACGGGTGGGGCGCTAGGAAAGCCTGAAAGCACTGTTGCAGGACCCTCTACTATTAGCGAAAAATTTAAATTAAAATGAATAATATTACGTCACAGACATTTTATTGCTATAAATATTCTTGTGCGGTGCACAGCGGTATTCTCTAAATTGACCAAAAGAAAACTTTTGCAGAGTTTCCCAAGTTTTAATGTTGGTTTTATACTTCCTTATTCTTTACCGACATTTCTAAACTATCTATCGGGAGATCATCGTCTCGTGCCAAGCGGGACGATGATCAACCAGGATATGATGTTCGTGAATTAATAACAACAATTTTTCAACTAATGCTGGAATAGCCAAACAAAATTGCCCGGGTACTCAAAAATACGAAGAAAATACCGAGTACCCGGGTACCGGTATTCGATATGAAAACACTAGAGGCAAGGCATTTGAGTTTCACATCAATTGTCGAATGCAATTTTTTATATCGCTTTCCATTTTGGCACTAGAGACGAAAATGAAATTTCATCATTGTTGAAAATTGACTATAACTTCTTTATTTATTAAAATAGAACAAAATGCTATTAAGGTTTTTATACAGATTTCATGCTTAATTTAAAAACAAAATTATTATTTTTTCAGCGAGCGAGACTTTCGAGATATGAAGTAAACTTTTTTTTTTTAAATAGAAACCCTAGTTAGCTATGACTTTATATGAAAGAGAATATTTTTAGCTTTTCAAAAATATATAGTTTTATATATTCGTTGCAAAAAATAACCGAGATATAACTAATTTTGGAAAAATTTCTTTACCAAAGTTTGTCATGATTTCGTAAAGTGGTGTTTGCATTTATTAAACAACTAAACACTAAACGTCATTTCCAAGTAAATTTTAAAAAATGTTGAAGTTTATTGTTCGTCTGTAATGCTAATATGGAAAGCGATATAAAAAATCGGTTTTATAGGCGTTCTTTTCTCAACAAAATTAATAATATCAGATTTTTGCTAACTATTACGGTAACCGAGATACCCCGTAAAACATTCGAATTTGGTCCACCCATCCACCCTGTATAACATACCCTCAAAAATATAAACTTTCAAAATGTCAGTGTTGGTCAAGTTAATCTCGAATCATATTTTTTAGCACAGCCAGTACATTTTTATGAGAGAGAAATTCAAAATTTACAGAAGAGGTGATAAAAGGTCTAGTATAATAATAAGTAATAAAAAAATAGACATATGTGTGTGTTAAATTTTGAAATAGGAGTAATTGATTACTTATGAGGGTACTTTTTATATTTACCTATAATTTTTAAACATACATAATTTAAATTGTTTTAATTACAACACTTAAATCCTTGTAACATCAAAATACACCTAACGAACAGATAAATTTGTTTATAACGCTTCATATTGGATTCAGTTCGTTATTTACTATTTTAAATATTTGATGTAAGCCCGATAATGCGGCATAAATCAAAGACAGCCGAAGTATAATATTTATCGACACATATCGTATTTCTCTCTTCCTTTAATTAAGATATCTGCTTACTTTTTTGTCACGTCCTAACAGCTGAAGCCGATTTCAATAAATAATTCTTTATTTTGTAAACGCCGCGCTCAACTAATCCTTTCAAAGGTGAGTACCGCCTTGGTCGGCTCACACGTTCCCAATAAAAATAAAATATTTCGATTTAGCGAATGTCGGATTCTTTGGAATTATTACACAAATAGATTACTATAATCTCTAACGTGTAAAAATCCGCTATAAAACAAATTAGTAATGTTAATAAGTTTTTCAAGCAGAAGTTTCCATTTGTGAAAAATTCGTAACATCACTAACTTAAGCCACAGATAAGTTTTTAAGGCATAAATTAACTAACTCAAATTTTATTCAATTATTGGTATAATATTTTTACAGCTTTACACAATCTATTTAAAAATTTGAAAGTGTATTACCATGTAACTTTCTTGAAGATAGATGTAGCAACAATAATTTGTTTTTTAAAGAACAACAAACTTGAGATAATGACGTTAAATACATTTTATATGGTTGAATAAAATAAATCCGCTACTTATTAATTAAAGATCCAACTAATTCAAAAGCCACATAGGGTTAAAAAAAAGCTGTTGATAAGTAATAAGGGTGGTGAATGTAACGCGATACTTCTCTGTACCTCAACAAATGCAGCAACACACAAAGAAGCCTGTAATCGTCTTGATGCCGACTGTATTAGCACTTTAACACAATCAATTGTAAGGATTTGTCAGAACTGAATTCAAGTGGAGAGAGTAGGCGTATAAATTTAATTGTTGTCACTTCAATTTGTAAAACTCAAAAAAATAATAGAGTACGAACTCTATTCCTTGAGAGAGGCGATGAAATTTAAATATTTATAGTAAACTTAACTCTATAATTTCTACTATTACGTGACTTTGTATCCAAATAATTAAGCAAGTTTATTTAAGTAGTTCGGTCATCAATTTATATAGAGTAACAAAGTATTAAACTTAATACTAAATAGTTATGAGTTATATCTGTGTTTTTAAACTTATTTGAAAGCAATTACTGTTACAAATGTGTTTTCTGCAGTTCATTGTTCAACTTTTGTTTTCTTTAGACGTCAAATTAGTGGAGTTTATTACATAAATATAATAAAAATTGATTTAAATAAATGAATAGATCTAAAATCAACAATGATATGCTAATGGTGTGGATAAAAGAGCTGTCATAAAATGTGATTTGCACAGGCGGACATTATAGTGCCATATACATGATATTTATGAATAAATCCATTAACTAATGTGCCTATCCTTCCGGAAATACAGTCTTCCTGGCATGTATATTGACAAAAAATAAACACGATCTGTTAACACGTTAAGTATGTTTGTTATTCATTGGGTTTTCCCTTCAAACAATTATTTTCTTTATCTAAACATCACAAAATATAAACTTTTAGCACAAAAAATGTGTTGGTGTTAACAAATAATAAAGAGTTGCACTTAAGAATTAACAATGCTTTATGTATTGGTAAATAATAAAAAGTATCTAGTCCATGCTCAGGAGATTTTTTAAAAGGGAATGTCGAAAAGTTTTCGAATTAAATTTGAGAGGTTTGTGTTGTAATCGGTCATTCAAATTTGTTGTCTAATAAGGATCAACTAAGGATTGTGCCTATTCAAAATAATTAGTATAGACCACACATAAGTCGTGCGGCAAGCTGAGACCCGGAGGTCCTTATAAGCTGCTTATTGCTTGTGTCGGTTAGTTTTCATCTTCGCCAAGTGCCCAGCAGATTGACATAATCAGCTTAGAACTTGGGACTTGTGTTATAGTAATCTGTTTATCCTCTTTTTGAAATACTATCGCAGATAAAGATAACTTCAAAATAGTTTGGACAACATAGAAAATTTAAATCCAGTTCGGTTTCTTGATGTTTGGTAAATAAACTAACAAATCTTTGCAATTTCAGACGTATATTTAAAACCCTTTATTGCCATGTTTTTTACCTGCAGATCTTGTAATACCTCCGTAACCTCGTTATTTATCTGGTAAATTTTATTTCAGATATAAAGCCTTAAACAAGAAAGAACAGAGCATTCCTTTAGTTTGAAACTACTGCTATCTGTCGACATTAAAATGTATATTAAAGGACATTTCTGTCCTAGTTGCAAATGTAAAGTGTTTACAATAATTAATTACGTTGATATTTTTCACATATTAACGCAGTTACACGGCTGCTAGATCATCTATCAAAATGTTTCTTGAAAATTACTGAACATTGTATCTTAAACGAATTAATTTCAATTATAACGTAGTTATTTTAGTTTTGGGTCAAAAGTCCTTTAGATTAGAAGACACAAAATTGAAAAACTTATAATTATTAATTTTTAAGCCTATACTTTTACTAAATTATATTAATTTGTATATAGGTTTAAGCAAATTAAGACAAAAAAATTGATCATTAAGGCCAATATAACTATTATTTTGTTATATTTGTTAAAAGTTTGCCGCCTTTTCGATATGTACCTACACTCCTGGATATCCATGTGGGTATGGCTCATATTCTTTTTGTGATTTCTCGGCGGCAACTGCTAAAGCGTTTTGAAAGGATTAAAGAACGTGCAGACGTTTACAAAATAAAGAATTATTTATGAAAAGGCGGAAATGGATCACAAAGGACACCGTAGCGTGTAAATAGAAATTTTAATTAAAGGACTACAACCGCGACAAAATCTTCCAAGCGACAAGCACACTTTAAAGTAGATAATGTTTATTGTGTGTATAGTCTTACATTTTTATTGGATACAAATTTAAAAGTTGTGTAATTGTCTCGAAAAATTAAAAAAAAAGGTTAAGGGCAGTCAAGGCACAAGAAGTCCACCTTTACTTTGTTGAGAATTTTTCTAATTTTTTTTATGACTAAAAATTTTTTGAAAACTACCTTATTATATAGTATAGGAATTTTCTTTAATCAAAATACAAAATTTGGGTAATAAAGTTATTTATAAAGCCTAATGATACTCAAAATACTTTACATTTACCTTTAGATTGTTTAGAAACTTGCTAGAATTTATTTTATTGATGCCCAAAACTTTTGAAAATTATCTAAGTTTATACTCTAGCAGTGTTTTTAGTAAAAATTGAACACTACAAATTAACCTTTGCTTTGTTTAGAATCTTTCTTTTTTTAAATTGTTGTTTAAAATTTTAAAAATTAACCACGTGTCTATACACATGGCATAGGATTTGTTTTTGGTTATAATTAAAAGTTTAGTAATTGTCTCCAAAATAAGAGGGTTAAGGACATTTCAAACACTATAAACTTATCCTTATAAAGTTTAGAAATTTTCTAATTTTTTTGTAAACAATCAAAGTTTTTAAAAATTATTTAAAGGTCTAGGTTTTCATAAAAATTCAAAAGTTGCGTAGTTGTCTCCAAATAAAAAAATAATTAAGTATACTCGAAAACTACAAACTGGCCTTTGTTTTGTTCAGAATCTTCTTAATTGTTTTTTAATTGCTGTACAAAATTTTGAAAATGAACCTCTGGTGTAGTATAGCCTTTTTTGGGGTAATAATCAAAAGCTGAGCAATTTTATTCAAAATTAAAATGTTAAGGAACTTTAAGCACTAGAAATTTGTCTTTACATTGTTTAGAAACGTTATAGACTTTTTTCTATAACTGATTAAAGTTTTGGAAAATTTTACACAAATGCTTTTTTTTGATAAAACCTAAAAGTTGTGCAAGTCTTCAAGTTTTCAAAAAATATTAAAGACACATCAAGCATTGCAGGTCTGCCTTAACTTTGTTTAAAAACTTTATAGACTTTTTTTATAGCTGTCCAAAATTTTTGCAAATTATACAGTGTGGCTGATTTTTCATTGTCCAGCTTATATCTGCTGAAATATTAAAGTTACCAAAAAAAGTTAAATGAGAAACTTATTAAACAAAAGCTGGTCTACAAAATTGTGCTAAAAATTTTATTCCATAGCCAACCAGTTTTTCGGAAAAATATCCAACTTTTGTTTTTTAAATAGAACACCCTGTATATTTTTACAGAATCACATTCTAAATCAATTTCTCTTTACAATGATATATCATAAGTACCATTTTGCTTTTAAATTATGCACAATATTTCAAAAAAGGAATTATTAAAGTCGGCTGTGATATTGTTTTTTTTATTGCAAATACCTGTCAAATTTGTTTACATTAGCAAAAACTTGTCAAATCAGACAGAAATAAATGTAATTATAATTAAGATAAATGTACTATACAAATAATGAAAAAGTTGATATGCTGTGCTGTTTCCACAGCCGACTATAATAATTCTCTTTTTTTGAAATATTGAGCAAAATTTAAAATCAAAATGGTACTTATGATAATATCATTGTGAAGAGAAATTGATTTAGAATGTGATTCTGTAAAAATATACAGGGTGTTCTATTTAAAAAACAAAAGTTGGATATTTTTCCGAAAAACTGGTAGGCTATGGAACAAAATTTTTAGCACCATTTTGTAGACCAGCTTTTGTTTAACAAGTTTCTCATTTAACTTTTTTTGGTAACATTAATATTTCAGCAGATATAAGCTGGACAATGAAAAACCAGCCACCCTGTATAGGTAGTACCTATAACAATTTTTGTTAGTAAAATTAAAAAGCTGTGCAAATGCCTCAAAAGTTATTAAAATAGTTTAAGAATACGCCAGGGACTAAAAATTTGCCTTTACTTCGTACAAAAACTTCTCAGAATTCTTTTAATGATTGCCCACAACTTTTCCCCAAAAATATTTTTGTACCATCATGTATAACCAAGTTATTTACGATTTAAAAAAATGCCTATTTGTAGTTTTGTTTATTATCTAACGCGTCATGAAACTTTTTTTAAAACATTAAAGCATCACTGAATAGATCTCAGGAAAGGGAACAATTTGTCTAAGTTAACCTTCTTTGTGGCTCTTGCCGTTTACGAGATCCCAATAGTGGCCTGCACTTTTATGTGAACCACCACGAAAAAAATATTTAAAGCAAAATGTTTAATTTAATATAATAAGCCAAGTCTCTAGAGTTGTTTGGCTTTGGCTACATCTTTTTTATTTCCCTTTTGTCGCGAGGGTGTGTGCCGCCTTTAGTTAATTTTTTCAATGCTGCCCCTTTTCGGTATTGTCATCAAAAGTAACTAACGAACAAAACATTTTCATATACCTACCTTTTTTATGAAAAAAAAAAATTATCGCACAATTCTTTCAATTTTTATTTTCAATTTTAGTAATTAACATTTTTACCGCCCGTACGAAGTGCTGCCCTCAAAGGTGTCCTAGTTGTCTTGGTGCTAGCGAGTAGCTACGTCCCTGAACGTATTCAATGAATAATGATATTTCTTAAAAACAGATTTCACCGGGTATATAGGTACGCACCATAGACAACACAAATGTAGAAGGGTATAAACTACAGGCCTATGGGTAGGCCTACTATATTTTTGTAAAGTCAAACCGGGACCCTACGACTTTTTTTTAATCACTAGAAATTAGCGCAACAAAGTAGAGAGATAAGCAAAATACGCCGCAGGCGACTTTTTGTTTTGAATTTTAAGAGATCAAACGTGTTTTAATGCCAAATTAGATGATGTAGACTGTAAAGTGCATACTTTATCATCCAAAATTGCAGTTTTATAGCAAACTCTTCTGATGTTTTTATCAGATCGCCCCATACACTCCTCACAAACTTATTTTTAATGAAGGTAAAAACTTTCACTAATAATATCTATTTAGGTAACAGAAATATAAACATAATATTACCATAAATTTAAAATAAGTAAAACTATTTCGGTCAAAAATTAAAAAAAAAACGGAATAACATCAGCTTGTGTTTTAAATTTATTTTATTTTATTCGTTGCTGTTCTCATAAATTTTAACGGTATTTGTAAACAAAACATTGTGTATTAGCTCGAATCCGGGCCCCTTTTGCAACACCGGGCCCCGGGAATTAGTCCCGTCTCCCCCCCCCTACTATTAATGAAAAATGAAATTTCATCTTTTTGAAAATTGACCATAACTTCTTTATTTATTAGAAGAGAACAAAAGGTTATGAAAGTTTTTTATACAGATTTTTATGATTAATTTAAAACTTTTCAAAAATATATAGTTTTATGTATTTGTTGTAAAATATAACCAATATGGCTAAGTTTGCCATGATTTGTAAACAAGTGATGATTGCAATTAATAAACAAGTAAACGTCATTTTCAAGTGAATTCTGCAGCAACCGCTACGTTTTTACCACTTAAAATGTAAACGTCTTAAACATATATTAAACTTTTAAAGATCTTAAAATTTTGCTATATTCAAAATACCACAATAAACAGTAATAAAGTACAAAAGAATATACGAATTTGCTTAAAAGTTTGAAAATTACTTGGATATGACGTATAATTGTTTATTAATTGTCAACATCACTGCTTTACGAAATCGCGGCAACTTTTAAGGATAAGATATTTCGTAAAATTTTGGAATTTGGTCCACCCTGTATATTTTAGCTATTTTTTTTGGTGAAAGTTCAAAAGTTGCCTAAATAACACAAAGTTTTTGAAATAGGCAGAGCTTACTCTAAGTACTAAAACTTCACCTTTACTTGGTTTAGAAACTCCCTAGAATTTTTTGTGTAGCTGTTCAAAGTCTTTGACAATGTTCCAAGTGTATAGTCATTTTCTTTTTGTAAATATACTAAAATTCTGGTGCACCGCATGCGTTATTAAATACCGATGCAGATGACTCCCGAAGTGGAGCATTTCTTGCCTTAATTAAACAAAACTGTTTGAACTGTTAGCGTTAAACAACAAAAACGATAAATTACGATCTCATGCTGTGATAAAAAATACAGGACCAATTACGGCACGAAACAATCGACTTCGAAACGGAAGAAAAACGTATGGGTTATAATTAAAACTTATTTGTGTATCACGCCAAATAATGATTCCTTTAAAACACGTGGTAACTAACAAAATTCGGCTTGTCTAATAACAAACCACAATCGTTCGGGGGCTTTGATCGTTGTACGCTGTGTAATAACAATGTCAGTTATGCTAATCTTAGGCGGCCGCCATTGTTGCTTATTGCCGCGTCATCAACCACAATATGCCGCTTCGCAATTGTCAGGAAACACCGTAGCCATACCCTATCATTATCAACGTTGATTTCACCTTAGAACTATTAGAATGTGAGACTCGTCCAAAGTCGACGTCGGACTCCAACATAGTCTCACTTCGCAAAAGGTGTTATAAAATTATTAAACTTATAATTATGTTCGTATACCGACCATGTTATGTCTCAAACTGGGCTGCCGTTCTCTTTAATTTGTTCAACACTGTATCCGCACAATGAAGTCCTGTCTTTTTCATAGGTAATCATAATTTGATAGGATCTTGCACAACTCAACTGTTAACAAAGAATTTAAAAAGTTTACTTTGTGTTTTGTACGGCAGCTCCAATTATTATCTGTTTATAATTAAATTAATCTCAATTTCTGACTATTACAGGAACAATAATAGTAATTGAAAAACTTTTAGTAAAATAAATTGTTGAATTATTTCAATGATTTTTTGTTGTTGTAATTTAAATAAGTTTAATTTAAATTCAGTTATCTGTTTTTATTGAGAAGCTTTTGTAGAAATAGTTAATTTCAAGACTTCCGTCTTTTCATCAGTATCAAAAAACAACTAATAAAGAGACGAGAGTCTCGAAATTCATTCAGCATTTCCACAAGCAATACTTTATAAAAACAGAAATATGATTTTTATTTAAACGTGTTTTTGTAGGAGGATTTTGGTCCATTTTAATCTATTTTATATTTCCCGGGAAATACTTAGATTGTTCCGGGAAATACTGGGGTATTTAAAATGTTATTTTCATTATTTTGTGTTAGGATCTTTGTAATATTATCATAACTTTACAAAATTTATTGTAATGTCTAACATTAAATTATGGAAAAACTTTATTCTTATTTCAAAATAGTTTTATTGCTTTATACCAACAAAGTATGTATATACTCTTAGTATGCGTAAAGTTCATATCATCAAAAAACATTCGCAGTTGTATTTTTGTGTACTGGTAAATACGAAACAAAATATCTTATAAATGTATTACATTGATAAAAACGATGTCTCTATGATGCAAGATACTGCCAAGACGATTTCACACACAATAATAGACACTAAAAGCATTTTATGCAACCGAATTTTTTGTAGGTATATAAATTAAAAATAAGACTATATGTCCGAAGCATATATCATCATTATTTTCTTAAATTATATTACAAAAATTCATAGTAAAATTATGTTATTGTGTTCATTACAATGAAATATAGGTAGTATAAATATCATGAGAAACCCTAGTTTATACTATGTCAAGTAAATAGGTTATAGGACGAGTTATCTTTGGTATTTAACAATTTTGAGATCAATATTCATATCAGTTTTCAAAATTTTGGTGAAACAGTGGCGGTTCATGAGCATTTGCAATGAAGAGGTGTAGCGATAAACGTGACCACAATTTTAATTGTTGGCGGGGTTTAAGCATGCACATTACCAGTAAAAATTAAAGCAAACATATTATTTATTTATAAAACTAAGAATTAGATGATTTGTAACATCTATATATATATTTTCCTCGCTCTTTCTGGTTTGCAATGCAATGGCTTTATTTTTCAATGCCTACTATTCAGGGATGGAATAACGTTTTAAATCGTTACGTTATTGTATAACGTTATTTATTATTTGATTTCGTTACATAACGTTATAAATAACGTTAAAAAAATGAATTGTTATGTTATATAACGTTATATAACGTTACATACATTATGTTATACAGGGTGTTTCCTAAATAATGCGAAAAAATTCGGAAGGTGATTCTTATTGAAAATAAAGTGGGGTCTTTTATATAACAATTTTTTCTTAGACGTCTCCTTTCGGAGTTACACCCCCCTAAAGGGGAGCGATAAAATTAGGTTTTTATTTTATTTCTCAAATTTAGATAAATGTAGGAGAATGATATTTGGTAGATGTTTTATACTTATTAAAAGGTTTCCCATAGTATTATTTTTAATCATCTTCCACCTTCATAGGGGGCTGATAAGTGCGACCCCTGTTGGTTTTTTAATCAGAACTTTTTGGTGAGTTGAAATTTTGCAAAAAAATTTTTTTGTTAGTTTGATTTATTTAGAACCTTTTTTTATTCTTTAGTTTTTCTCGTAAATCTTGCAGTTTTGAGTAAAAAATTAAATGAGTGAATATGATGTTTATGTTCATATTGGGTAAAATTGACGGGCGTTTTAGCGTTGTCGCCGCGTAAACGTCAAAATGAATTACACCCGTCACTTCTATCCAATATCGTTTTATATTGGAATGTTTGATGGTTCATGTTCTTTCATATAATTTTTTACTCAAAAACTGTAGGTAGGTTGAACGAGAACAATTAAAGAATAAAAAAAAATTCTAAATAAATCAAGTTTTTAAAGAAAATTTAAAATTGCTAGATTTCAACCCACCATAAAGTCCTGATGAAAAAACCAACAGGGGTTGCACTTGCCCCCTGTAAAGGTGGGAGATGATTAAAAATAGTACTATGGGAAACCTTTTTATAAGCATAAATCTCCCACATTTGTCCAAATTTGGGAAATAAAATAAAAACCCAATTTTGGGTGTAACTCTGAAAGGAGACCCTAAAGAAGAAAAATATATGAAAGACCTACCTTAATTTTCGATTAAGTATCACCTCCCGAATTTTTTCGCATTATTAAAGAAACATGCTGTATAAAAATAATTTTTATTTGTAACTCTGAAATTATTTTTGGGATCTGTAAATGTAAATTTAAAAAATAGTACCTACAAAATTACGTTGAGGTTGAGATATTTTATTTTCATTTTAATTTCTAAAATACAAACAAAATATTATATCTTCAGAAAATAAAAAGATCGCCATATAAAAATTTAATTTATAGAGAATAACGATACATAATAACTTTTAACGAAACGTTATCGGTTATTATAACGTTATATAACGTTATAAAAATATCGTTACGTTATTGAATAAAAAATTATAGTTGAATCGTTATTATAACGTTATCGGGTATCGTTACGTTATGTTTTCCATCCCTGCTACTATTATAATTCAATTAAATATTGCACGTTTACCAATAAATGATCATTAAAACAGCTACGGGTATAACTGAAGAAATATTACTATCACACTTAGATTGAGAACATCTCTAATGTTTTTTAAAGACCAATAAATTATCTACAACAAAAGTACAAAAATATAGCGCATTCAAAACTTTAAAAATAAGTTTATTTATGTTCACAATTTAGCTTAAAAGTCAGAACAAAATAAATATCCTATGTATTACAATAAAAGTTTATTTTTTCAAGAAAAAAAAAACGCACGTTAAATGAAACGTATATGTGAACGCCTTTTATTGTACAATTATGTGAATTTTAAATCTATATATGGCAATACTGTAGAACCCGGTACGCAAAACTCTGTCTCGCACCCCAAGAAGACCATCTCGCACCGCAGGGATGCGTGCACGCCTGTTTAAAAAAACCACTGTTTAAGATTATGTAACTCATGATCTTCAACAAGGTTTGTTGTTTTTTTTTAATATTTTGAATAATAAACCAGATAAGAGGAAATATTAGCTTGTAAGCATTAGCTTGCTTGGGCTGAAATCAATGCAGCCCCAATAGCATGTACATCACGCATCACCCCCACTCCATATCTATTTGCCGTTTTCGTATAATGATACGATAGCGATCTGGGGCTGCAGGAAATCCAGACCGCTTATTTATTTTTTCTACGACCGCTAATTTAAATGACTCTTACCGTCTTACCGTACAGCCTGCATGCATAGTAAGTGAGTTATAACGCACGGTGAGCTAAACGCACACTTGTCTAGAAACGTCAAAGTAGGCTTACGTCAAAATTGACAAGACAACGTAATTACATGAGTATATTAGCCAAAAAACCGTTAAAAGCGTAGGTATTATGTGATCGCAGAAAAAGTAAGCTACATAACACGAGTTGTAAAGCAATTACGCACTCGTGGAAATACGAACTCACCGCTACGCGGCTCCGGGCGTAACTTTTCCGCTCGTGCGTAATATGCTCTTACAACTCTTTTTATGTAACATTATTATTATAATACACAGCCGATGTTACAAAAGCCAAAATTAAAATAAATTTAAAGAACATGAATAATTTCCAGTGATGTGAAATGACGGTCATTTATGATTGTGACGTCATGACCGTCATGACCGGTCATATGACCGTCATTTATGATTGTTTTTATAACAATGGTATAAAATTAATATCTATGTAATAAGAATAATAAATAAAAGGCAGAATTATTACTATCAGTATCTCTATCTGGGTATTGTATTCCTTCAAAGAAGGCTCTAGAAGTCGAGGGAGTTGAAGGTGATTTTGGACTATTTATGCTGAGAGCTAAACATTTTTTAATAAAATTTGTATTTGAGTTTAAACTTTAATTTTACATGCTCTGGGCATTTATTGCATGTTGTAATTAAATGGTCTGCCATTCTAGTGGCATGTAATCCGTATCTCTTTCTACAAAATTAGCAACCATAAGTAGCTACCTTTTGCTGCGAACTTGCAGGATAACGTACAAAAAAGTAAAATACTTTCCCTTTTCTCCGCATTGTGTTTACCAACTTTCAGAATACTTTATATAGTGGTATTTACATTTTTATTAACGATATTGCAATTAAGATTAACACAAATCAAGTGACAACCACCATGTAAACTTAAAACTGTCATTTTTGGATGTTAGAAAAACTGTAATTTTGAATTTTGGAGCTTAGAATGGTCACGGTCATTTAAAATCATTGTGACGTGACGTCATGACCGTCATGACAAACTGTCATGACGCGGTCATATGACACACTCACTTCACTGATAATTTCATTTAAATCTGGAGGAACTGCAGCCTCTATAAACGAGCCGCCCCAGCAGTGAAGTCCTTCAGTAGTGCATTATAAATATTAGTAGATACTTATGACAGAAAATCCACACTATAACAATCTAAAAAAAAGAATTTGAACGTGTTTTTTGTACCTATTACAAAACTCCATAGTAAATATTAATAAACAATGGGTAATTGGAAACTTTTAAATGTGAAATCTATATTTACAACATTAAGTCGAAAAAAGTTTGTATTTATTTCTTTACAATGTGTCTTATCTTGGCAGACTTATATTCAATACTGGATGTCTGTCGTACAATAATACTCCTGGAATTTAAGTCTTGTAATCAGATTTAAAGGTGACAATTCTGGTTGAAGGATTGGATGATGGAACGGCTTAGATGTTGTTCGCTGTCACTTGTGATGGATCAGTTATATTTTGTTCGGATTCATATGACAAGAAAGGAAATATTTTGTAGTTGAAAATTTTTAAAGCCCATTGTTGATGTTTGGTGATGTATGTGGTGATACATTTCATTGTTACACTTGTATACTCGTAAGACAGCATCTGTTATAAAATAATTACAATGAACCTCTTCGTTTTACATTTCCACATCAAAAAATTGGATTTGGTTAACCAAATGCGCCCAAATTTAGAATTTCGAATGCTTAATTCATCTAGAATGTATTTGCTGCAATTTTTGTCTTATTTTTTTAGATAAATGCCACAATTGTAGTTATGCAGTGAAATTATGTTTATGAATTGTAAGCAACTCATCATATTTTAATTCTTACAAAGACTTTCACAGCACACGAAGGATAAATTATTTGTCCTTTATAAGGCGGAGCTTCTGAAGACACTCCTTCCAAGTCACCAATAATGGTACTGGTAAAGATTGATTACATTGCGACTAAAAAGTTTATCTTCAATTCACGGAACGATATATATAAAACAAATTAACATTTTATTCCATTTAGATAATCTAAAATATATTAAGTTGTATTATCGATAAGAAATTTACTGTTGAGTAATAGTAAATATTACCAAACGTTTTCGGCGATGTTAAACAATGCTATTGCTGGTTATTTATTAATGAATAAAAATTACAATATTAATTAATAAACTGGCAACGATTATGTTAATATCTGGTTGATTTGAATGTAAAAAAACCATGTTTTTATTGTATCACTTGTAACGAAGTTTGATTGGTAAACTTGTAAATTCGTAATCTCATAATCTAACAATAATTCCTAGAAATACAGTAGCTACATTTTATGCCTCAACTATTAAATTATTGTTTTATTGCCAGTAATAAAACAAAAATTTATGACCATTTTTAATGTATAATGTTCCTCTAGCGAACAGGTTCTACTTAAAAAGTATACTTGGCTCTGATTAATAACGAATTTAAAATTCTAAAACGTGTTTTACTTGTAGTAAACGTCAAAAATTACAGCTTTTAGCATATGCTGCTATATAATGTATTTTGTTTGTAGATCTAATTGGTTTAATACATCACACATAAATATTAAAGTGATGGAATGGAGTCTCATTCATATTTCAAAAGAAATGTAAATGACAGAATGATGGCTACGGTCTATATGTAAATTAGAATAATAGGAAGTGAGAACATTTAATTGTAGCAAGCATGGTAGGCCTTCCGGTACACGAGCTGTCGTCATCACCTGACAGTTAACATCATACACCGACAACTAAATTATACGCCATGGTCTTAGCAATATGAAAAATGCATGCTTAAATAAACACATTGTTCAAAAATTTGTCCGCGACATACAATTATAACTAAAACTCTCATGAAGAAATTTATAGTTAGCTCCATTAAACCAAAAATTTTCATATTGGAGCACTTATGTACATTTCATTAAATTAAATTTTTACTACAGTCAAAGCCATATACATCAGTTTTTGATTTGTTTAGAAACCTCTCAAATACATTTTTATAGATGTTCAATTTTTTTTGAATTTTTTAAAATTTATCCAACTATTTTTTGGGTAATAATTAGAAAAATGTGCAATTGTTTACAAAGTTAAAAAAAGTTCTATAGTTTTTAAATTATAAATTCGGATCCGGAGGATTATTCTGCTCCAGGAACGCTCAGTTTTAAACGCATATTGTTAAGTTGCATAAAATTCATATAAAACTATACAGGGTGATTCAAATTCGAGGGCGACCATGGGGATATCACTTATTATAATAGCTAGAGTATAGGTTTAAATTTGGCAAAGCTGATAAATTTCGTGCTCATTAATAATCCGAAGATAAATTAGAAATATCTCAAACGGTATCTGAGAAAATTAGGAAAAAC
This sequence comes from Elmis aenea, assembly GCA_947652605.1. Taxonomy (NCBI): domain Eukaryota; kingdom Metazoa; phylum Arthropoda; class Insecta; order Coleoptera; family Elmidae; genus Elmis; species Elmis aenea. The sequence continues at coordinate 24,757,610 of OX393581.1, read as the reverse complement.
CACAAAATACGATTATTGAAAATAGTTTACAACTTCTTTGGAGCATAAAATATTTCATGTATAAAAACATTGCCTATGCAACTTTTTAAGCCGCATTGGATAGTAACCAGTAACCACTAATTTATTCTAGATCGATTCGTTTTTGTTTTATCACAACCAACTTTATTTTTTCTTATGGGCACAATTTTTGCTATTTACATAATAAAGTAGCATTTATTTTTCTGAATTCATTGATGTATCACACATAGTACTTCTTTATTCACTGCCAAATTTAAAAAAGGTTTTTAAACAATAACTATTATAAATCAGGTAGGTCGGTCATTGTAGTTTATGTTGTTTCCATGACAACCAATCAACAAACTGAAAATTGTGCAAGCCTATTACTTGTCACATTAATAGATTTGTAAAAATGAACTTTAATAACGGAGAAAAACGCGATATGCTGCGAATTTTTTATTCATTGAATAGGAATGCTATATTGTCAAGTCAACGATATGCAGAAACATATCCAGAAAGAAGACAGCCCTTGTACACATATTTTTGTACGTTGGACAGATACCTACTTAGGGAAATATGGGGCTTTTTCCAAATCCAGAAGATAATATGGCACAAAGATTTCAGATGAAAGTAAAAAAAAAACATTTTTATTACAAACAGATCCGGAAACAACACTATTTTTCTACGTTAAACAGAAACTTAAGTAAATTTGTTAAAAGCATGTTATGAAGTATAACTAAACTTGAACGAACGGTATAAAAATGTCGCAGCATATCGCGTTTTTCTTCGTTATTAAAGTTCATTTTTACGAATTTATTAATGTGACAAGTAAGAGGCTTTCAAAATGTTCAGTTTGTTGATTGGTTGTCATGGAAACAACATAAACTACAATGACCGGCCTACCTGATTTACCGCGTTTGTTGTTTAAAACGCATTTTTCAAATTTGAGAATGAAAGAAGAAGTAAAATACCAGGGTTGAGCAGATTTAAATCAATTGATTTAAATCAATTAATTTAAATCACGATTTAAATCATGATTTAAATCACGATTTAAATCATGATTTAAATCAAGTGATTTTTTAAAAAATCATTGATTTAAATCAAGTGTTTTTTAAAAAAAAATTATCAATTTAAATCACAGATTATATGAGTAGATACAATATAATATTTGTAATAAAACAAAATTGTATTACTATAAGTAATTAAATACACGAAATGGTGAACAAACCATATCAATTTGCTCTTGTAAAGTAATATTCATTGTGGAAATGCAATAATTCAAAAAATAAATGACAAGTTTTTGACGTTAGCGAAGTGAACAGTCAGTTTTTTCAATTTCCACGGCACTCTATTGCTTCAATAACGATTTGAAGAAAAATGTCGAATATCTCGGAAAGTATTGGGTATAGGGTATCTATAGGACATACTTAACAAAATATGAAGCTCTTTTAAAGACGAATTCGATGACATAAAAAAATACAGGGGTTCGCATTTGAAAAAATCGAGTTACGAGCTTTTGAAAATCATGGAAGTTACCACCTATTTATAAACACTCCTGTATGTGTGATTCAAATTTTTTCATATCGAGCGAACAGAGAATTTTTTTCTGCATGTCCATACCAAATTAAAACTCTGTACTTCAAAATAACTTCAGGTGAATTTTTTAAATAAAGACTTAAAACCTTGAATAATTTGGAAAATTATTTTTTTTTACAACGCCGTATAAAAACCTGTAGTATTTTATACTGATGCAAAGCTAAAATTAAGGCGGTCAAAAATATTAAATAAAAAATTGGGTGTTGTATTTGAAATATAAAAGTTGCTATTAGTTCCAGAAAGGTGACTCACCCTGTATATTTGAAAATATTTTTATTGTGTTGTTTAGAAAAAACTGTATAAAATAGCATTTGATTCAACTTCATATCTCAAGCCGTTTAGCCACAATCGACCGATCCCGTACTAATGACCCTGTATATAATTAATTAACATCACCATTTAGCACTGATTTTTTCAAAATTCTTAATCATTATATTTCATTTTTCATTTTGACAAAAATTCAACAATGAATTAAATATATTGGTTATTAAATATATTAGCACAAAACAGAAATAGCATCTGAATATGGCACTAAATTCGATAAGATGGTACATTTGATTTAAATAAAAAAAATCTGATTAAAATCAAATAAATCGATTTTTTTGATTTTTTTTTAAAAATCATGATTTTTATCCACCCTGTAAAATACCATACATCAACGAATTCAGAAAAATAAATGCTATTTAATTATGTAAATAGCAAAAATTGCGCTCATAAGAAAAAATAAAGTTGGTTGTCATAAAACAAAAACGAATCGATTTAGGAAAAATTTGTGACCACCGGGACGGCTTAAAAAGTTGTTTAAGCAATGTTTTTACACATTTAAAATATTTCAAACTCCAAAGGAGTTATAGACAATTTTCAAAAATCGTATTTTCCAGTTTTTTCTAATTTTTTTGAATACCGTTTGAGATATTTCCAATTTCTCTTCAGATTATTATTGACCCCGAAATGTAGCAGCTTTACCAAATTTAAACCTATGGCCGCTCTCAAATTTGAATCACACCAGGCTACTGCGGCATTTTTTAAGTTTTCTCAAAAGCAGCGGAAATGATAACCCAATTGAAAATATTAACGAATAATCTCACGTAGTTTTTGATTTTGAAAAACTTTTATGTTTACACTTTTGTCGTAAGATAATCAGGGAAGCCAATATTTGCAACTACCTACTTAATTTTGCATGCTAAAGTCCTATGTACGATACTATCAGTCAACAGCAACACCGTGTATAACCTTATATATTTGTTAAAAGTCTAGGCTAGGTCTAATTTATGTAGATTTTTAGGTAATTATTTAACCACTGACAAGATAAATGCATAGTTGTTTTACTAAATGCAATATTAATAACAATTTTCGTTATTATTTCATGCGGTTGTTAAGTTTCTTGTATAATTAAACTACAGTCGGACAAAGGTATGCATTAATAATAAATACGAGCGTTTACTTTAAATTGCGGTCTTGTTGTGCTACTTCTTAGTTTGTTTTTATACGGTTTACCTGATGTCCTGTGGTCAGAGACCAGCAATCAGCAACTAAAATATTTAAATGACGACCCATAATAAATGAGCGATGCCGCTTGACACTTGTTATACTCCCACGATCTTGTAACGTGGTCAAACATCTAACCCATAGTTATGAAAACAACCAGTTATATTTACCTCACGCGAATACAAATAATATCGACGACAGTTCTCATGCATGTTAATTATTAACGCAACGATTTGCTTTTAATCGATATGTGGTTTATGATTAAGTTTGTGAACCATCCAATTTCCAAGCTTTTTGGCCTGGAATTGGGAGCATCGATCTGCAAACAAGCCCCAAACTTTCAAAACTATGTCTAATCTACGTACAAGCTGTTTTCTCACGAAATCAAAAATTATTAACAACACAGCACATCTAGTTGTGTGATAATAAAATTGCATCGAAATTAATATATGCAAATCACAAAAAAGCCAGATCGGTAAGATTATTCAACTCTTTTATACAAAACGTTATAAAATATGTTAGTTATCAAACGCGCCGCCAAGAACTATAATTCAAAACAACAAGTTCTGAATCGCTTCCAATTACATTTGTGGCTTTTTTCTGTGGGATTTATCATCGAAAATAGCAATAACATTAATAACATTCGCCACGAGATGTTAGATATGTATGTGATATCGTTGATTGTGTTCCGAGGTCGGAGCCTCTTCAACACATGTATGTATGTGGTTATCTTCAAAACAACGGGTAAATATTCAAAGATTCCAGTCGCCGCGTGCTTTTATTTTGAACATTCGTATAAAACACTGCGTGAATTTGACATGTTAATCTTTTATAGCCAGCGGTTCTCAACATTATCGAGCCCACGTAAGCTTGGAAAGTCTCAATAAAGAAGACTTACAAATTTTTAAGCTTCATCCACAACAAATTATTACAGCAGCAAAGCAAAGATAGTTCATACTATGGTAATGTACTTTACGTAAATACGGCCACTAAATTGTTCAAATAACACCCCTTATCATGGGTTTGAAGGTGAGTTGAAAGAGACATCTCGAAAAGTTTTTGAAAATATTTTTAAGCTGTAACATCTGAAAGTGACGAATAATTCTCAACACTCAAACAAATTAAAACAACTTCTTGTGAATCAGGACGTAAATAATTCTACGTTTTGTATCCTCTGGCTTGCTTGCAGGGGGGCAAGTGAAGATCCCCAGGCGGGTGTGATATAAAGACGTGTTAACACCACATTAATTCGCTACGAGCACGATACAAGATTCCACAGCTGGACCACATATATGCAATATATTCAATAGTTTATAGCTCTAATTTGTACACCCACACGAGATATCGAAATCGTTGAATTTACAATTCAAATTGGATTCTACAACATAAACACTACACAAATATGCATATGTAGACATATTAATGTGGTATAATGTTCTGTTATTATGCGTCCAGTTTAACATCGAAAAGGCAATTAGTTTGTTTATATTCTTAATAAAAGTTCGTACCTTCAATATATTTTTTTTATTCACTTCTTCGATTTATTTTGGGAAAAAAATTTAAAATTGTGCAATTAAAAAAAATATCTTTAAATTGTATAAAAATATATTTACTTTGTCTAAAAACCTTCTACACAAATTATTTATGCTATTTAGAGTTAAGAAAATGAACTTGTGTGAAGCCAAGCATTTTTTCTGGTAAATATTCAAAACTTTAACAACTTTCTTCAAAGTTATTAAAAGTCTAAAAACACATCAAGTAGGTAACAAATATGTATCTATCTTTATTTGGTCCAAGAACATTCTAAAATTATTGTAGCATCATTACAGCATAGATTTTGTTTTTGGTAAAAATTCAAAAGTTAAGTGATCTTTCCTAAACTTTAGAAATCGTCTAAAAACACATGGCTGTCTCTAATTTATCCAAAAACATTCCAATACAATTTTTTTACCTATTGACAATTTTATCGTGAAGAACATGGGGATCTTTGAAACCGTTAGAGATAGAAGGATTGTTAAATCAGCAAAAATGTGTTTTTATGTGCCTAATAAGAATCTCAACTATAATCGTAAAAATTGTAAACCGTTACCATTTTCGCGAAAAAATTGCTCCTGTTCGATCTAGAAATATAGCTAATATACGTAATAAAGAAGTAATTACCGATTTTTACAGTTTTTAATAACAGAACATACTAATAATGAGGGAAGAAGTTCCGCTAAATTAACGATTAATGAGCATTTACTTAGGAGCAAATTTTTCGCGAAAATGGTAAAATAAATCAAATTTCGCACCAAACGGTGGCAGATACCAAAAAAAGTTAAGAGACACTTTTTGTTTAGAATAAAATGCTCTACCCAAAAACAAGTTCGAGTATGATTTTGAACGGGGCCGTAGTCGTTTTTTATAAAATTTATTGAAACTGAACCCCCACCTCCGCCACTGGTTGCTTGTGGGGCTTGAAATTTGTACCGATTGTGGTAACCTGTAAGGTGGTACTGTATACCAAATTTGGTTTAAATATATCAACTGGTTGAGAAAGGGTTAAACATTATCGATATTTTTTTGAAAATTTCAACACCCTGTATCTTTAAACTGAAACGTTTTTGGACCCATGTTGATATGGAATATTCGCTGTAAAATAAGTTTTTCTATCGACTGTTAAAGTCCTGCTACTAAAAAGTGGACCACCCTGTATATCAATAAAGGAATCTGATTTTTTAATTAATTAGTAAGACAACAGCCTTAATCACCTGGCGATGTCAAAATTAACCCAGCCTACATCGTTTTTGAGGTACGATAGTTAACTTTTATATTTCAGGCACCATATTGAATTTGTATGCTATCAGTTAGCGAATTTTATCATACATACAATGACCATTTTCAAAATGTATAGATATTGTGGTAAATATTTCGATTATTAATTATGTTATGTTTCAAACATTATTGACTTAAATTGATGAAAGATATTGTAACAGTGAATACGAAAATTAAATATCTGAAATCGATTTAAAATATAGCTCAAAGATACAACCTTCTAAAAAATGTTTTTTTAGCTATTTTGTTTTTATCAACTTAGTGCATATTCTAGTAATTTTATTTGGTTATAATTTAAAAGTTAAGAAATTTCTGTCAACGTAAACAAAATGTCTTAAAACAACACATATCAATTAATATTGTATCCAAACTATTGTAAATTTTTTTAAGCTATTTAAAATTTTTGAAAATTACCCAAGTCTAACGATTTTCTTTGGCAAAAATTTAAGCAATTTTTTCCAAGGTTTGTAAATATTCCTAAAACACTTTAAGCAACACAAATCAATCTTTGTTTTATCCAAAAACTTTTGAAAAAAGCTTTTAGCTATTCAAAATTTTGGAAAATTATTTACATGTATATACATACTTGCAAGTTTTGTTTTTTGGAAACAAAATTTGTCGAAATAGGGTGATAGTTTTTAATAATGGTTACCTATAAGTGTGGATAACCGGTATAATTAAGAATAAATTATTTATTAATAAAATAATGTTATTATCTAAATTGTTTATACTTTGTTTTACTAAATTGTCTCAGCTGTCTGTTGCTCCAAATCTAATTTATGTAGCAGATGTTTTGATTGAGCTGGAAGAAGTAATTAAGAAACCAGCACTTGTAAGGTAGAAACATGGGCATTAGTGGCTAAGTTATGCCTCTAAATAACGCCAACTGTGATGTTTATGGGCGGTCGCGTTGCTCGCTACTATTTATATATGCAAACTACTAATTAGTTTGTCTCTGGTACGTCTTCGGTTAGAACGAATTAAGAATAACCGGTGAAATAAATGCAAAAATAAACTCAAATGACCGCAAAAAAAATTTGCAACCCTGATAAGTAACAGACGTTTATTTGGCTAAGAATTACAAACAAACAATATTTTAGTTTCTTTAAACTAATATTTTACTAATTTATAACACAAGTCAGGAAGACGTCGTTATTATTTAGAACTTTCAATCTAATACATTTTTTATTGTACCTATTTTTATAATACGTTATGGAGAAGTCGTAAGATATAATATGGTAGGTAATGAAACATTGAGATTTATTTAGCTGAACTAATTAATATTAAAGAAAAGCAAGAACTCAATGTATAATAATATGCTTGTTAAATTAATGTATGTATTACTCTTTGCAGTGCTTTTTGATTACAAAATTATATCAATTATTGTTTTATTTAATACATATAATTTTTTTCAAGTTTAAATGGTTAAACTTAAATCACTCAAAGATTTATCTTCGAAATAAGCATCTTTAGTTTCGGTTTTTGTGTTAACAAAACATTGAATAATACTTTTTGATGTCTCACGCTCATGCATAAATTAATACCAGAGCTAGAAGAAATATGCATAATGTTATGTTGGCTGTATCTGTATGTATGCATATTAGTGTGTACTAATAAAGTCGTTGTTTAGCGGGGCGGCTGTCAGCTGCAGGACAGTCAGTAAGGCAGATAATTGTAATTTATCGGCCTGGTTGGCTGGATGGCTTCATCGCTACGCCTTGGTGGACAGCGTTATCAAAAATGGAATCACGCGAACACAATTTTTTATTAATTGTGCACAGAAAAATATCTTAACTTTACACAAAATTCAAAATGAAAAGTTTTAAATAATGTAGCTAAAATAACAAAGGTAGGTTATTGCATATTTGTAAATTAATCACTAACTCCTTTTCAATCCAACACAGAAATGGAATTAATTTATTTGAAACTTAAATCCATTAAAAATTATTTAAATATGGTAAACACTCGTGAATTAATAAACCGATTCATTTTAAATAAATGATTTTACATTCACGTATCTTGGTAACAATATTTTCTTGAAGAAAATCTATAGTACTTTCAAGATCATTTAGCATCACAAAAGAAAATTAACTTAATAGACTTGTGGTCGAAGCCAATGTGACAACCATTTTATTAACTTACCAGGAAAGGTCACGATACGTTTTCGGTAGAATTTGATTAAGGCTGTGTTTATTGCATCAAGAACATCAAAACTAAATGTTTTGCAAAGTTATACGTGCCACTGGCCATGTTCTTCGGAAAAATAGGGGAAAAATTGAAAAGTTGAATAATAAAAGTATTTTTTGCGATCGCATTGGCCATGAAACCGTCAGAGACAAAATCTGAATTTTCCTATTTACCAATGAGCGCCTTTGCAAGTAAAATGGTGCAAAGTTTTTGAAAAAATCTTAAACGGTTCCGGAGAAAAACGAGAAAAACGAAACCTTTGTAAAAACGGTTTTCCCTATGTTAAACGCCCATGCAAGTCGCATAGAGATATAGTTATACAGATATACGACAACCTCTCTAATCAAAGCCCATAGCGCTTATGCAGGGGTTTCGTTTTTGATGTTTTTCTCCAGAACCGTTCAAGATTTTTTTTTAAAACTTTTACCGTTTTACTTGCAAAGGATGCGCGAATTGGTAAATAGAAGAATTTTCATTTTATCTCTGACGGTTTCATGGCCAACGCAATCGCAAAAATTACCTTTTTATATAAATTTTTCAGTTTTTCCCCTATGTTTTCGAAGCAAATGGCCAGTGGCACGTATAACTCTGGAAAACATTTAGTTTTGATTTTCTTGATGCAATAAACACAGCCTTAATCAAATTCTAGCGACAACGTATCGTGACCCTCCCTTTGTTAGCAAAAAAAATATATCTTATACCTATTATATTTATTTAAGAGACGATATTTACCAGTACTACTTGCTTATAAAATCATACCTTGATGAGAGATTCTTCCAAGTTAAACATGGAGATGGTTTATCTGAATATCTATCATCATATTCAAGCTGGTGTTCCCCAAAGCAGCGTCCTAGGCCCCTCTCTGTACAACATATACACAGCTGACATTCCATCTACCAACAATATTGTTATGGCCACTTACGCGGACGACACAGCACTCCTCTTCTGCCATAAAGATCCCGGGGAGGCGACTAAACAGTTGCAAACTGCAATACTTGCCTTAAAAAAGTGGCTTCATAGATGGCGCAGAAACGTGAATAAAGATAAATCTACGCACATCGTTTTCACAAATAAAAGAGCGGCAAATCAAGAGGTCCAACTGCATGGACGTACCATACCGTCCAAGAACAAGGTGAAATATCTTTGATTACACTTGGACAAGCGACTGCCTTGGAGAGACCATAAATTAACCAAAAGAAAAGAGCTAGATTTAAAAATCAAAAAAATGTACTGGCTACTGGGACGCAAATCTAAACTATCTTTAGAAAATACCTATAAGTTGTTGCTTTACAAAGTCACTCTGGTTCCGATTTGGACATATAGAATAATGTTTTGGGGTTGCGCCAAAAAGTCGAACATCAATATAATCCAGCGGTTCCAGAACAAAGCCCTGCGAAGTATTACGGATGCTCCATGGTACGTCAGCAATAAAACCCTACATGTTGATCTACAAATCCGATGGGTGCACGAAGAAACATCAAGACTCACCAAAAGCTATGTGGCTTGACGATATGACCACCCAAATGTTTTAGCAATAAATCTACTGAACAAAAACGAGACCAGGCGACTAAAAAGACACAGAGTGTAATGTAATAAGAATTGCCTAAATAATCGTAACAGGGAAGGGCGCCATTGGTTAGCCACTCCAATCTCGTCACTTATTTTCTGTAATCAGTTTTGCTTTGCTTGGGCCAGCTGTAAAAATTAAAATATTTATTTAAAAAAAAAGAAGCGATATTGTTTTTTTTTGCAAATAGTGTAAACTAATGATCAGTAAACAGTAAAAATAATAGACAGACACTCATTGAACTTTACTTACCAAGAATAGATAGATCTTCTCGGCATTTTTGTTAATATTTCGGTGAGACGTGATGTTAAAACGCTGAATTTTGTTCTTATACTGGTGAACACCGTTCTAATTTGATTTAGCGTATAAAAATACGTGGCTACATTTAAACGTACATGTTTCTTTTTGTCGTAAATAAACCTGTAGTTGCCGCTTTTAACCGATCACTGATCTCTTTATATATTATCTCAGTCTTTGCCGTCCTGTCATCATATCACCTTATATTCCCATTTAAAAATAAGCGGTCAAGTTTCGTTTCCAGTTTATACCCGGTATAATGATGATATATCGTATTTTAGTTATCTAATTTACCTAAACAGCGGCAGCTTTGGGCCGCGTTGGGGACTTTTTAAGGATGGATGAAAGTGAAGCTCGTAAAATTATGCAGCCGATTATAATTTCGAAGAAATATTGTGATTGAAAAACAACGAAACACAACAACATTCACACGATTATTAGTTCTGGCAATAAGTTACAAAATTAATTACAAAATGCAGTTTATTATCTTACTTATTACTTTAAGACACAGTTTTGTTTATTGGCAGTAAAAACGTTTAATGAAAACGACTTTGTTACTAAATGTTAGAGGAATTGATAGCAAAGTTTAGTTCATCTAAAATGGTGTTAATTTAAGTGTAAATAAAGCAGGCAGCACCATAAAATCTTATAGATTTCAATACAATTACAAATCGAACAGCCTCTTCTGTTTCAGCTGAATGATTAAATGCAACGTTTAGTGAAAGGTTTCCGCCTAGCTTTATTATTTATTTTTACAAACTCTTTTAAAACAGATTATTATACTTTAACCAGACAAATGCTTTTACTTCGAGTTATCCTACAACTTGTACAATACAAACAGCTAATAGCGTATTGATCGACAAGACAGATCAGATAACAAACCTCTAACAATTAATAGAGGCTGAGTTAGGTTCGATAGAGATCGAATATCGGGCGGGTTAAAAGTTTAAAACGTCTTTAGAAAGCGGTCAATCAAAGGATATAAACTCAATCCAATCTTCACTTTTATAGAAATTTGTCGGTAAAAGTCTCAAGTAGCGGTCCGCCAAGAAGAGGCAAGGAAAAGTATGCAATAGTATTTTATAGCGCTTCGTTTTGCGAACAGTAATTGTAAGCACTCAATCATATTCTAATAAAATTACTACCTACACTAAGTTACCAAGAGGATAAACTTATATTAATAATTAACTCGAAACTTTTATATCTAGACCAGCGCTTCTTAAACTTTTTTTATTCATCACGAAATTTTTCGCGACCTCATGTATTAAATACGAAATAAAACATAAATAAATAGGTAAATCATTTATTTTTTGTTGAACAATATATGTAGGTACCTTACCTACATATAAAAAAAGTTGTTACAATATTTGTCAAAATGAAAGTAGTTTTGGGATTTGTTTCAAGTACAAAAATAAACCAATCAAATGTTTTAAGTACAAAATTAAACCAATCAAATGTTTCAAGTAAAAAAATAAACCAAAGTAAAAAAAAACAAAATAAAATTCAAGTGTTTGAATTTAATTTTCGCGACCCCAGCATTTCGCTTCGCGACCCCATTTGGAGTCGCGACCCATAGTTTAAGAAGCGCTGATCTTAGACAATCGCTTGACTAACAGACAATGATTATAAGTCGTTGAAAGTTTTTTTACAACTCCTTGATAAAGTGTAGGTATAGCCTATCCATTGTTGTTTGCAAAATTAAAAACTTTTAAATTTGTTTTCAATGTTTGACAAGAGGTTAAACATACTCCAAACAACACATATAACTACTACATATATCTTTATTTTGTTTAGAATCCTCTTAAAAAAAACTAAAAAGTTGTTTAATATTTTTGAAAGTTCTTCACATATACAGGGTGATTCAGTTTGACTGTCGCACCCCTTTTAAGAGGAAACCCCTGTAAACCTTAAATTTTTGTAAATCGTGGAAAATTCTTTATCGAATGGCCTTTAAATGCTTTTCTTTAATGAAATATGTTAGACTGACGGAAGCCAACTTTTTTAAAATTACATGGTATACTTTATATTTTTGATTGTGAAAGAGAATTGAATTTTGAATCCAATAGTGCATTTAAAAAAATAGGCATACATGGAAAAAAAATTGAGAAAAATTAGTTTAAAAGTTATTTCTTATTTTGAAAAAAAGTTGTTGTATTTCAATAACCAAAACATGATCGCTGTAGTAATTGACATTTTATAACTCGTCTAATTGTGTTTTATTATTTTTCGACGAAATAGCATCATTTCGTGAGCATTAAATTGAAACTTCTTAAGTAGACTAACAGAAGAAGATTAACAGAAGGTGCATTTTTAATTCAATACTCACAGAATAATGATTTTTTGTCGAAAAATAATAAAAAACAATTAGAGAAGTTATAAACTTCAGTCAATTACTACAGCGTTCGTGTTTTGTTTAGTCAAATACAACGATTTTGTGAAAACTAATTACTAATTTTTAAACAAATTTTTCTCAAAATAGTTTTCAAGTCTGCTTATTTTTTTAATGCACTATCGGATTTAGAATTTAATTCTCTATCACAATCAATAATAAAAGGTTATCATGTAATTTAAAAAAAAAAGTTGACTATCGCTAGTGTGACATATTTCAATTGTAGAAAAAACATTCGATAGAGAATTTTTCACGAGTTAGAAACAATATGAGGTTTATAGAGGTTCCCCTTAAAATAACAAAGTTATAGAGGTGCGACAGTCAAACTGACTCACCCTGAATAGTTCAGCAATTTTATAATCAAAAATTCAAAAGTTGTACAATAGCCTTTAAAATTTGCTAAAAAGTTAAAGATACTTTTAACTGTAACAACACATGTCTTACTTAGAAACCTTCTAATTTTTTTTATATACTTTCAATAGTTTTCAAAAATTCTTTAAATTAATGTACCTATAGATTAGAAATTTTTATGGTCAAAAATTTAAAAGTTGTAAAATTTTTTCCAAATTTTGTGAAAAAGTCGAACGTTCTCTAACACATATCTATGTTTATTCTGAACCGAAAGCTCTTAATAAGCTCTAATAAAAGCTCTAATAAAAAAAATATAGCTTGTTAAAATTGTTAAAATTCTCCCAAGTGTATTCAATTATCTCCAAAGTTTGGAAAAAGGTTAAACAGACTCTACACAATATACCGGGTGTAAATGAAGTGTGGTACACACCATGTTTTTTCTTTAGTTTTGATTTTGGATTAATGAAATTTTACACATATGATAGGTACCTATGTGCAAAAAACCGGATTTCTTAAGTACATGCACACAATTGTTTCACTTCCGGTTTCGCCGGAAATGACCCCAACTTTGTTATTTTAAATGGAACACCCAGTATATTTTTACATTTATTAAAGAGAAAGCGATTTTGGATACAACTGCTTTATTTTGGTTAATTTTTATTACATCAAATTATTTTTGAACTAAAATTTATTTTCTTATTAAGGCTTAATTTAATGACTGTGTAATCGTTTTTTTAGCACCGCAATGACATACAAACACGTAAACAAGCATTTATTTGTTTCCACAGCGTTCTTCCATAGCACCTTGTTTTTGTTTTGAATGATTTGTTTTGTTTTGTTGCAGTTATGCACAGTGTACTGCGATTAACAATATCTCGTAATAAATCTTTACAATAATTTGAAGTTTCTTAAGCAGGCTCTTAATAAAAATACAAGTTATTGGTATCAATGAATTCGTTAGAAGATGCTCCATTTTAATAATCGCTTGTACCACCATAGTTCCATTTAAAAAAAGTGACTTTTTGTCAAAAAACCGATACCGCAACCTTCAAAGCCGATCAAAGTAACCTAAATGTTAATTAAAATTTCGAAAACGTTTTTTGGACAATTGTTGATATAATAAAATTCAATTTATGCAGGTAACGGCACACTTAATAAAAAAATAAATTTTGGTTCAAAAATTATTTGAGGTTATGAAAATTAACCAAAATAGTGCAGTTGTATCCAAAATCGCTTCCTTTTTCCAATAATGTAAAAATATACGGGGTGTTCCATTTGAAATAACCAAGTTGGGGTCATTTTCGGCGAAACCGGAAGTAAAACAATTGTGTGCATGTGTTCAAAAAATCAGGTTTTTTGCACATATACTTGTCTTAAATTTCATTTATCTATAAAATCAAAACTAAAGAAAAAAATATTACACCCGGTATATATGATATATTTGTGTCAAAAAAGCTTCTAAAAAAATTGTATGGCACTTCAAAATGTTTGAAAATGATTCGAGGATATAACCTAGTAGGAGTAATAATTAATTATCGACTATCGTTTTGTTTAGAACGGCTTATATTAGTTTACATTTTTGAGAACAATATTTCACATAGAATACATGTTGATTGTGTTCTTTTTGTAATGTTAAATTGAGAATAAAAACATTCAAGCAAGTTGTTTTTATTTTTAGCTTTCATCTCTCTAGGAGATCCATAACCCATCGATCATGTTGTGTAAGACGACAACTAAAAATGCGCTCACAACATACTGCTTATAGGAGATCTATGATCAAATGCAGCCGTAGTCGGTTGGATCTAAAAGCTCTTGATGTCTAGTGAAGTGTAGTGTTATTATGAATTATTAAATGCTGCCGACACAGCGAGGCAATCGATCAAATTATGTGACAATCTAGAGATAAATAAATATATTTATATTCAAATTCCGTGCCGTGTTTTCAAGACGTAGGCTTAATTTTTATGCATGGCTTGTTAATTTCTATACAGAGTGTACGAATGCTATTGCACCATTAAATTCGCAACTTGTTATGTTAATAGTAACAAAGCTACAATTTATAGTTTATAATTGTTAGTTGATTTATTGGATATTTATGCATGACAGAATTTTAATGCGTCAGACAGCTTCAGTTAGGTATAGACAAGCTAGACTAACATTAAATAAGCCAGTAATTATGTATGCATGTTTAGAAAATAATCGAGTACTAGGAAATTAAAATATGTATATCCAACTTAATTAGGTAGGCGACCGCAAATTTATAACAGTAACTTGACCATGTATTATCATACAACAGAATAAAGTGGTAATCAAAAACTTGGCTCAGGCAAAATATTGAACATGATCTAAAATATACAAATCTACAATAATTTCGTCAAAAATTTGCTTTAAAAAATTCAACATGAAGTCTTTTTAAAATAATTATGTTGTACAGTACATAAACATGTGTATTGCATAATAATTTTTGCATTTATCGTAATAAGCTACACTGACCTGCAATTTTTTCATTTTAATTAGCTTATTTGTTGTGTCTACTAGACATAAGCATGAGGCTTCCTTAATAATGTCGTTAACATTCAGTAGTATTAATTAATTTTAATTTATTGGCATTAGCACTTTTTGTGAAATTGCATTGTAAGAAATTTTATTATAAAAAAAATTTACTTATTTCATAATACCTATTAACTGAGTAGAGTATTAAGTTATTGTTTACGCATTTGTAATATTCAAACACGACTTTTTGTTTTTAGTAGGTATTAGGTATATTAGCTTAAAAGTTTCTTGAATACAATTTAAAATTAACATAAAAGTGTAATTTAGATATTATTTGTACAATAACTTTTAACTGTATATAAATAATTTTTTGTTCCGATCTGATGGTGAGACTGTACACCATATACAGGGTGATTGAAATTCGAGTTTAAGCATGGGGATCTCGCTTATTATAATAGCCAGAATATAGGTTTAAATTCTGCAAAGCTGCTAAATTTGGTGCTCATTAATAATCCGAAGAGAAATTGGAGATATCTCAAACGGTATCCGAGAAAATTGGGAAAAACCGGAAAATACGATTTTTGAAAATCGTCTATAACTCCTTTGGAGTATGAAATATTTCAAATGTGTAAAAACATTGCGTAAGCAACTTTTTAAGCCGCATCGGATAGTGATCACCAATTTTTCCTAGACCGATGCGTTTTTGTTTTATTACAACCAACTTTATTTTTTCTTATGGGCGCAATTTTTGCTATTTACATAATCAAATAGCATTTATTTTTCTGAATTCATTGATGTATCACACATGGTATTTTACTTCTACATTAATTGTCAAATTTGAAAAAATACTTTTTTAACAATAACAACTATAAATCAGGCTGGCCAGTCAGGGTAGTTTATGTTGTTTCCATGACAACCAATCAACAAACTTAAAGTTTTAAAAGTCTGTTACTGTCAGATTGATAAATTCGTAAAGATGAACTTCAAAAACGAAGAAAAACGCGATGCTGCGAATTTTTTAAACGTAATTTATACAAACAATTTCTTCGTAAAGTCGTATTGTATATAAAAAAAAATAGTTTATAGGATTTAGTATTATCTCATTACACTGATTCAACAAATAAATGCATAAATAACCTCGATTTAAATTCGCAGGGAAAAAAATTATAGTCTCTTATTTTTTCTTTCAATTGTTTCAAGGTTGTCTCTGTCTACCTTTATTGCCTACTTGAAAATATTACATTGCATTCATAATTAACAATAAAATGGCGATATATTAAAAACATCAATTTTAGGTTTAAGTATATAACAGACTGAATGTTTTTGAAGGAAAATTAAATTTTCTGTAAGTCTGTGGTCTGTGTAAAAATATATAAAGGGTATTTAAAAAAAAAATTGTTATCGATGTTTTAAGTTTCACAAGCTTGGCCCTGTATACTATTTTAAAACTGTAGCTAGTGCAAAGTGTTTATTAGTGTATCGGTAATCTAAATTTTAAACGAATTTCTACAGCCTCTTCAAAGTTTTTGAATGTTGAACATTTTTGAATGTGCTTTATCGCTTAAAAATTTCATAAAACTGTAATTTTCACGATAACGGTTAACTTTAGACCTATATACCATTTATACATTTATAAAATATACTTAGAGAGAAATCCAAAAATTAAAAAATATACAGGGTCTTTTATTAAAAATTTAAAAGTTTGAGTCTGTTTCCGGTTGAACCGAAAATCGTATTGTAACCTTAATATTTTCATAGATTCTGGAATATAGGTGCGATAACGGTCAGATATCAAGTTTTATGGTAATATCTTTAATAGTGTTCTGGATATTTGTCTGTTTTCATACTATTGCGCATCACTGTATGTACAATAAACAATGAAGTTTATGAGATAAAGACAGAGTAATCGATGTTTAAATCGTTTTATTTAACGGAACATTATTGGTCGGGCAAGTATTGAATATATCTTGAGCAACCAAGTGACATTCAAAGGGACCGACAATAGTGACGTAAAAGTTTAATGCCTTCACCTACAGCTGAGCTATTAAATGATAAGAAATACATTTAGAAAGAACAAAGCTTTGAGGTATAATAGTTTGCACATCTTCGATTAATTTAGTTTTCACAACGATAAACTCATAGTATAAATGGTTTTTATTTATTTGCATTTGGATCTTTTAATAGCAGGAAATGACACTCACAAGTAACGATTAAAATATAATTTTGACTAAACTTTTCTTTAGTAACAAATATAAAACATGTAAAACCTGCAACTCCCTTGCTTGCAATTAACTAATAATCAAGTCATAATAAAAATTAAATAGTGAATTAGCAAGGTATTGTTATTTACTGTTTTTGATGTTCTTAAACAATATCTTTCCAAAATGCTAATCATAATTTATAAGGAACAGCAAATGCTAATTTCACATTTGTTGATTTCAAAAGTTGCTGAATGTCCAGTGGAGTTTTAAGAGCAAATATTACAGGTACATAAATACATCTCTGCTAATAAAACTTTATTAAATAATCAACGACATATAACAATGCGATTTTTTTCGCAAATATACAGCCTGTTAGAAAACAAATGTATAAAACAAAGCCGCTACAATATTTTTGTAGATAAACTAAACTCACTGGTGGATGTTTGTCACAATATATTCACTTACAGTTTGCGAATAAAATAAATAAATGTTAATAAATACTAAAAATACTTTACAATAAATATGTACAAAATTATTTTAAAAGAACACGATAATTTTTAAAAGCTTCGGTTTAAAATTTCAGTAATGAATTCAATGTGCTAAGCTGATTAAACCTATCTTTTGAAAATTCCTGTTCAGTATTTAATTGCGCTAAAATAGAGCTCACAGTTGCTTGGCTATCACTGTAACAGGTTTGAGTAAACCTCCTGGAACTGTTTTAGGTTCTGGGGAATTTGAACAGCTTGAATGAGCTGTGCTAGATTGCCCCAAAGATGAAAATATAGGTTGGGGGTGGTAAATTAATTGACTGGGAAGTCTAAAATTGCCATAAAAGTCTAGTCCAGTAGGATGATGTGGTCTTAATAGAGGTGGACTTATATCAGGAGGCGCAAGAAGTCTATCGATGCCAAAAGGTTGTGTTGATACCGGAGTTGGTTTCGGTAGCAGAGCAGGAAGGAACGGGTTATATCTTTGATACATCGAAGCTATTAATGCCGGGTTAGGACACAGGCCGAGTAATGCAGGGTTATACCCGGAAAAAGGTCCCGGAAACATGCTTGCCGCACCAAACACCATAGTTCTTTTAAAAGCCGCTAAACGTGATCTTGAAGCTGCTGTGGACCGACGCCGAAGTTTTCCAGTTGTACTACCAATAAAAACGTCTTCGGCTGAAGGATCCAGCATCCAATAATTACCCTTTCCTGGATCGTCATAATGTCTGGGCACTTTCACAAAACACTTGTTTAAACTAAGATTGTGCCTTATTGAATTCTGCCATCCTTGCTTGTTATCCTTGTAGTAAGGAAAGTTTTTCATGATATATTCGTATATACCGTTAAGGGTTAATCGTTTTTCCGGGTTGTTACGAATCGCCATCATAATAAGAGCGTTGTAGCTGTATGGAGGCTTATCTTTCGCTTTCTTTGTATCCTTTTGGTCATCGTCCTTGGTTTCTTTTGATGATTTCGTGCAGTCCAGAGGAGGCGGTGTTCCCGTCACGTCCAGATCTGAATCCGAATCAAAAGCTTCCGGTTCTGATGTGTTGGAAGTGAATTCGTTGTCTTCTAGCGCTTGTTGAGAATCTATGGCTGTTTCTGGAAGGATGGAGTTTATAGAGAATGTAGATTTTAACGGTGTGTGCGCCATCACTGTAGGATTAAAGTTTTGTATTTCTGCTAAGTGCACCATATTTTCATTGCTGGGTGTAAAATTACCACACAAACACTATTAAATAAAAACTAAAACATGCTTTAACGTGGCTAACTATACCTCACAGAGCTTTAACCCCCGACTAAAACATTTTTACCGGAATGTTACTTATATTGAAGTGACGCCTTGGTTATTCAACCAATGGAAGGAGTCGGTTAGCCGACGCTATTTTTGGTTGTGGCGGAGCTGTCCATTCTAAGTATATGGTACGGGTGTGGCAAGCCGGAGCAGGGTGGAGTTAGCGTGGAGGAAGGTTTTAAAACCAGTTACTTATTTAATGTTTTACACTTTGCAGCGAGCTTAAATAAGCTGTTAATCGAGATTGCTATAATATATGCAGGTATTTGCAGCGTACATGAATGTGATTTGTAAGAATAATATAAAGGATAAGGAAAAAGATAACTGGCGTTGGCTTGTTAGGAAATTCTTAGTGTATATTCGGCGGTTTTTCAAAATGAAGCATTGTGTAAAGGCACAACATATTGATAAATAAACATGTAAACTACACCACTTTTTTCACAACAAATCCTTAAACTATCTAAGTAAGTTAGTCTCTGTTAATGCTCTTTTTATATATTAACCAAACATTCTACTGCAATACCTTATTTTAAAATAATTATTTTATTTAAATTTTTATTGTAGTTAAGGTTCATATTTGCAAAAGGTAAAGAGTGCATTACGTGAAATTACACACAAGCACGGAATCTTGTACGTTGTTTTCTAATCAGAAATACAATCCGACATAAAATTACTCGCACGAAAACGAAGTTAACATGTTATTTTAGCGCGTATATTTTGACTTGAACCACCTCATACTGTTTAGCTAATTAAGGCACACAAATATGTATAAGTAAATACGAAATTATTTTTTATTAATCGTTTGTTAACACGCAGTAATTATTTCACTGTAAAACGTAAATTTTTCTTAAATACTGACCATTTCGTAGGATATTTAAAGTTAATTATACATATACCTACTACACAGAAAATTCTCAACAGAAAAGAACTAATCAATGAAATTTAAAATTAAGGACCTTTGAAAGTATAGAGATCTTAATGTAGTTACTAGGAATAAATGAAATGTTTGTTGTTAAATAAACCTTGTTTTTATTTATCCGCGCTTTTCATAATAATAAAACATTATTCAGTATAAATTAGTAACACGTTTAAGTACAAAAATATAAAATTCCTGTTTTCTAGAAACATCTGTGTTATGATAATCTACGCTAATAAAAATAACTAGTCCCTATCCGAAATATTTATTTATGTTTTCGGCATTTTTGTCGGGCGACTCTTTAGATCCCAAAGCCTTTGTTGGCTACCACATCGTCAATGTAAGTTGAGTTTTAAGTTTTTCGTTGAAATATGGTGAATTATGTTGAAAAGCCGACCTTTCTTATTATAAATGATCTTTGGGTCCACGAAAAGTAAATATTGAGTCAGTGTTGAATTTTTAACACGAGCTATCGCTATGCGTTCAGATTATTTGTAAGTGTTAACTAATCAATAAAGAAATAATTTTGAAATTAACAGGACATGTTTAACTAACGTATTTGAAGCCGTGGTAACAATTTCAAATAGATTCAATCGTAGGTCTGCGTATCTTGCATAAATGTCTGGATACATTTAATATACCTAGTATTAAAACTTAAACGATCACCTCCTTTAAGGTTCCATAACTTCTAAATTAATAAAGAAATAATTTTTAAATAAAATGGGCATTTTGATTAAACGTATTAACATTTTTTGGATCGATTCATCCAAATATCTGTCCGTACCTTGCATAAATTAGCGCAAATAATAACAATAGTACTAAAACCTTTAGACATGAGACATCACTTCCTATAAGGTGAAATTCTTATGTGTGCAAAAATAAATAACAAATGATTTTTACATTTACACAATAACTGCATTTCAGATACACGAAAAAGGAAATTGAACATTGTAATAGTTAACTTGTTTCTAGTTGAACAGCTTCAAAAGTGTTACAAATCTGCTGGTTTTTAAAATTCTGGGGTAGGTAGTAATTTACTTCACAAATAGTTTCATGGATTGTTACCGCTGGGTAAGCAATATGGGTGCTCCCTCATTTCAAAAAGGGTAGTTGACTTCAATATTGTGCACAGTGGGGGACTAGAAAACCAGACTATTACACCAGGATTATTTTTTTTTTACGAGAAAATGTATACAATACCAAAAGAATAACGGGCATGGTAACATAAACAAAATATTAATATTAAAAAAGTCGTGAGGCTTAAATCATAACATACAAATAAGGTAATTCCGGGAGATATGCCCCACTGGGAGAGATGCCTCGGTTGTTCTATTTTCGCATGCTAATGACAGATGCCAAAATTTGTACTGTATTATTGTTCCGTAACAGTCGCTATCTGGAAGGCATACTGCCGTTGGCAAAAATTTCGGGTGGTGTGCGGTTGTCAACAAAATTAAGATGAGTTCAACTATTTTAACATGGCGCTATAATGTAGTACTTAATAACTTAAAGATACCGGCAATTCGAAATTTATTATTTTTCATGGAATACTTTTAGCCAGCTTCTCAAATACATTGTTAAGGTTATTATTGCAATAAAATACACCGGTATCTTTTAAGTTCCTTTTTTTTCCCTGGGGCATCTAACCCGTACTAAAAGGAGAGTTGCCCCATTTTATCGAGGTACAGATGCCCCGGTGGAACATCTATTCCTTATACACAATACAGCAACAACTAATCAATTTATTAATTATTACTGTGACACAAGCATCCTAGAAAGACTATATTGACATTATTTATGAAAAATAAACTATGTTCAGAGATGCCTACGACGTATAAGAGGAAAACATCTGATAAAACTAGAAGACAATGGTCTTCAGAACAATTCAGAGAGGAATTAAGAAGAACAAAATCTTTTTAACATATGTTCAGGTACAAATCCCTTAGCTAGGATGACCAACCATAGCAAAGGGATAACATTTTTGTAATAGTTAGGTAGTAAGTCAAGTTGCAAAATACATTCTAATTCAAGTTCTCATTTGACCACATGCATTAATTCGATACAAGTTCTCATTCAATACAAGTCAAGTTGTAATCTTAAACAAACTTCTTGGTTCTGTAAATAAATTACATTAAAAAAATTTAAAGCCGACGTCGAGCTAAATATTTTAAGAAGACGAACAAGCAGACTAAGCGTCGAAACGTTCGTCCTTCTTTACCATCGTTATCGTCGTCGTACATTACGACGTCGTGTGTTAAGTTGATATGATCAATCGAGTGTACGATTCGTAACATATCAATAAAAATACATTTTGGATTAAATATTTTTGGTTTCATTGATCGTTTAAGGCCGGGGCATCACTCCCATTTATATGGGGCATCTCAACCGCACTGTCGGGAGAGATGGCCAAAAACATGGTTTTGCTTAATTTTTTTTTGTAAACTTCCGGTCGTAATATTCAAATTTTGAATGTCGTGCGTTATTCTCAATTGAATTGGCTAGGCATATCCATTTTTTCGGAGACTACAAAGTCAAAAATTATTAAAAGGTGATTTTTTTGCCTTAGGTGGGGCAACTGTCCCGGAATTACCTTACCGAAAAAAACAAAAATTAGTAAATTTATTTAAGTAAAGCATTAAAAAAACAATTAAATGATCGTTAATGTGTATAAATGTGAAATTAAAATTCTTCGTTCTCTCACACAATTTCTCACAGCCCTCATTTCGCCTCTTGATGGTCCAACATCATAGAATAATTGGATTAAAATTATTAACACACTTTTAAACTTGCATCGTGGGAATATAATGACATTTGATGACTTTATTGTGGACATTTTGCAATGCAATTTCAATAAACGACAAATTTTAGCAATGTGAATGTTAACATGTACCTAACTTTATATTACAATTTACATAATTACGAATTTTTAAAATTGTATATCAATAATAATTTTTGAGGGCAGTTTTGACTATTGGCTCTTTCATTTTTCATTGCATTAAGATCATCAAATTTCACTTTTTAGACTCCATAACTACAGTTGTGCAGATTCAAAATTTAATTAACACGTATGTTTGATATACAGACAGATTTTGGCAGCTGTGCTTGAGTGCCAAGGCCCTAATCTATTACAACCCACCCCTATATACAACAATTGAATGTGAATTTATTGTGTGCCAATACACGCACGGAAACCACATCATTTTAAAATGTTCACCATAAAGACATTTTACTAACTAATAAGACTTATAAGAGTTTTTTTGAGAACACCACTGCAACGTTAAAAATTTAAATTCACATCAACATTCAATAAAAAATATTTTCAAAATCATATAAGTCGATTGATTCTTTGATGTATCTATACAAAACTATTGTTTTTTATGTTTTTATCTTAAAAAAGTCTCGCGATATGAATTCATTTACGATGCACTAGTGTGCAGATAATTTGTTATTAATAAGGTTGCAGTTTTCTGTAAATTATCTCGAAAGGAAATATGAATTCATAACGATATAATTGAACTTCTCAGCTGTCCGTTGTTTTAAATCCACTTTATGTAGCAGATGTTTTGATTGAGCTGGAAGAAGTAATTAAGAAACCAGCACTTGTAAGGCAGCAACATGGGCATTATCGTTTAAATTATGCCTTTAAATAACGCCAACTCTGATGTTTATGGGCAGTTATATACCGTGTTAATTGTTCATATATGCAAACTACTAATTAGTTTACTTGTAGGCGGTTCGTGTTTGTAGAGATAAATTTCTGAAAATAATGAGGTTTCTGATATGAAATGGTTACATTCACGGCCAAACAATCTATTCAAAACGGAAATTTTTGGATAATATAATACGAATGCTTAATGTAACACTTTTGAGAGTTATATCACTTATTTTAATCGTATACGTTATTTTGATAAATAAATTATGTATGAAAAATGCAAAGAAATAAATAACAACAGTTATTTACATTACATTGTGGTTTTTGTTTTAATGTTTATGCATCTCGGGTGATTCAGTCTGACTGTCGCACCCCTATAACTTTGTTGTTTTAAGAGAAAACCCCTATAAACCTTATATTTTTGTAAATCGTCGAAACCTTTCTATCGAATGAGGTTCAAATGCTTTTTTTACGATGAAATATGTCTGACTGGCGATAGTCAACTTTTTTTAAATAAAAATTAAATTTTTATTGATTCTGACAGACAATTAAATTCTAATTGCGATTGCATTAAAAAAATATTAATTTAATGCTAACAAAATAATAATTTTTCGTCAAAAAATAATAAAACACAATTAGACAAGTTGGAAAATGTCAATTACTACAGCGATCATGTTTTGTTTAGTCAAATACGATTTTGTGAAAAATAATAAGTAGATTTTCAATTTTAACTTTATTTACTCAAAAATTTTCCTGTACAGCTTGATTGAAATTCGAGTTTAAGCGTGAGGATTTCGCTTATTATAATAGTTAGAGTAAGTACTTATAGGTTTAAATTTGGCAAAATTGCTAAATTTTGTGCTTATTAATAATCTAAAGACAAATTGGAAATATCTCAAACGATATATGAAAAAATTAGGAAAAACTAGGAAATACGATTTTTGAAAATCGTCTATAACTCCTTTGGAGTTTGAAATGTTTCAAAAGTGTAAAAACATTTCCCAAGCAACTTTATAAGCCGAATCGGATGGTGGTCACAATTTTTTCCTAGATCGATTCGTTTTTGTTTTATGACAACCAACTTTGTTTTTTCTTTTGCGGGCAATTTTCACTATTTACATAATCAAATACTCCTAGCATTTATTTTTCTAAATCCATTAATGTATCACATATGGTATTTTACTACTTCTTTCATTGTCAAATTTGAAAAAATACGTTTTTAACAATAAAAACTATAAATCAGGTTGGCCGCTCATTGTAGTTTATGTTGTTTTCATGACAACCAATTAACAAACTAAAAGTTTTGAAAGCCTATTACTTGTCAGATTAATGAATTTGTAAAAATGAACTTAAATAACAAAGAAAAAAGCGATATGCTGCGAATTTTTTATACCGTTCTTTTAAGTTTTGTTATATACTTTATCACATGCTCTAAACAAATTTACTTAAGTTTCTGTTTAACGTAAAAAAATAATGTTTTTCTGGAACTCTTTTTTTTACTTTCATCTGAAACCTTTCTGCCATATTATCTTTTAAATTTGGCAAAAGTTCCCTAAGTTTCTGTCCAACGTACAACAATGTGTGTGCGAGGGTTGTTTTCCTTCTGGATATGTTTCTGTATAGATATCGTTGACTTGACAAGATAGAATTCCTATCCAATGAATAAAAAATTCGCAGCATATCGCGTTTTTCTTCGTTATTAAAGTTCATTTTTACGAATTTATTAATGTGACAAGAAACAGGCTTTCAAAACTTTTAGTTTGTTGATTGGTTGTCATGGAAACAACATAAACTACAACGACCAGCCTACCTGATTTACAATGGTTATTGTTTAAAATACTTTTTTTTTAAAGTTTAACAATGAATAAAGAAGTAAAATACCATGTGTGATACATCAACGAAATCAGAAAATAAATGCTATTTTATTATGTAAATAGCAAAAATTGCGCCCATAAGAAAAAATAAAGTTGGTTCTCATAAAACAAAAACGAATCGATCGAGGAAAAATTTGTGACCACCATCCGATTCGGCTTAAAAAGTTGCTTGGGCAATGTTTTTACACATTTGAAATATTTCATACTCCAAAGGAGTTATAGACGATTTTCAAAAATCGTATTTTCCAGTTTTTCCTAATTTTCTCGAATACCGTTTCATATATTTCCAATTTCTCTTTGGATTATTAATAAGCACAAAATTTAGCAACTTTGCCAAATTTAAACCTATAGCTAGAGTCAATTATAATAAGCGAGATCCCCATGCTTAAACTCGAATTTCAATCACCCTGTATATGCTTATTTATTAACGCACTATCGGATTAAGAATTCAATGTCCTATCAGAACCAATAAAAAAAGTATACTGTAATTTAAAAAAAAAGTAGAAAAAACATTTGACCTTCATTCGATAGAGAATTTTCCACGATTTACAAAATATGAGGTTTCTGCAGGTTTCCAATTAATATAACAAAGTTTATAGAGTTGCGACAGTCAAACTGAATCACCCTGTATGTTTTCTAATACAAAACCGTCTAAACATAAAATCTTCAGTTATTAATTCATGGTAGATAACTTATTAGCATTTGAATATGTACAGATGTTCGATTGTAAAATATTTTCTGGGATAATTTTGTTAAGACTAGTACAGTGTTGCACAACCCACGGTTCGTGGGCCGCATGTTTTAAACTTTTTGTGACCCGTTACGCATTTCAAAAATTCGAGCACATCTACCAAACATTTTGCAAGTTTACTATCATTAATCTTCTCAGCAAAGTGCTGCGCGACTATCCACGGCTGTGCTGAGGTTTTAGTTCGCCGCAAGTAGGGTGGTAGTTTGCATAGTGCATCTTAGATGTGCAAATGCTCTTCTACTTTGTCTTCTAATTTGTTTTATAAATAAAAATATTTTTTCACAATATTATGTCTATGAAATTAACACTAAACAAGTTTTTCAAGTTAAAATTCAATCTGAAACTGCAGGGAAAATCTAATTTTACTTGTATATCCGATCTGGCTT
Organism: Elmis aenea; assembly: GCA_947652605.1. Classification (NCBI taxonomy): domain Eukaryota; kingdom Metazoa; phylum Arthropoda; class Insecta; order Coleoptera; family Elmidae; genus Elmis; species Elmis aenea. Next base: position 24,730,863 of record OX393581.1, on the reverse strand, counting down.
ATAATGTATCACCGTTCCAAATAAAATTATCGCTTCGAATCAAACTACAAAATAACAATACACGTCACTTTCCAAACTGTCAGACAATATTTTAAAACTACAAGCAACCATTCCAGACACCATGTTAAACTATAATTATGATCTACATAAACAATTCGAGATTTTCAAGGTGATATATTTTACAAACCCCTACAAAAATTCATTTGAGAAAGCACAATCTATTTTACAACTTGAACTCATTAACCATAGTGAAAAACTAAAAGTTAAGTTAACGGAAGGTAATCTATTAAATTTGACAAGTAAGTGGCTCCCGAAAGAATCCAAACTTGAGAAAAAAATACTGCTGCCTGTTTATTTGTTTGAAAGCATTCATCACGTTTGTGATTCAAACCCAGAGTTTTTACTGATTAAGTCTTGAAATTAATTATTATTATTGTCATACATGAAGTATTGTTTTTGGAAATATGTTTCAGTTTTATTTTAATAGTCTTTTGTTTTTTGGTATAGCATTTTTTACGATAATTAATATATAAAATTACAATTACTATGGTAGTACCTAATATACAGGGTATCCCAATTATACACCGCCAAAAAGTACGTGCATATTCCTGAGTGAAAATGATGAGCATTTGTCAAATATTTTGTTATCCGAAAATGCTTCCTTTGAAAGTTAGAGACCTCCAAAGTTGCAAGAAAAAAAAATCAAAAAATCGAATACGTCCTAGCCGTTTAAGCTAGAGCTATCAAACTTGGCCGAAATGTTTAGGTGTTTCCCATTGACTTTGTGGGATAATTAGAAAGAAAACACGTAATTGGAAGTATGATTTATAGTCAGGTCATCCGCTTACCATCTTCAGAATTTTTTTCAAGCATGACATTAGCCAACTAATTGTAAGTTTAATAAAAACAATGTAGGTGTATAAACAGAGTTTGTCGATGCATCTTTAGCACTAATTTTCTCGAAAACGGTTACGTTTACAGCAAAAAACAAAGAGGGACGAATTTTCTCCTCTTATGGACGAATGACATTTTCAATTTTATTCCGGAGTAAAAAATTCTGAAGATGGTAAGCGGATGACCCGACTATAAATCATACTTCCAATTACGTGTTTTCTTTCTAATTATCCCACAAAGTTCAATGGAAAACACCTACACATTTCGACCAAGTTTGATAGCTCTAGCTTAAACGGCTAGGACGTAATCGATTTTTTGATTTTTTTTTTCTTGCAACTTTGGAGGTCTCTAACTTTCAAAGAAAGCATTTTCGGATAACAAAATATTTGACAAATGGTCATCATTTTCACTCAGGAATATGCACCTACTTTTTGGCGGTGTATAATTGGGACACCCTGTATATTTTTATTACGAAATAATAAAGTGATAAAATGATTATTATTACCTTTTAAATATTTTTCATGCGACCCCTGACTAAAACAAAAAATTATTTGCGGCCCTTTACAAATAAACAGTTGTGCGTTACTGGGCTACACGAATCCACAAAAGTTCTGCCACTGTAAATTGTTTCCCAGTTAACAGAAGCCTAAAAACTGCGTCAGTAACACAACAATAATTTACAAGTGCGGAAATTAAAAGCTGTTGTTTGAGTAAGCTTAAATAAAACAAATAACTTGTTTTAAATAAACGCTATCATAGAATTTAACTTCTAAATAATTACCAATTTTTTAGATACAAAGCTAATCACTCTGTGATCTAGTACAAATTTGGGTTCATAAATTATGTGAAACTAATTGGTTTATAAAACAAAATATTTATGTAATTACTTTAAAATTGATTTGACGTTGCGATATGTCGATTGCTTCAGAGATACCTTCAATTTCTGCCAATTAAGATAAAGCGGCTTGTTTATATTCCATAACTGTCACTATGCATCAGTGAGCAAGATTTTCATTTGATATGAAAATGGGCAATTGCCATGCTACTTTATTATAGATAATCAACGGTTTATATTTGGAAAAGTTGTCAAAGTTACCAAATTCCATGCTAATTAAGCATATTAAAACCGATTTTAGATTTCTGCAATCGATTTCAAGCAAACTGAAAAAACCCGAGAGCGTCGCTATACATATAAATGTGTCGGGTTCGTATCTTGCTCTATCGTTAGATTCTCTTTAATATTAGCACTATAGAAAACTGTTTTATTATAAGATATATCATAGGTTTAAATTTGAAAAAACTGCCAAATTTTCTGCTGATTTCCAATATATAATCATAATTCTGATAACTGTAGTAGTCAAATATTAAACTACACTTTATGTTTCGCTCCAACTTTTGTATTAATTAAAAATTTTAAAACTTTGTAAAAACTTTTTGTAATAATTTTTTATAATGGTTGTACGCCGCAACGATTTTCGTAAAAACAAAAAATCGGTTCCGTGCTATAACTTTTTTATTTTTGAAAAAAATTTAAGTTCGAAAAAATATTTATTGGTCAAGTTTATATTTAGCCGCGTACTCACTTTGCGAGGCTGCCTCGCGAGTCAAGCCTCGCAGCGTGTGGACGTGCCTCGCGGTAAGCGGAGTGCGCTCACCGCCTCGCGCGAGGCAGGCTCGACCCGAGCCACGGATTGTCGGTTTTTCTGTTATGCTCAAAGGCGCCTCGACATACATGCCTCGACTAGTCAGGACGTGCTAACGTTGCATTTTTTACGAATGAAATTGTCAACTTTTCATAATACGATAACTTAAATAATATTGTACATGTTTTATTTGATTTAAAATGACACTCACTTAATAAGACCTTCTGTCGTCTTATTTATGATGTCTATAAAGCTTCATTACTTTTCTACTCGTTTCTGCAAATATTCCTATTTTGGTGTGACAATTAAGGGTTCATTATTGAAAGATATGTCTCTAATTAAAGAATTTCCACTTTCAAACCGTTTGCGATATAATTCTTTAACCCACCAACGTTTCCGTTTTCGTGGTTTTTCCTCTTATAAATGATAAATATAAAACTTGCTGCTGCCGTACGAACGTTTTCTGCCATTGCCTCGACCGTACTAATTTTGGCTCAATGTATTTTGTATCTTGGGCTGACTCGGCTCGCGCGCAAACCTCGCACTCACATTCCAGCCACGGCTCGCGAGGCTGCCTCGCGAGGCCGCCTCGCGAGGCAGCCTCGCAAAGTGAGTACGCGGCTTTTTACATTTAATAGCAGCATAATTTTTTTTTCAAGTGATTCGTTTTTGTTTGATCGACATTAAGTGTTTTACATAATTGGCTGGATTTTCCTTTTTTGATTTCAAAAATGTATCACTAGATTTTGATAGTTACGTACATTAATAGCCGCGTATTCACTTTGCGAGACTGCCTCGCGAGGCAGCCTCGCGAGGCAAGCCTCGCAGCGTGTGTACGTGCCTCTCGATAAGCGGAGCGCGCTCACCGCCTCGCGCGAGGCAGGCTCGACCCGAGCCACGGATTGTCGGTTTTTCTGTAATGCTCAAAGACGCCTCGATATACAGGGTGAGGCATCACTTATGACACCCCCACTTATTTTGTTATTGGAAAGAATTATCAAAAAAAGTTTCAAATAAAAGTTGTTCAATACAGTATTTCCCAAAATATTGTCATGTCAAATTTTTGTTTTTTTTTGTTTTTTTAGGAGTTACGGCACCAGATTTGTTTTTTTTTTAAATGGCACCATACATATTTTTTTATACGGTTTGAAAGACATTTTCTTTCTCTTTTCAACGCACTAAAACTTTTATACCCTTACATAATCGCAAAAGAACAATTTGATTTTAAAAGCGTACGGTATTAATTAATTTACATTAGTGGGCTTTGAAAATGATATAAAATGGTAGAAGATTTTTAAAAAAGTTCATTAGGTTACAACGGTAAATACAAAACTACTGTAATTAATTTTTTACCGTTTTGTATCATTTTCAAAGCCTACTAATGTAGAATAATTAATACCGTACGCTTTTAAAACAAAATTGCTCTTTTGCGACATTCTTAAAAATTTTGTTATTTAAGGGTATAAAAGTTTTAGTGCGTTGAAAAGAGCAAGAAAATGACGATATTTTGGGAAATACTGTATCGAACAACTTTTATTTGAAACTTTTTTTGATAATTCTTTCCAATAACAAAATAAGTGGGGGTGTCATAAGTGATGCCTCACCCTGTACATGCCTCGACTAGTCTGGACGTGCCAAAAACGGTTACTTCAAGCACTCGTGTAAACGTTGCATTTTTTTATGAATGAAATTGTCAACTTACCATAATACGATAACTTAAATAATATTGTACACATGTTTTATTTGATTTTGAGTGACAATCACTCAAAAAGACCTCCTGTTTTCTTATTTACGATGTCATATAGCTTTATACTTTTTTACTCGTTTCTGCAAATACATATTCCTATTTTGGTGTGACAATGAAGGTTTGTTGGAACAAACCCGCCTAAACATTGAAAAAAAAATAGGCCTGGCACTCTTTGTTGTAAGTTTAATTTTTACGTATATACGGATCAACTACTGATAAAAGATACTCTAATTAAAATCAGAACGTGTCAGACGTGTAAATTTTTAAAAGAATATTCATTATTAAAAGATACCTAAGGATGTCTTTAATTAAAAAAATTCCACTTTCAAACCTTTTGCGATATACCTAATACTTTAACCCACCAACGTTTCCGTTTTCGTGGTTTTTCCTCCAATAAATGATAAATAACAATAAAACTTGCTGCTGCCGTACGAACGTTTTCTGCCGTTGCCTCGATAGTACCTACTCCTACTAATATTTGGCTCGATGTATTTTAAATCTTGGGTTGACTCCGCTCGCGCGCCAGCCTCGCACTCACATCCCAGCCACAAACAAAATCAAAACCAAAAATTGCATAAAATAAATAAGCGCCCCCAATTTTTAAAAAATTGCGTCAGGACGCCAGTACTCGTTTAGGTGTAATTAAATGTGATTGTCACTTAAATATCTATAATTCGTTGGTATCATCAGAAAGATTATTGGTGTAAATTTCTATATCAAAAGTCATTTTAAATTAATTAAATTATTCGTCAGTCTAAAACGGCAATGAGACAGATTTGTGTATAATTATTGATACAGAGTCAGCAATCAGTGAGGCGAGTTTTGCTGTAGTTGACAAACCACACGACAGGGGGTGGCAGCGCTGCAAGCGATCCGTGCCGTAAACGACGCTATCACGACACGGAGACGCTGCTAAACATAAATGAGGCTAATTTACTCCCGCGTTTGTCTAATGTCATTGTTTTGCAACGACGGTGTTTTCCAGATGAATACATTCCACAGTTACATAACAGCACAAGATATTTGGCTTGAAATGCACGAACATTGTGATTCACTAAAATTTGATTTTTGACATGAAAATAAAATTCGGTTCACATATTTTTTTTCTCTTCAAAATCATACAATCACATACACATAAAATAATGACATCAACTTAAGCAGGTTTTTGTACATTATTTTAATTAAAATTTAACAAGAATTAAATGTACTTTTTCGTTAAACATTTTAATAAAAATGTGAGATCGAAAAAGCTCATTTACAAGCAGGAATGAGAAGTCAGAGTCGGAGCGGGAGTTGGGAGTGGACGAGTCGGAGCTTTTTTGAGGAGTCGGGAGTCGGAAAAACTATACCGACTCTTTGTGGAGTTAGTTTTTTTCAAGGATGAGAACATAATAAAAAATTTAAAACAGAAACTAAATAACGATATCAATATTTTTTTTTTTTTAAACGTAAACAGGAACGATTAAAGTAACACAAACTAGTTTTGCAATTTTTATCTGCAACAAATACTTGACTGGTTAAGGTTTATAGACAGCGCAAGTATACAAAACGCATGATTTGTGTGATACACACAATACACAGTATAGGGTTAGTTCTGTATTAACCCAAATCTTACCTCGTGTTAACATTTGAAAGTTTTCAAAGGCCGATAGTGCCTTTATTTTCAAGTTTTTAAGATCAAGGTATTCAGAAAGATGGTTCTAATGTTAATACTATTTTATTGAGTAATTTTGTTTTGTTTAATTAACCCTAGTAAATAAGAAATTAATAGTTACAAAGTCGATGTATAACGAGGAGTGTTTTGCAGGTAAGTTTTGTAAATTGACACGCATTTGCGCAGTAGTGGAGGTTAACTTGTTAATAATATTTTAATAATATTTGCGTTTTATAAGATTACAGAAAATCTCTCGTATATGGAGCACAATTTTTACTAAATTTGGCATATAATACGCAAGAACAAAAAATACATCATTTCGTAAACATAGCTGCAAGCTTTTAGGTATCGTCTAACACAAACTAGAAATAATTACGAAAAAAACAAAGATCACAGCTAATGACAATGTTGTCATGTGTATTATTTTCATTCAAATCAGTGATTAACATATTTTCATCACCAATTATTGAAAGGAAAAACACAATATCTAGGAAAAAGTATTATTCGAAATTTATTTTTATTCCAATTCGCAGCTTTTTCATTAACAAATATTAAATAATAACGCTTATTAAAGGACTGAATGTCAAAACTTTGACGACCTCTTGCAGACACAGCAAGCATGGTTCAACATTTTCGTATTAATATTTTCGACTTTACGAATTTTACGAAGTACATCGCCACGTGTAGCGCTTCCGCCAATTTATACACACCCTGTACATACTAATTACGTTTTTTTTTAATGAAAGGAGTCGGAGTCGGTTTTCAAAAATACCAACTCAGGAGCCGGAAGTCGATTAGTTTTCTTCCGACTCCTTATCCCTGTTACAAGTCATTTTCACTATTTAGTAGTAACTTACTATTATTATTTATTATGTTTCTGAACAACACTCGATTTTGGCAACTGCAAGTTTGCATTACTGAAGTTAATTTATCGCTAAAGTGTTGAATTTAAGATTTATCTTGCCATGTACATAATGCATGAGCATAAGTGTCCTTGTTTAATGTTTATTTAAAATACAGCACGTGCTCATAGCTCGCCGCTTTTCCACTCGAACCATCAGATCAGATGTAACGTGTTCTTGGGAACGTGACGGGACAATGAAAATTGCTACTAGGGGATGATAGTCTTCATGGTGTGTCATGAAAGAACATTAGAATATTAAACAGTACTCGATGCTATCAGATTTAATAGTTTGACTTGATGAAACATCGCGCAAAATAGTTGATTGTTTAATTCAGGGGTTTGGAGCAGTCCAATTTTTTAATTGCTCCGCTCCGGCATCAAAATGCCTGCTCCGGCTCCGCTCCAGCTCCGCTCCAGCTCCGCTCCAGCTCCGCTCCATGCTCCAAATATTGTTAACATTTTTAAAAACTTAAAAAACTTAAAAATTATTTTTAAAAGCAAAGTTTTAATTTTATCGGATATGTAGAAGTTGGTCAAAAATAACAATATTTGACCCTAACAAAAAAGTGAAGTTAAATAAATGTTTAAAAAAACAAACCATTATTCTTCAAACGTTGAAAAAAAAATTGTAGTACATAATAAACTGGAGCAGTGGAGCAATCAAAATTATTTGCTCCGTGCTCCAGCTCCGTGCTCCGCTCCAAACCCCTGGTTTAATTATTTAGTTTTTCTATTGCTTCCCTTATAATCAAACGATCAAAGATTGAGTTTTGCTTAACAATTACATTAAGCTTGGCTAAGCGCATATTTTGCTTTTCTTTTCAATTTTTGTCAGTCCTGGGTTAATAGATAACATATTTAGTTCTGTATTTAGTTGGTATTTACCATATATATTTACAGTGATTGACAATTAAACGTTTAATTTTAAAAATTGCTCAAAGGGGAAGAAAACTTTGTTAACGTTTTTATGTCTCTTGATGATTTTTTTTAGCGACTTGCAAAACCTCGTTGGCTTTATTTCCAACATGGAAGTGCACTTAAAGATCCGTGCCTAGAAACAAAAGCCGTTTGTATCGTACGTTTTACAAGTATTATACCAATATTGATTGCATATTGTTTCAGCAAAACCTTGCCACAACGCGACCAATAAAGACGTTTCAAGAGCATACTTATTTATTGTATACCTACACACTAAGGGAATTCATTACAAAAACGAACCAAAGAGACAAAAATTGCAGGAAATATCAAGGGTGCCTGAATGAGGATCACATTTCCGTTTTGGAAAACGGGGTTTGTAAATGGTTAGATGAAAGTTTTAGTATTACGAGAAGCCATAATATTGGGAAGCAACTTACAATGATAATATAATAAGAGAACGATATAAATTTTTGAATTTTAATAATTGCTTTGCAATCTGAAATGTTCAGTAGTAAAATGATTTTGAAGCCAAAATTTGCTTTGAACAAGAAACGAAAATAAATACTAAAAGAGAATGTAGTGAGTAGATACATAAGAAATGTTTCTAGTTTTAAATGTTTGTACAAGAATAAAATTTATTCAACATCACACACAACCATTTTTTATAAATGGGCAATCAATTGCTTAAAAAAATCTGTACAAATCAACTATTATTTAGTCATAAGTCTTTCTACTGTAAGGCGTATAACTTGATTAACCCATTTAAATTCAAACTCATGATTTTCAATTAAAAATTTTTGAAAATTTGAAACAATAATGTTAACGAATGTGATGTAATCTGTCGCATCTTCGTGTTAGCATACTTATTCAGTGTTCCCATGTACTACAACAAGTAAAAGGGAGAAAATATATGACTATTTACCGATGTTTGGGGTGACACTAGCAGTTGCCCTAAATAAAATATTTCATAAATCATATTTAAGCCCTATTGTACGTGTTCTTGGTGTAACGGTTAAATTAGGCTATAGAAATATTTGGTGTTATATATTTTATTCATAAGGGAGCATTCATGTGGAAGTTCTGTAAGTTAACACATCATGTGTCGTTTACGGTTCGACATGGTTCTCTGTTATGTGCGGTTTCTGCGGGTACCATAAAAAAAGGTCGGCGAGTTACAAAAGTCAGTGGAAACAATAAAAATATTGTATTATTGTGTAGAAATTATGTACGTTTCATCGGATTAAGTGCCTTTTTTTTATAATAGGTGACTTTAAAACACCAAAATAAAAGCATGTTAACATAACCAATACATATTAGTTTTACATTTTGCATGTATGAAACTTCACAAAGAGAGTAATGTGTACGATACCTACACATTTTACTTAATAAATTTAAAAATGTATTTAAAATTAATAATGTGTATACGATATAAACATTTTAAAATTTCAACAAACATCATAAGGACCTAAATGTTAATTAGTAATGATTTACTACATATACAGGGTGGAACAAATTCGAATGTTTTGTGGGCTATGTCGGTTACCATAATACCTAGGTAGCAAAAATAGAAAAACGGACTTTTAATTTTTGTTGTTGAGATAAACAAGCCTGTGTTATCACATTTTTACATCACTTTCCATTTTGGCGTTACAGACGAAAAATTAAATTTCAACATTTTTGAAAATTAACTATCACCAATGTTAAATAAGTCTCTAATAAACGTTTTTATGCCTAATATTTTTTTAAACTTCTTTGACTTTTTTTATGTGAAGTAAAATATATATTTTTTTAATAAAGACGCTAGTAGGCTTTACAAATACACAGGGTGTGTATAAATTGGCGGAAGGGCTACACGTGATGATATTCTTCGTAAAATTCTAAGTCGAAAATCTTAATACAAAAATGTTGTACCATACCTCCTATGGCCTCAGGAAACATTTAAAGGAACAAAAATTTGGCAACATTGATTTGCGTTTGGACATTTTTTTATCAGCAATTTTTACTTAGGTATTTACAATTTTTGTTCGAACTGAAAGCCTTCAGTTCGTAAACATAGCGGCAAACTTTAAGGTATCGTCTAACACAAACTAGAAATAATTACGAGAAAAACAGAGATGACAGCTAATGATAATGTTGCCATGTGTATTATTTTCATTCAAATCAGTGATTAACATAATTTTCAACACCAATTTTTGTAAGGAAAAACACAATATCTAGAAAAAATAATATTCGAAGTTTATTTTTAGTAAAAATCGCAGCTTTTTCATTAAAAAATATTAAATAATAAGGCTTTTTAAAGGACTGAATGTCAAAACTTTGAGAACCTCTTGCAGACACGGCCAGCATGGTAAAACATTTTCGTATTAAGATTTTCATCGCCACGTGTAGCGCTTCCGCCAATTTATACACACCCTGTATACAGTGTGGCTGATTTTTCATTGTCCAGCTTATATCTGCTGAAATATTAAAGTTACCAAAAAAGGTTAAATGAGAAATTTATTAAACAAAAGCTGGTCTACAAAATTGTGCTAAAAATTTTATTCCATAGCCAACCAGTTTTTCGGAAAAATATCCAACTTTTGTTTTTTAAATAGAACACCCTGTATATTTTTACAGAATCACATTCTAAATCAATTTCTCTTTACAATGATATATCATAAGTACCATTTTGCTTTTAAATTATGCACAATATTTCAAAAAAGGAATTATTAAAGTCGGCTGTGATATTGTGCGGTTTATTGCAAATATCTGTCAAATTTGTTTACATTAGCAAACACTTGTCAAATCAGACAGAAATAAGTGTAATTATAATTAAGAAAAATGTACTATACAAATAATGAAAAAGTTGATATGCTGTGCTGTTTCCACAGCCGACTATAATAATTCTCTTTTTTTGAAATATTGAGCAAAATTTAAAATCAAAATGGTACTTATGATAATATCATTGTGAAGAGAAATTGATTTAGAATGTGATTCTGTAAAAATATACAGGGTGTTCTATTTAAAAAACAAAAGTTGGATATTTTTCCGAAAAACTGGTAGGCTATGGAACAAAATTTTTAGCACCATTTTGTAGACCAGCTTTTGTTTAACAAGTTTCTCATTTAACTTTTTTTGGTAACGTTAATATTTCAGCAGATATAAGCTGGACAATGAAAAACCAGCCACACTGTATAGTTTTATATGTGTATTTGTTGCAAAAAATAGTCAAGATATGCTATTTTTGTAAACATTTTATTATCAAACTTTGGCATGATTGTGTAAACTGGTGATGTTTCCAATTAAAAAGCAACTAAATTTTCCAAGTAAATTCTGCAGTAGCCGCTATGTTGTTACTACTTACAATATAAACTTCCAACCAAGGACCCAAACCGAACCGGAACTGGAACAAAAACCGGAACGCCGGTGCTTTTTCATGGACGATGAACCGGTACTGAACATTTTATTTAATAAATCACAAAACCGCTAAATCGAACCGAACCGAGTGGTGTAAACCACTTCAAGCGGTTTTTAATTTTTTATTTTCGTAATTTTGATTACATTTTACCAAAAATGAATGAATTTCAGACAGTTCAATTTATAAATAAACATTTTTATCATATTTTACATTGAACCGGAACCAAAACTGAATCGTTTCCGCCGAACCGGTTACCAAATCGTTATAACATCAAAATCGGTGGTTCGGAAAGTAAACCGAAAAGTTAAAATTTATCGAACCTGTAACCGGAACTGAAACGTTATTCTATGCGGTTCGGGTCCCTGCTTCCAACATATTAAGAGTTTCAAAGTGTTCAAATTTACCCATGTTTACAATACAACAATAAATAGTTATAAAATACAAAAATATACACGAATTTTCTTAAACGTTTTAAAATTTACTTGGTTATGACGTTCAATTGAGTGTGATTTGTAAACATCAGTTGTTCACGAAATTATGGCAAACTTTGATAATACAATAATTTTTATTAAACTAGCCAATTGTCCGTTATTTTTTACAATGAATATATGAAACTAAATAATTTTTGAAAATCAACAAAAAAGCTCTTTCATATTTCATATGACGTCATGGCCTACTAGGATTTTATTCAAAGTAATAATAATTCTGAAGCTGCAAGTGAAACTTATTTTAATTAAATTAAAATTTTCTCTTAGTTCATTCGTTTTATTATTACTATTTTTAAATAAATTGTCTTTAATGTGTCCCCAAAATAAGATTTTGTTCCAATTTTCCAAAAATAGATTTCTTCTTTTTGGGTAACGATTAAAATATGGTTTACTTGCAGCGTCAGTTTCTTTGAATAAAACATTCTAACATTTCATACTTTTCGTAATATTCGTAAGCCATTTCGTGTTTTTAAGGTAGGAAAATAAAAACAATCAACAATTAAACGTGATTGTTTCTGTCAAATTATCGTTAAAACAACAGAATTACAGTTTGCTTTACAAGGTATATTCTTAATGACGTAAGCCTACTACTAGAAAAAAAAAATTAAATATGAAAAATTACCTAATTTTTGCTATAATGTAAGGGAAATGAATAAATCGACCCTACATGATGTATATTATTGGAATTGGAAAAATCCTCTTTCTCGTGATGCCACAGCCAACTATGGGTTCTATTTAAAAAAATACACCTTTATGTCACAACTCGAATTTCAAAATTTATATTTAAAAAGTGCCTACAGAACGTCAAAATTATTTTTCTTTATTTTTATAAACATGCGAGACATAGTCATAAAACGAAAAGTCGAAAAATCGAGTTATCAGCGATAACTCGAAAACAAAAGACGATAACCAATTTTAGTTTTCAACATTAACTTTTTCTCGAAAAAAGAGATCGAGGAAGCGAGGTCCGTTTTTCGGTACCTCTTATAGTTACCGAGATTTCCTATGAAAACATTGAAGTTTGCCCACCCTGTACTCAAGACAAAATAATGAATGTGTTTATTTTGGTAAAGTATATTTAATAAAAATGTTTTTGTTAAATTTGTTCAAGTTTAGCTTAATCGAAAAAGTATCGTTTAATATTCTTGATTGAAAAGTTCTGGTGAAATGTCACAACGGTTATAGGCAAGCATCTTTATCCCTAACCCAAATTTTGACCGCTCAATCAACTCCCTAAACTTCGTTCATGTAATAATAAACACGTTAGTGTAACCAAGGCATAACAACCGCACACCCCGTATAAATACCCGCAATAAGCCTTGTCCTAATGGCCTTAAGCCCCACCGAATAAGACTCGAAATCGCTCTGTGTGTTGAGATTAACACGTATGTTTAATAAATAGCTGGATTTTGGCAGCTGTCCTCGAGTACCAATGCCCTAATCTATAACTAACCCCTATGTAGTGAACCAGCGCATTATTTAGACGTTTCCTATTATTTTGGCCGTTTGCCTTTCACTAGTTTGCAGTGCCATTTCTTGCAATTGTTGTGACACAATGGTGCAAACAATTTGTTATAATATCGATGCGCTTTTGCGGCTTGTATAAATATAGTCGTACACCAATGACACTGTTTTCTGAATTGCCCAATACAACGATTACTGAATTAGTAAACTTGATCGAAACAAATACACTTTTAACTTATACCGATTTCTTATACCATAATTAAAAGCGTTTGATGTAGTTGTGCTATAAGACAACACGTTTAAAAATGTAGCACAAACTTTTTATCATTGTTAAGAAAATAAAATACAGTAATATTCGAATAATTACAGCAGTCTTAATTTATTATTGGTAAACGTTTAAAATAATTTTGTTTCTTGTTTAGTGTATGAGTCTTTCAACTTAAAAAGGCATTTTATTTTCTTTTGTGTATGAAACGGTCAACGTACGAATTGGAAAAATTTAACCTGTTGTAATCCAAACTCTAAGATATTTTTCGTAAGAGGATAATATACAGATTACAAGGTAACAATTGACATTCAACTAACTGAGTATGATAACATATTTAAGAAGAAATTCTTACAAAGGATTATAGTGTGAGGTTAAATTCTGAAAGTCTGGGTGATGAATTACTTTTGAAACATCTTAAACCAAGTTGAAACCAAATTGACGTAATCATCTTAAAAAGACTGCATACGTAGTAGGAGTAGGAGTAGGTATTTGAATTTAATACAACCACACAAATTGCAGCTTGCAGTATCTATTTGATTATATTTTTGCATACCACTAGGAATAATAAACATTTATTGCTTAATTCAAATATAGGCTTTAGGGTTGAAAATTTTGATTATCTACTTCTGTTATTAAATTAAATATTTTAATAAACCCAACATTGAATTCCTTCCTACTCTCCGATTTGATATTAATATTTGCGTAATGAATCAGACATAATAACCGAACAATAGTCCAAAGTTTTTTAATTTAATTTGTGTCTCTCTCTTCAAGATTTTCATGCATCTTTCCGAAATTAGGCAGATTATTTTAGTTTAACGTTATACAATACAGAAAATGCTGGGTGGTACGTCATGGTAACTTTAAAGATAACAAAAGCATTGTCAGGCTGATCCCAAGATGTGCCTTACCGGACACAGGGATATAAATAATAGCCCCAGTGGACCTATCTACAAGATGAATAATTTTACTCAACCAAACGACAGAGTTTTTGAAACCGAAGAGTTTTATAAAAGTATTTGAAACTAAGATCTAAGTCGAAAGTTAAACAAACTGGTTACTTAATTATTTTGCTGTTTATGCTCGCTTTGTCTAATCTATTTTTTAACCGAAGTTTTTAAAAAGTTACTACAAATTCTTCTTTCATAAAAATATATTGTTATTTCATATTTCTCAGCCGTTTAAAGAAATTCTTAGGCACTTAAAGAGCCCATTTTACAACAGATTTAAACAATAAACTGTACTTATACATTGTTAATGTTGCTTTTTTAAAACTTCTTATTCCTGTAACAAAAAGTAAAATAAAACCAATCAATAGATTGTGTGGGAATTTTTGATAACTTTTACCTATACAGGGTGAGTCATTAGTACGGGATTGGTCGATTGTGGCTAAACGGTTTGAGATAGAAAGTTGATTCAAACGCTATTTCATACAGTTTTTTCTTCCGAAAACGATAAAAATATTTTCAAATATATAATGTGCGTCTCTGTAACTGATAGAAACTTTTATATTTCAAATACAACACCCAATTTTTTATTTAATATTTTTGACTGCCTTTATTTTAGCTTTGCATCGATATAAAATACTACAGGTTTTTATGCGGTGTTGTCACTAAAAAAAAAAAAAAATTAATATTTTTCAAGGTGTTAAGTCTTTTGTTTAAAAATTTCTCCTGAAGTTATTTTTCGCACGTACAAAGTTGTAATTTGGTAAGTACATGCAGAAAACATTGCTCTATTCACTCGATATGAAAAAAATGGAATCACTCATAAATAGGTGGCAACTTCCATGATTTTCAAAAGCTCGTAACTCAATTTTTTCAAATACAAACCCCTGTATTTTGTATGTCATCGAATTCGTCTTTAAGAGAGCTTCATTTTTTGTATGTCCTATACCCAAAACTCATACTTTTTGAGATATTCGACATTTTTTCTTCTCATCGTTAATACAGCAAATCGGATGCCGTGGAAATCGAAAAAAACTGACTGTTCACTTCACTAACGTCAAAAACTTGTCATTTATTTCTTGAATTATTGCATTTCCACAATGAATTTTACTTTACAAGAGTAAATTGAAATGGTTTATTTACCATTTCGTGTATTTAATTACTAATAGTAGGTAGATACTTAGCTTTGTGGATTCACTTATAACATAAGCAATAAATAAATTGGCAACCAAATCAATTTTAATATTGTTATGAACTTTACTAGTGTTTCTAAACCTTAAAGGGAGCGCGAAGAAAAGTGGAAAATGAACGACAAATTATTTGTTGAAACCACAAAAAATACTAAATAAATTCTATAAATAAAATAAAAGAACATACAAAAATCATTGCTATTTAAAATTGAATAAACTAGTTAGCCTATATGTGCATATTATTTAAAATGTGAGTAAAATCCTTGCCGCCAGTAAAGGATTTCTTTCACCTTCTCCCAGGCAATAAACCCTATCAATTTGCTCTTGTAAAGTAAAATTTATTGTGGAAATGCAATAATTCAAGAAATAAATGACAAGTTTTTGACGTTAGTGAAGTGAACAGTCAGTTTTTTCGATTTCCACGGCATCCTATTTCTTTAATAACGATTAGAAGAAAAATGCGGAATATCTCGAAAAGTATGACTTTTGGGTGTAGGACATACTTGTTTTTTTTTACTTAACAAAAACTGAACCTCTCCTAAAGACGAATTCGATGACATACGAAAATAGATGGGTTTGTATTTGAAAAATTGAGTTACGAGCTTTTGAAAATCATGAAAGTTGCCACCTATTTATGAACACCCTGTATGAGTGATTCAATTTTTTTTATATACAGTGAATAGAGCAATATTTTTTGCATGTCCTTACCAAATTACAACTCTGTACTTCCGAAAAATAGCTTCAGGAGAATTTCTTAAACAAAGACTTAAAACCTTGAAAAATGTTGAAAATTATTTTTGTTTAGTGACAACATCGCATAAAAACTTGTAGTATTTTATATCGATGCAAAGCAAAAATAAAGGCGGTCAAAAATATTAAATAAAAAATACGGTGTTCTATTTGAAATATAAAAGTTTCTATCAGTTCCAGATAGGTGACGCAACCTGTATATTTGAAAATATTTTTATCGTTTTTTGGAAGAAAAAACTGTATGAAATAGCGTTTGAATCAACTTTCTATCTCAAACCGTTTAGCCACAATCAACCGATTCCTCACTAATGACTCCCTGTATATGCTTTTTTTTAAATAATAGTGAATAAATTAATTAAAAACAAAGAAAAAAGGACTGATAAGACGCCAAGTGATACCAACTCAAGATTTTATTATTACTGGAACTAGTTCAGAAGAAATAAACATATTTTTAAAACCAAAATTACCACAAGACAATTTTTTTTTAGAAATGTAGCAATTGTAAAATACAGTTTAAGTATTTTAAAGAACGTTAATATTACAATTAAAAATAATTCAGGTCATATATGTCTAAAACAAAAGGGAAAACTTTACCAATGCCTATTAAGCTAATAATGCTTTTATTCAACACACTAAAAAATAAGGTGAAATAGAGCTTGCCAAAAGCAATCGAGTATTAAGACTGCTGTATATACTATTATACTAAAACATTATTCGTTTACCCAGAAGAATACTTAAAAATGTTTGATATTGTTGGGCTTGTATATAAACGAAGTCTGTATAAAACAATTATTTCCCGCCATTAACTTATTTCAAACATCTGTAATGCCATTTAAGTACAAGAACAACGTGCTCTAAGCACCATAACTGCTGTGTAACGCAATATGGGTCCTCCTTTATTTCTGGTGAGGCAGTTGATTGCAGTTGACTTCTGTATTGTTCCCAGCGGGTGCTTTCAGGCGAACCCAGTGGGTGCGTAAGAAACATGCAGACAAAATCACAACATGTCTTTAGGCTGAGACGTCCTGTAGATAGTCAAACATAATTGTTTGGACTTATAAATTGTTTAAATTCTCCCTTAAGTAATATCAACAACGGATGGTTACTTAAAGCTTTGTAGTTTGACCCTCGGATTTTTGCGTAAGTTGTCAAACGTTTTTATGCTTTCATGTCTTTGAGGTCAGATTATGCAAACTACTATGAGTGTTTTTAACACTAGCTGCATCCACCTTTATTTATTTCTAATACTTATCAAGCACAGGTCTTTGTACTTGCACCTATAGGTATCTAAATATACATTGCCAAAGTAATTCTAGGATTAAATCGGTATATGTACATTAGGATAACATAATAGTTATCCTATTGTGTAAGCCGTTATAATTACCGGCATCTGTTGTTAATTACATGTTTCATTCTTGTGCACACAAATTGCATATAAGTTACAACATAATTTTGTTATAAGTTGACGTGCTGGCGAATTGTAGCTGTAAAATCAAGGTTTGTAATAATGGGGTTGTGGGTCGGTGTTTCCTGACAATTTGTGTAAGCGTATTGTATTCCATGACATTGCAGGAATAGACAATGGCGGCAGGGACAAATTAGAAAGCTGCCAACAAATTTGAACTAGTTATAACAATTATACGGTTCACCTTACCTCTAAAAAAAAAACCGAAATAATACAACTCATTTAATGATGTGCTTGTGGTTTATCTATTTAATTTAATTTCCTAGTGGTTTTCGATGAGTAAAAAACAGAAATAAAATATGTCAATACGTTTGTACAACTTTTTAAATAATAACTGGTTTGGAATTCAACAAAGTATTATTTCATTAATAAAATAGCAGTTATTGCTGGTTGCATTAAATTTTATTTATATTTTAAATATTAACAGTAAAATTAACGCTTTCTGTTTAATGAATAGCTTTGTATATAGTGAGCTCGATTTTTCGAAAACTGCATGCGTCTTGACGTCTTGCATTGTTTATTTGTGTTGCTTTGTAAGTGATAAGAAAATATGTAAAGAAAGGCTCGTAAATTCAGCAATCCTCTGCAATGCTATGGTTTGACACGATTCCAACTGCGTAACATTTACTTGCTACCGGGGTGTTGCAACTCAACAAAAAGATAATAAAACGTTCACGACTTTCCAATAAGTAACTTGTGGTGATTGATTGTTTCCAAAGGACAGCATTCTGCCTGCATTGTTTGTTAAAATTTCAGTGAAAATTACAGCGAAATGCATGAAACATTTACTTATGATTTTATGGCTTAACTGTTAAGTACTAAGCACATCTATTAGGACTGAGTTGCGTTTAGAATTTCGAAGTTGGTTTTGTGCGAAACACAATTTTATGATGGTCGTAAATTATTGCGTTTATAACTTGAAGTTGCTGCACGTTTTGTTTTATTTATCGTAATAATGCTTCATATCCATTCAAACATTCATCTATCTATACGTTTACCAAATAAAGTGAATAAAAAATTACCCACTAAATTAACGACAATTTTATGCTTCATATGGAAGTGGTTTTCAAAAGTTTCGCCATGGTTTTGACGTAGTTATTAATTAAAACCTGTACTAACTAAATTAACAAAACCTGAATAATTTATGTGGAAGCAGCTCAGATCTTTAACAATGGTTTTATAGTGGTTTTTTAAAAAAAAATATGTAGTCGTTTAGAATTATAATTAACACTAAATATAAAATATCGTTCCACTTTGAACTTTTTTGTAACTCTTAAAATAGGGACACTTTACTGTTGCGAATATTTCTAAAATCGTTAAAACCTATAGTGTCATACGAATTGTTTTTCATGTTGATATTAGTTTTGTACCACGTACCAACCTTTATCAACAATAGAATTTTGGAGAAGTCAATATAAAAAACTTTTTCATTTGTCCCAGACTTTTTAAATGAAGCTGTATACAGGGCGATTGAAATTTAAGTTTAAGCATGCGAATCTCGCTTATTATAATAGCTAGATAATAGGTTTAAATTTGGCAAAGTTGCTAAATTTCGGGCTCAATAAAGATTTAAAGAGAAATCGGAAATATCTTAACCGGTATCCGAGAAAATCAGGAAAAAAGCAAAGTATTATCTTTGAAAATCGCCCATAATTGCTTTGGAGTACAAAATATTTCAAACGTTTAAAAACGTCGCCAAGCAACTTTTTAAGTCAAGTTGAATGGTAATCAAAAATTTTTCCTAGGTCGATTCGTTTTGGTTTTGTGACAACCAAGTTTATTTTTTCTTATGGGCGCAATTTCTACTATTTACATAATCAAATAGCATTGATTTTTCTAAATTCTTTGTAAAAATGTATTTCAACTATACACAGTGTTTTGTTTTTACGCACCGTTGTGTCCTTTTGTTTTTTAAATTAGCCTGAAAAATATATTACACAACTTTGATTTTAATGTTAGTATTATTGTTAAATTGATTAATAATCAATCAAATAATTTAATTTAACGATCAAAATAGAATTTTATTTACAATTGAAAACAAATTTTCGAGATATTTCCAAAGCCTACTAGTTTAGTTTTATTAAAGATTTTCTTTTTACCCGTAAATTATCATTAAAACCGCAATAACTCGATAAATATTAGTTTTAAACCTAACTGACCCTTATTAGTTTTTATAGATCAATAAATTATCAAGTAGAAGATGTCAAATTATATAGAGTGTTCCATTATAAAAAACTGACTTGGCCGTGTTTCAAGTTTAGCCAAGGAGACCGAGCATAAGGGACGCACTGTGTATTATTTTAAAATTTTAACTAGTCAGCAACCACTATGATACTATTGTCAAATAGGGTTTCGAAGCAATTCGTTCTGACATTGCTAATTTGTGATATATTAATTTTTTTTTGTCCTGTTTCTATCAATATAATCTTAAACTTAAATAACTCATAAACAATTAATTTTAGGTACCTACAAAAGATTTTAAATACTTTTAAAAGTGAATTTAATGTTGCATCTACAAATTAAAAAATATACAGAGTGTTTTGTTTAAAAAAGTTACGTATTGGTGTGCAAAAACAAAACACTGTGTATGGTTAAAAATAATTATAGGTTACGTAATAATTAACTACAAACAACTTTTAACCACAACTTTTTTTAAAATATTTACTCTTAACAGAGCTATCGAATAATTCTTGTTTGGCTGGAACAACCTGTAAAGTATTTTTCAGAGTTTTTCTAATGCCTCTGTCGTAGTTAACAAAACGTCAGTAAATATAGTCATTAATCATTATATTTCGGCACGATAAAGTTCTTAACCATCAGCATTTCGAAGAGAGGGTGGTACCGGTCCAACATAATGTAACAACCTGAAAACAGCGGCATTTACAAAGTGTATCTAACAAAGTGTACAGTAGCTTTAAACTTTGATGTCTTTATATTCAAGAATTCATAAAGAAGTCCATTGATTTTTGTATATTTGACTGAACCCACCGCACTGATTTTGAAAAAGCCGACACTCCTAAAATGCCTAACAGAGGTATTAGTGTCAATATTGGGAAAATATTTGACCTTGGTTGTATAAAAGATGTACTTTATTCTATACGTATCCTGTATTAAAATTGTTACATATATCTCTGTATATTCTAAGTAAATATATGCTACCCAAAATTGTCCTTTGTACACATTATATCTGCATGTTTCTAAACTAAAATTAATTTTCATTCAGAAATATTCCTTGTAGAACAATACGAAGTTGCAATGAATGCTTCATGTCAGCACCATGTTAACCGAAACTACTGACCTTTTAGTATTTGCCGTTTCGATATTTCGGCAAAACATCAAACACCATAATTCATTTAACACTAACCAGATGGTCTTGTCAAAACATTCAACGCCGTCTCATAATCCTGAAAAAATCAGGTCTGATGCCACCCTGAAGCAAGTGGTCGGACTTTTAGTCTTTCAAAGATTCATTATCTAAGAATTTCTAGTGGTTATTATACATTTTTAAGAACACACAAACATTTATATGGTTATGCTTTTATAAATAAATACTTTAACTCAGAATAACGTAAATATTATGGTAAAGTTTTACAATACATGTGCATAACATGTTCTTTTTCATTATAATTACTACACCACATATTTCTAATAACGTAAGGATGTATTTGACAACGAAATACTACATGCAGCTTCACCCTTATGTTAACAGGGTAGGTACTAGGGTTTCTTTCCCGGGATCCCGGGATCCCGGGAACCCGGGATCCCGGTCCATTTTAAGCTATTTTATATTTCCCGGGAAATGCTTTTTGTCCCGGGAATTCCCGGGATTTTAAAAAAGTGTTGTTTTCGTTTATTTTGTGCTAAGATCTTTGTAATACTATCGTAACATCAGAATTTTATGCTTAAAATGTCTTTACTAACAGTAAATTATGAAAAAACTTCAAAATAATTTTTCTCTTTTAGTATGGCGCAAAGAAGCCCGGTCTTCATTACAAAGTTAATATCTTCAAAATACTTTTACAGTTTTATTTTTGTATACTCTGATAATTCAAAGCAAAATAGCTTATAAATGAAATTGTATTGATAATAATTATGTTCCTTTGCTGCTAGATGCTCTCAAGACAATTTCACCTACATCAATAGAGACTTAGAGAGCATTTTATGCAGCAGAACTTTTTGTTAATAAATTAAGAAAAAGACTAATTGACTGAAGCTCAGATCACCTTTGTTTTCTTAAATCACATTACAAAAATTCATTGTAAAAATTATATCATTGTATTCATAAATATGAAACTGCAATAGAAAGGTTATAATTCCCAAATGTATGTTTCTCTCACCAATATTATTGAATTATTTGTAATAATCATGGAGCAAAATGTATTATATAAATGACTTGGAGTTGTTTTTAAGTAATAAACCGCTCCCTTAATTTGTTGGGTTATTTATTTAAAAATATTGACATAATTTACTACATCCCGGGATCCCGGGAAATCCCGGGACAAAGGCCGATTTCTTCCCGGAATCCCGGGACAAGCAAAATGGTCAAATATGAGAAACCCTAGTAGGTACCCACCTAAGCACTTTTGTTGAAATTATTTAATGATTTACGATTTTGTTTTAAAAACCTCCCAGATCGTCGAGATTTTACCTTTTTTTAAGCGAAACATGGTTTAATATCTTTCTCACCCGTCCTGGAACAAATTTTTTTTTTTCATCAAAGTTCACGTAGTCATTCTCAATAACCGGGTACCCGGGTGCCCACCTGTAGAAAAATAAGATTTATGAACAGTTATTGATTAAACACACTAATATATAATTACAGGGATGATTAAATGAATAAAAACCAATGTCTCTATGAAAAAAAAGCAATAATATTTATTTATTTAGGCATGTTCTTAACTTTTTGTAATTGTTATGACATTCTCGTTGCAGACAAGTTTTCGCATGCTATGCAAGATTTTTTAGTTTTCTGCGCTTTTTTATTGCTGCTCTATACTGCTCTATAGCACAAGGGACATGAATCAGTATCTAATAATTATGACTGTATAAGTGTGAAAATTATTTTATAAATTACTGATATGGAGGTTCTGCTACAACTATTTCTTAATCCTATTTTTCAGAAAATTAGGAGAAAATTATTCTTTTGCGGTTGGTTAAACTCGAAAGCAGGGACTAAAAACGAAAAAAAATCCGTTCGTTTCTGTTCGGAACGAAAACGAAATATATCGTTTTCGTTCTTTTCGTTCTAACCGAAAAAATTCTTTTTTCGTTTTCGTGAACCGAAATAATAACGGTTAAAACCGGTTTTACAATATTTTTTTTGTCGTCAAAAAATCAATTTTTTTTCTAGTCACCACAACCCTCTATAAATACGATAACAATATTTGCGTCTCAACTAAAATATAAACGATGACGATGGGGTTTGATGCTCACGGACAGCATATTTTAGACTGGCGAACCATCGCCATATTAAATTTACCAAATCGTTAAACACATTAACATTTAACCATTTTATTAAGTTTAACACCCGTAAGGTGCAAAAACACAACGTGATTAGGTTAAATTAGACACACGATCTTTATCTAAAAATATGAAAATATAGCAAGTGCTGTTTTAAATTTGTTTTAGTACTAAAAATCTATGCATTTGAATTAAATAAGATCCTGCTGTAATTATTTAAAAAGACAAAAGAATGAATTCAAGTGGATAATTTACTAAATGTTATAAATAAAAAAGACATTAAAAAAAAATTTATATTAACTTGAAATATACTTTAACTTTATAGTTTGTACATACCATGCATACAATATACATTTTCACATTCCGTTAAATCTTACTAGCAACACATCTTCCAATAAATCTTCTTTTACATTAGTCCTTTTCGAAGTAAGAATAAATTTTACTATTATTATGTCTAAACGCAAATAAAACATACACATTGATAATATATATCCAATCAAGTGTATATTCTATATATTGATGATCTAAAAAACAAATTAGAAATAGAGAATATCAGTACCGTTAATTGTGTTACACGAAATTGCAAGTATAAACAATAAAGTTCTTAATACATATTCACGTAAATATATGGAGAAAAGTGAAGCTCACTTATTTCAAGTGATATTTTTTACTGCCTCGTGGAGTCTCCCCAGCACAGAAGGTAAATTCGCGTTTGTGTTTAACAAATAGAGTTGAAATAGCGACAAAACCGGTTAAAACCGGTTAAAACCGGTTTTGGAAAATATTTATTTCGTTTTCGTTCTTGAACGAAAAATAATAATTTCGTTTTTGGTTTCGTTTTCGTTCTTAAAAATATTTCGGTTAATTTCGTTTAACGTTTTCGTTTTCGTTCCGTTCTCAGTCCCTGCTCGAAAGTAATTTGTAACAACACAAATGTTTAACTGATGTTTAAAATATAACGAAGATGAGCAAATTTTTACAATAGAATGTTGATGTACATGGCCGTTTTGAACTTATTTAATCCTACAGAACACACGTTAGGCCTGAGAGGCCTATGTCATTAAATTTTTTGCTGTAACTCGTAGAAATTTTAAAAAACGTTTTTGGCTCCTATTGTACCTTTCTGAAGTTGGTAGAAGTACAGTATCTTGTATTAATTAAAATCGTAAGTTGATTAGTGTGCGTGTAGGGGGCGGCTTAGGCCTGTAAGGCTTAACGTATGTACTCACGTTGGTGATTTCATGCGGCAAAGCTTTGGTATTTACATTTTTCTAAAGCAGTTGTCACTAGAGTTGATGAAAGATCACTTGGAAAGAGCTGAAAATATGCATTTGCCATGCGAAACCCGAAATCATGCAAGACATTTTTCTGGAATGCCGCCAGTTGAAGAAAGTAACGTTGGTCCTTCAGAAAAAAAAAAGAAAATATTGTACATTTTGCAAGAACAGAAAAAGTCGTTATTATTGTAAAAAAAAATGTAACGTTTGTATTTGTTTACAGCATTCCAACTTCATTTGTTCATCTTGCGTACAAAATGTTTAATTTTGACAGTTAAAAGGGACTTTTATTTATATTTGTTTTAAGTTTTGGTTAAACACATATTATGGGACAATTGCATTTGTATTTTATTTACCTTAGGTAAAACATTATTATTAATAAATGTTTTAAGTTTCTAAATGTTTTGAGCTATACTTTACATGAAAACTGATTTATGAAAAGACTGGAATATAGAGAAAGGGTTAATAGGCCTGACAGGCCTAACGTGTGTACTGATGTGATTATTTTTCACGTGTGTTCTGTAGGGTTAAATATGTATATCTGATTTGTGTATTACCTCATTCAAAAGTAAATAAAATGTTTCGTATGTTTGTTACACGTTATAGAATTTAAAATTTAAAACTAAATGATTTGACCAATCTGTCATTCTATTTACAAAAATGTCAAAAATATGCAATACATAGCATAAGTTTATTATAAAAATGTTGTAAGTGAGTGCCCGTTGAACAACGTTATGAATTTCGTTTATTGACATAGGGGTTGTAGAAAGCACCACTGTTAATTTTCAAAAAGAGTCACGATTGTAGTATCCGAAATGCATTGCTTGCATTTTCTTTCTGTTGCAGTTTTAATGTTTATTGTAACAAAGCTATTCAGTATTAAACTGAATTGAGTCATTTTTTTGCTATAGATGTGTTGGGTTTTTAGAAATTTGATATACTGTAGTTTTTGGTTAATCCGTTCCAAGCTTCAAGACTTCCGTTAGATTGATTTTAAAAGAAAATTTTAAACAAAAGTAATAACCCTAAAAGAGAGTAGCACTATTCACATGTGATAAGTAGCCATACACGTTCAACTTAGCATAAAAGATCAACAATCTGCCCCTTATATTCTATTCAATTACTATCAAAAATATCAAATTTCTATGGTACAATAAGCCAGAGATAGATTAGACGAGAACGGCGCTGTTTTCATGCAAAAATGAACCGATCAAAAAGACCTTTCATGTTACCAAACCCATTACAATGTAATATTGTTGCATTTTAAAAGAACAACAACGTGTGTTTCTTTCGGCGGTAATTCCCATTGTGAACATTTTAAATGCGTGTATATGCGTACCAGAAGTTTAAGCACAATTCCATCACGGCTAAGATATACATTACATAACTGCTGAAAACGAATGCCTCGAAACTCGAAACAAATTATTGTATTAAGAAAATTCAAACAATGATTGCTCAAATTTTACGTACCTAATGTTATGTTATCCTCTAAGAAAAAGATTTTTTAAAAGTATATCTACATCTATAAAATAAAATGAGCAAATGATTTTTCAAAAACCATGGTTCAATTAGTAACTACAAAGCTAAAATATTGGCAGTACATCCGAATTAATTATATCAGAATTCTACTTATTGCTAACGTATTTCTGAAATATCCTGTGCAAAACCTATCGAATTTAATGAATTTGTAAATAGGGCGTACTAACCATACATACAAAACTACAATCTTATCTACCTTAAGGTAATTTAATATTTTGTATTTGTTCATTGTTAGGATGTTTGTATTCATGTTGACACAAAACATTATCTTAAACCATCTATTAGGATATTCAGTTACTAGCAAGTCTATTTTCTGGGAGTGGTTTGTATCAAGTTGGTCGGGTAAATAATTCTAAAATTCCATCACGGTTTTTATTTTAAAAAAATGGGCCGCTTATATAAGCTATATCATGATAAAAGCATAAAGTAAACATTTTCATTGTGTGGCCATTTGAAATGAAACGAAAACCACTTTTTCGACAAGGAATGAAACTTATTTTAATTTATGTGTTTGCTGATTTTATTCGAAAATGAAATCTGGCTATAAAAAACCTTATGATCGATATGTTTTGGTTTTAAGAATGGGATACATCGTGAAGAGACCACTGTGGCGACTCTGATGAGAAGCTGCGACTAACATTCTTAATTTGCTACGAACACGCTACGGCATTCCAGATGTACAATTTTTTATAACCCCGTACGGTTTATACGACTAATTTGTACACCTACATGTTTTTAAAGTTATAGTTTAATTGCGCAACACATATGTACAGTAAAATAAAACATTCACATGCCTAAATGTGCGCTAATGATGTAATAACGTAGTCGAGTAATCGCAAAGCAACACATATTCATGTCACGTTTGTTTATTGCTAATATATAAATAAAAAAAGATCGTGAATAACGTTAACCAAGAAGGTGAGAGATAATGAACGGTTTAAATTTATTTTTTTATAGCTGCCTCTGCAAATTACAGTTAATACACAAGACTTAATGAGAGTTACTTGCAGAAACTTTACTAAGAAATTAAGTTTTTGTGCGATCGTACTAGAAACAGCTGACGGACGCATTAGCAGCCATAAAGTACTGCATTACCGGCCCTATCCTTAGCAACGGCCGTAAAAGATACTTTTCAGGCCGTTACCCTTAGCAACGGCCGAAAAAGTAACTTTTACGGCCGTTGCTAAGGAGAGGGCCGGTAATGCAGTACATACGCCGTCATCTGTCAGTGACAGAATGTCACGTAGTTTCTAACCTATAATTTTGAAAATTACTAAAAATTTAAATTGTTTTTAATTCGAACGCACAAAAAATGTAATATGCACCTCGGCCAAAACGTACTTTTTGGCCTTGATACATAAATAACTATTTTATTTTGCAATGGTGCGACAGATCGCATGCCTATAAAAACACTTATTTTATGAATGTTTTAATTAAGGTAATATTTCGCAGAATAAGTAAAAAACAATACGAACAGTTGTAAAGTGCCTCCTGTAAAAAAAAATATAATTTTAGAAGCTGTGAAATATATGTTTTATGAGAATTTTTATTAGACCTATTAAGTTTATGTGTTTTACCTTAATTTGCCAAGGATAGCGAAATTATAATTATATAGCTACAAAATCTACATGATCCAGATTGATTCTTGTTTATCGTTGGGTGTATAAAGTATACTATACTAGGTAATAGGTATACAGTGTGTCCAGAATTCGAGGCTCACCATGGGTAACTTTTAAACCGTAATAGATACTAGGTCGGTCAAATAGAACAAAAGTTACCTACCTCATAAAGCAATAAAGCGATGCTTTTGTTTAAAAAAAAAATTCAAAACTAATTGGTTATTGATGAAAAACCAAAAATGTGTCATATCTTTACAGTTTTTATGAGATATAGCCAAAAAAGTTTTTTACAAAAGTGGTAGATATTTTTGATCGCTATAAAATGACGGCAATCAATTTTTTTTTAATAAGTATTGCATATTTTACGAGATACAGCATAACTTGTATTTTTGTAAATTCAAACCATAGTTGATTTTAGTGTCATTCGAGAGTTTATTATTTTCTCTTTTCCATGATGTGCCATACGACGGCTCATATTAAAAAACAATTTTGATGAAAAAAATTAGGCAAGCCATAAATTAATAGCGTCGGGTTTTATTTATTAGCTGATTAGAAACAAAAGAACGCCTAAACAAAGCAAATTAATTTAATATTGATAATACTATTTTGTAATTTTCGATAGCAAAACCAAAAATAATAAATCAATTACGTAGGCTGTGAAACGAATGTTTGTTAGATTCAATTCAGGTCAGTTTTTAACTGTCATTGTAAATACTACGATAATATGGCTTTCTCCAGTTCTGAAAAAAAAAAACAGATAAGTTTCCTGGGTACACTAAAAGCTCAAGGAATTCAAAACGAGTATGTGTTAATTACATGAATTTGTATCCAGAGAGGCGACAAGCTCACAGAACTGTATTTTCAAAACTGGAAAAAAATCACAGAGTTTGGTTCGCATAAGAAACCACGTAAAAATCATAAATACAACACAGAGATCCAGGAAATAGAAATATACTACTTGCTGCTACAACTTACTGTTGAACCTAAACCGATTTCACTGAATATGATCATTCAGATTTAGAATTTTATTTAATGAATATTTTGTTGTTAGGCCATCATACTGGTAGTTTATAATTAACTTTCTCACATTTTTAAAATAGTCTTTCCAAATGGAAAAGGTGTTATTTATACATAAACAACTCTTTTATGTAAGATTGCAAAAAAAAACAAAGCAGCTTTCAAAAAATTACTGTAGAAAATCAATTAGTGTTGGAGGAGATAACACTTTAAACTTTTTTTTTGTGAAAATAACCAAGGTTTATAATTTTTGTTTGTAAATGTTTATTTAGACATTCAAAATTGTGTACCTACTAAATTTATGATATAAAAATGATTGTACCTAGGCCTATACCCTATAATACCTATGATATAATTTAAGTGTTGTTGTGTTGAAAATAAAATAATTCATTTATATCTTGATTTTTGCTTTGTTTAGGCGTTCTTTTGCTTCTTATCAGCTAATAGATGAAACCCGATGTTATTAATTCATGGCTTGCTTATTTTTTTTTTTTTTATCAAAATCGTTTTCTAATAATTAAGCCGTCAAATATCAAAATAAATGTGGCACATCATTGAAAAAAGAAAATAATTAGCTCTCGAATGACACTAAAATCAACTATGGTTTGCATTTAAAAAAATGCAAGTTTATGCTGTATCTCGTAAAATATGCAATATTAAAAAAAATTATTGGCGCCATTTTATAGCGATCAAAAATATCGACCACTTTTGTTAAAAACTCTTTTTGCTATATCTCATAGCAACTGAGATAAATTCATGAAAAGAAATGACACATTTTTCATCAATATCAAATGAGCCTTAAATTTTTTTAAAAAACAAAAATATCGCTGTATTGCTCTATGAAGTAGGAAACTTTTATCCCATTTGACCGACGTCGTATCTATTACGGTTTAAAAGTTACCCATGGTGAGCCTCGAGTTTTGGACACACCGTGTATATTACAATTTTATTAGCTAAAGGGGAATTCTCTTAAAAATTACCAAGATTTTACGTATAAACAGATGATTCACATCCGGGTTTTAGCGACCAAACTATGATTGTACTTACGTATGTGTATATTAATGAATTAAAGTAGCAGAGCAAAAGTCAAATTGTTAGCGAATGAATCCGGCGGCTGCTTAGTTCGTTACAGCTTCTGTAGTAATAGCAGAGCAGCTGTACATCACCACATACACTCAATTATCTCGTTAAAGTGTTAAAGTTCATTCTGTTTACTCGCCCATTCATGAGAAACAAGTGCATGAATGAGCCGCTCTGACACAACTAGGGGTTCTTTATCTTATAATGTGTTTGTTAGTTAGGAATGTCATACCTAATATAAATGGGATTTTATTACTCACAAACAGGCCAGCTTAAACATTAGCAAATTGGTAGAGCATGATCGTGGATGATTTGAAAATCACGCTAAAATTAGTCAGATTTAAGTGAATAATTATTTTGAAGTTGTAAATATGTACCAAGTGGATCACCAGGGTGGCTTGAGGAAGGGCAGATTGACAATTGATCAGATCTTCACGTTACAATCAGAGTCAAACCGATTTTTGTTTCATTCCGGTTTACGGTTATATTTTGAGTAAATGTTTTCCGTTCCGCAATGGATAAACTGGGGATACTAAGAAGGATAATTAATTTACTCCTTACAAGAAACTACAATAGAATGAGAGGAGAGACATGCAAAAAGGATGCTCCGTTGTAGGAAAGAGAAGAAAAGGAAGGCAGAGAAAAAAAATGGTTTGATTCAGTAAAAGACGGTATCAGCCAATTGAGAATCTATAACTGTGAGAAAAGAACGAAGGATAGAAAGAAATGGGCGTTGGTAAAGAAGAATATTAAAACCATGGGCCTTCAAGGCCTGAGGTGCTATTTTATTACCATAAATTCGTACAGATTTTTTTTGTAGGTTTGTAGCCCTTGTTTTCACCAAAAACCTGTAACACTTTGTCTGCGTTATAGGACCCCGAGGGCCGATACAGTGTTTCTTTCTAGTACGAAGTAATTTTCATAAACTTCCCTTATTGGCGGAAGCTGTATTTGAGGCAATAGTGGGTCCAAAATAATTTTAAAAGTAGCTGTTTTAATCTCAAAAACAAAGTTTTTAAAAGACGATAAAAAAAATATCGGGTCCCGGCAACCAATGCCGCAGTAAAGTGAAAATTTATTACTTCAGTCGGTATCGGCCCCTGGAACCGGTCATTATGCCTTACCAGTCTCGCGATTAGAAGGTCACTCCTTTTCCCGTTTCCCAAGAAAAATAAAAAATTTCCCAGGAAAAAAATTTCAAAAAAAAAACAAGTTCACCCATGCATCGCTATGCGACCGCTTCTTACGAAATCGGTAATCGACATTTCCTAAGATCAAGATAAAACAATATTTTTTTACAAACAATTTCCTATAAACCTATTTAAATATGATACGCATTATTTGTGTACCTATACATACATTATATGTATAAGTCAAAAAAGTTTTTTTTTGTTGGCATTAATCAAAAAAGCTTCAACTCCGCAGTATACACAACCCCACTACATTTTTTACGTGATTTGGGCATATAGTATCTGGCTGCAGTTCGCAGTTGTATGTAGGTAATTGCAATCCTCCGTAAACGGCAAAAAAATGTTTTAGTGTGTTATAATTTAACTCAACGTCAGGAAATTGTTTTTAAAATTGCTGGATAGTTGATTGTAAAGTACAAGTTCATAATCAATTCACAAGTATTTAACTTCTATAGTGGGCCATCAAATAAATGCATCTTGTTCTTTGGTACACAAAACATAACAAAAAATTTACAAAAATTGTTGGATGCTTTGATGACTATACAGCCCACCTCAATTGAAAACAAAAGGGTACTCTCGGTGTCGTCAATTTTTTGTTAAAAAAAAGATCATCTTTGAGCGACTGCCTCTCTTATCTAAAATGATATTTAAAAAAAAAAAACAAATGAGATCTCTTTATATTTATTTGACTTTTTGTTCATTATAATTTAATTTGTTTTTTAATTTGTGTTTTAAATATATTTTTTTAAATACGTTATTACAATTTTTCCACCTAATTTAACTTTTTTTAAATTTCCCGGGTTTCTCGGGAAAACGAATTTAAAATTTCTCCCTTTCCGGGAACAAAAAAAAAAGTGTCTCCGCTAGTTAATTTAATCGCGTCCGTGTTTAAGGTCTGTGCAAGTTTCTTTGCACCGCCGTTATCGGATACCATCTCGCGTCCTTCGACTTCACGATAAATCCGCGACTTCGCCGCTATAATCAATCTGGTCGCCGCAAATTTATTTGTATTAACATTCCTTCCGGCTCAACCATGTGGTTTTGCCATTTGTCATAAACCTTTTGACCGTTCATAGAACATGTAGACTACTTACAAATATTTTGTACAAGTTTTCTTCAAAAACTTTAAGAAAGTAAATAAAATGTTTTCGCTTCATGAAACTCTATTATTCATTAAAGGCAAAGCTATCCACATAATCATTATTTTTCTTGATTCGTAGTCCTCTTTGCAATGATTGCCCGGGCAATCCTGGTTTGTGCTTTGCTTGCTTCAACAGAATGCGAAACTTTTAACTTTATATTGTTACTTTGTGCTATAACGCAAGTTTAGGTTTATAATTGCAGTATTTTGTTACAATAAACTTTTTTTGTAATTATTATTTTGTTTTGCTTATAAATAAACAAGTATAGGTTTATACTATAAAAACTTTAACCCTTTCTTGTGTCGCGGGGATCGACGCGGTGCTTGTGGCAGCACAAGGATTGGCAGGACTAAACTGTATTAAAAGTCCACCTTTTGTGTAATTTGAAACATACAGTTAGTTACAAACAATAATGTCTATCAGTCCCCGGCGATTGATACCGTACGTAAGGGAAGTCAAGTATCGGTCCTCGGCGACCGATATAACACACGAATGAAGACAGCATTTTTATCCCCCGTAGTCAACGTCGTGTTTTATAAAAAAGTTTAGTTGCTCGTGAAAAACGCACGTTTTTGATCAAAACTCTTGCAAATATTCGTGCGTAGGATATACAAAACATATAAAAATTGTGTATTTTGAGTTAACATAATTTTTTAATGTTGCTTCAAAAGACACCGCATTCAACAAATTACAGCTCCTGTGAGGACATGCGGACATATATATCAATTTAATTTCGTAATGGCGTCTTTTATTATTTATTCATACCTTCTAATTTACTAATTAATCCCCCAAATTATTCGTTGTTTTTACGAGGAGATCTTAAACGAGGTCACGCGCTTGCAATGATTGGTGTAATTGGTGACCGCAGGGTGACAACATCCGCTAAAGGACACTGCCAGATATATCCTGCACGTGCCAGCTCAGCTGCCGACTAAATAAGTTTAAATAATTTTAATTTAAACGAGCAGAAGCTTTGAAGACAACAATTTTCCACGAAACCGTAGTTTTCCGAACATTTTATAATAGTTTTCAAATAATAACAGAAATTTATTGCGCTTAGTTAATTCTGGACTAACTTACTTTTAAATTCAAGATTGAACTAACATTTATTAGCATACTTTTTTTGTTTGATTTTCAGAATATTGCAATCTCTCCCAGATTAGCATACTTAATAACACACTTAACATACTTAATAAACACAACGCCAAATATCTAAACTCTTCGATAAATGCTTGAACTATTTCAGCGATTCATTTAAAAATATAAATAAAAATTTAATGAAATATCACTTCTTTGTTTTTAAAATCATCCCTTGCAAAAACTTCGAGACACCCGTCACTTTATCAGTAACAATCTCATTCATTTAATTATCTATTTCGTATTGATATATTGATAAAATTGCTAGTAACGAAACGACTAGATTGGTGTAAATGGTTTAGTATTTTTAAAAGAAATCCTTCGAAAAACTTATAAGTGATTTTGAATCGAACTTATTTATATCTAAACCCTTTTTAAGAATTCGTGATCACATCGATTTAATTACATTTTTTATCTGAGCCCAATAAGTGGTATATTTTATATTACCTACATAACAAGAGTTATAAGAAGCATATTACGCACGTGGAAAAGTTGCGCACGGAGCCGCGTAGCGGCGAGTGCGTATTTCCACGAGTGCGTAATTGCTTTACAACTCGTGTTTAGTAGCTTACTTTTTCTACGATCACATAATACCTACGATTTTAACGGCTTTTTGGCTAATATACATTTGTAATTACGTTGTCAATTTTGACGTAAGTCTACTTTGACATTTGATAAGTGTGCGTTTTGCTTACCGTGCATTATAACTCACTTACTAGGCATGAAGGAAGTGTTGGACTTGAGTCTACTTTGATTAATTCTTTAAAAAAACTGTGCTTTTTGCTTACCGTGCGTAAGGACCCACTTACTATGCATGCAGGCTCTACGGTAAGAGTCATTTACATTAGTGGTCGTAGAAAAAAATAATTAAATAGGACAAAAAGTATGCATTTCAGAAGAACAACTGGGAGAAAACAAAGCATTTTGGTGTTGCCCAACTAAAGACAAATATTGTACACAGCTTATTGCATTTACCAACTTTGAGTTTTTTTTTCAAAACTACACAGTGGCACGAATTTTTAAACAGACTGTGTGATATATTATTTTAACTTCACAAAACAAGTTCGATAAACTTAAACAACGCTTTTAAGATACTTATATTAAAAACGGTGCATTATATTTTAATGTAATAAGCCCCTCGCTGCAGCGGACGAAAGTTACGCGTGGGTGATGTTTTTAACTCTTGGTTTTTTCTTTTCATTAGCGTTTCACTTAAGCAATTGTTTCATTTAAGTCACAGAGGAAGTAGGGTCATAATATTTATTTTAACTCGTGCTCTTCATTTCATTCATAAGACAAAAAGCAGCAGAAAACAAATGCCGTTTAATTTACCCGAATTAAACAATTATGTGAGTTATTAACGAGTGTTTTTTTCCAATCCTTGGGCTGGCTTTGTAATAACAGCAATAAAACGGAAGACAAACTAAGCAGCTGTATGTGCATATGTGTGTTTTTATCTAACGGCACGAGTCATTTTGGCCTCTGAACCTTGCGGTAAACTTTTCGGTAGTAAACAGTTTGTTTAACATATGGTTAATTTATTCGTTAATTTATGAAAATTAATACCTTCATCGCTTCTGAGAGTTTCAAAGATGGTGTTGCAATACCGAGATATCAAAATTACCTTCATATTATCTGTTCCTCAATCAGTTGTATTAAATTCAATATTAAAAGCATCTTTCAAAAGATTTTATTGTTTTAAAACACTATGAATTTATTGATGTTGTATCATATTCTGTCTGGCTTTACCGTGAAATTTAAACTTTTTCAGAACCAAAACTGGACTTATATAATTTAAAAATTTCGAAATCCCACAAGGCAGGGTCACGATATGTTGTCGTCAAAATCTGATCAAGGCTGTGTTTATTGCATCAAGAACCTCAAAAATACATGTTTCACAGAGTTAAACGTGTCATTGATTATTTACATAGGAAAATAAGGAGAAAAAATGAAAACTGAAAAAATAAACGTCATTTTTGCGATCGCGTTAGCCATGAAACTATAGGGGATGAAGTCAAAATTTTTCTATTTAGTAATGCGCGCAGCTTTTGCAATTAAAATGGTGCAAAGTTTTTGAAAATATGCTTAACGTTTTTGGAGAAAAACGCGGTAAAAGAGACTCTTGTAAAAGCGGTTTTCTCCATGTTAAACGCCTATGCGTCGCAAAGATTTACTCGTAACAGATATACCACAATTTCTCAGATCATAGCGGTTTTAAAGGAGTTTCTTTCGTTTTTAACGTTTTTCTCCGGAACCGTTTAAGATAATTTAAAAAACTTTGAGCCATTTTACTTACAAAGATGCGCGCATTGATAAATAGAAGAGTTTCGATTTTATCTCTGACAGTTTCATGGCCAACGCGATCGCAAAAATGATCTTTATTTATAATTTTTTAGTTTTTACCACATTGTTCCTCTGTAAATCATCAGTGATACGAATAACTCTGCAAAACATTTATCTTTAATGTTCTTAATGCAATAAACACAGCCTTGATCAGATTTTAGCGACAACATATGGTACCCCTTTTTTGTAAGAACTTCAGTCAGTGAAAAAGAGCAAAAATTGGCTAATTCGAAATTTATTTCTAAATGTCACCCAATTCCAAGAACGTTATGAACAAAATTATTGATTAAACGTGTTCCTATTGTAATAATTATAGGTTTTATTATACAATAGTACCCACAGAGTCTATAAAATTTATATAACTTTTGATGAGACGATTTTAGTTGTTATATAATTAAATTTCATACACAGGATGTTCGTTATATGATTTATTCTTGCCACTTAAACAAAAATATGTTAATTCTCTTACAAAGATGAACGGTATTAGGTAATTTTGTTATTTAAACGGTAGTCCGAATTTTACGACCAATAAAACTTTTACTGGACGACAAATTAGAATAATTTATGTTCAGTTCTTCAAAGAGGCAATTCTTAATTTTAAAACGTGAATGATATATAACATTTTGATAAAAAAAGTTATATAAATAAAATAAACAGTTTCCTCAATGCCTTACAAATAATCGATAATAATTATAACTCTGTATACTGTATTGTTTGGGCATTATTGTTAAAATTGTGTTCATCTACTACTACTATAACCTGTCGACTTATGTTATATCTCGAATTCTTCATCATCATTTATAACTGTTCAAAACGACGTAATAGAGATTAACGATTCCATCATTACTTGCAATAAACTTATATATTTATACCATGGTGTTTGCATTAAAACATAGTCCAACATCTTAATACCCAGCGGTGTGCTACAATAGAATTTATCCCGATAAATGTTTGTTTGTGTAGACATTAAGTACCTGTCAAAAAATTAAAATTTGATCGACAATTTGAAGGTCAATTTAGTTCATTATGCTTACACGTTTACAAAATATATCGGCTATTGTATTTATGAAATGAATAAGTAAGAATTATTTTCTTATTTATTTTTCGTATAATTTTTAAAAGCTGTAAACATTTTTAGGCATTTTTAAACGATTTAAATATAGATCAACGTTATTTAAAGTTTGTTTAATAGTTTTACAGACTGCCAAGACAATACGTACAATTTTAGAATTTTTTATCAAAAATTATCCTCGCAAAATTTTCAAAAAAATTGTAGTGCGGTAAAAATTAGTTTAATAGATTTCTTTACGAACTAATGTTTAATTATTATTAATTAGCGTGTCTTTAAGCAAGTATGGAGCCTATTGTATAATTTTAAACCTTTACCTAAAAAAATGTAGATATTTATGTACCTACTATAATTTTGTAATGTAACGTAAAAAGCGTAAAAAAAATAGGATAGCTGTAAATATTATTTTAATAATTTCTTAAACGAAGTAGTAGTCGATTATTATTAGTTAGGGTATATTTCTGATGTTTATAAACTATGCAATCATATGTACAACTTTAGAATTATTATCCAAAAATGTTGAAATGTCAATTTATTTTAATAGATTTTTAAAGTAACTTATGATTGATTATTATTAGTTAACGTGTTAGGGGACTATAGAGCCAATTGTGCTATTGTTGATTTTTGTTCTAAAAAATGGGAACAAATACATACTATTAATTTAAACACTTTTCAAATAGTTTAAAGTGCTCTAAAAATGCTCTAATTTAACTATTTAACTAATTAATGATTTATTATTATTAGTTAGCGTATATTTAACATGCTTGGGAATCATTTGTACAAATTTTAAATTTCACGTAAAAAATAGGTATCTATTAGATTGGAAATATAAAAAACAGTGGTGCAAATTTTTTTAATAGTATATTTTACAACAAGAGATGAGAGTTCAAATTTTTTCGTGCGGTGAGCGAATCTCACGAACGAAAAAAACTGATAAATACCTATTATTTTTTCTACGAAATAAAAATTATATTATAGAACGAACGTTAATGTAAACGAACCAAATGACAATTATTATGTATAAAGTTTTAATTAATCATTTCATTTCTATAGCGACACCAGCACACTGACATTTACATAAACAAAATTATAACCTGCAAACGAAATATATTTCATATTAATTTTTGTACCATTCTTAGGCTCTTATGTAAAATGCTACATTAAAATTTCATTATTTGATAAGAATATTAACGCAATTTTAGTTTATTATGAGTTTAAGTTAAAAAACATTGTAAATTTTACAATTTTATTTTGACATTGACAGTGACATTATTTTCGCCACTACAGACGAAAGTAAAACTTTCATGTAAGGAGGGCAGTGAAAAAATGACAACTTTCATATGACAACTTTCATATACAGTAGAAAAAATAGATTTTTGAACGCGCTAATGGTTGATTATTATTATTTAAGGTACATTAAACATATTTATAAATCATGCAGCCAAATGCACAATTGTTTATTTTTACCTAAAAAAAATATGTAAACTAACCCTTGGAAATTAAAAAAAAAAAAAATTATTTAAAGTATGATCGATTAATATTACTTAGATTATACTTAACAGCTGGGGCTATTTCCACAACTTTCAAATTTTTAAACAAAAAAAAAACTGTAGGTACTGTATTCATAGCAACTGTGCAAAAAAATTAAAAAGGAAAACGAAAAGCGAATTGATTTATTTTTTCATATTTTGTTTATTCCGTTGTAACTTTTTACGATATGGACCAAAAAATCGATATATTTCGTATTCGTTTAATTAATTAATCAATGACAATTTAGTAATTGCCGCAATGCACAGTCACTGTTATCCGAGCTCATTTTTGACACATTTCAAAGATCATAAGGTGTATGCTTGTAAAATGTAAGAAGAGCACTGCTCACTTAAAAGATCGTGTCCGTAATAAAATGATAAGACTACGAATTTAACACAATACTTTAGCTTATGTACAATGTGACAGAATCAGCCGGGCGGCACAAAAGCCCTAATGGAGTTACGAACTTGGGCCTTGTTATTTTCATTCATCTGTCGACCGCTACTTAAAAACTCTTTTGTGGCCGTGTTTTTTTATAAAAAGAGCATCAAAGTGAGCATTGCATCCTTTGAATCACCGCTTTCTAAAGACGTTTTAACCCGTCTGATATCCAACCAAGCATGTAGATACATCAGGACCTATTAGTCGAAAACTTGAGTTGTTTATCTGATGTGTCCCGACTATTGATACGCTATTAGTTATAATATTATTAAATCATTCCTATACATTACCTATAAATACTTGTAATATGCTTCAAGATTGTTGGTAACGGTTTTGAGTCTCAAAATTTATGTTTGTGATGTGCTACAGTTCTGTAATTGTTGTACTTGGTAGGTACCTATAATAACTTTTATATATTTAAACCTAGCTGCTTAATTTTCAGAAAGTTTTGTTATGCTATCATTGCTTTCAATATACATAGGTATTAAGGCTAATTGATGACTAGAATCAATAACAACCGTTGCCTCTTTACGTTTTTCTCTAACAACGAAAAATTTTCACAGCTTGTAGTATTGTTGACTAATAAAAAAATCCATCCCAAGTTTTTGTCCCATATTTTATCAGCTACACAAATTTCAACGTGTTAAAGTATTTCCGATAAAGTCATATCTCTTACATTATTTTGATTTTAAATACTAAACTAATCTCATAACGATAGGAGAGTTCTGGTTACATCCAAAATATTTGACACTACATATCACAACAATTTTAATTCCAGCATTCTAATGTGAAGTTATAATCTGACAGTTAATTAAAATCGTATCTTTGACTAACCCACGTAAGGATCTCCTAAATTTAAGTAAGAGGACTGGTTTTAACGTGTAAGGGAAAACTATACCTAAATATATTCCTAACTTTGTGTTTGGTTATTAACTTAACGTTGATTGTCATTAGCATTAGGGAATGGGCAAAAATAGAGTAATTTGGTTACATACGAGTATATACAGTGCTGCGGAAACATACAAATATCTAGAACACTGTTAAGAGATATTACAATGGAATTTGATAACTGATCCTTATCGCATGTTACGGGTTTGATGAAAATACTTAGCTTAAAATTTTCAAAATAGCTGTAGGTATACATATACAGGGTGTAGACTCGGATCACGCAACATAGCAATTTCATTGGTAAAATTTTAAAAGTCGTATTCTTGCTCCCCTAATTATTTTAGAAAAAAAGTGCAAATACGTTTTTTGTAGAGAAAAAAATTCTGTATCCATAAATGTAATCAATATTACTTTTTCGTTTTCCAATAACTGAAAATTAAGAAATTACAAAACGCGTTTTGACAAAAATCTGTAGTGCCTTGGAATTATGCTATGACAACTGCTCAGCCTAATGACACTTATACTGTCTTTTTGACGCGAAATTCATTCTTAAAACCTTTATATTTTATCAAACATTTATTTTACACAGTTAGTTATGTTTTCATTCCAAGATACAATAAAAATGATTATTATGAATAAACTTCACGTCAAAGTGACAGTATAAGTGACATTAGGCTGGGCAGTTGTTATAGCATAATTCCAAGGCACTACAGATTTTTGTCAAAACGCGTTTTGTAATTGCTTAATTTTCAGTTATTGGAAAACGAAAAAGTAATATTGATTACATTTATGGATACAGAATTTTTTTCTCTACAAAAAACGTATTTGCACTTTTTTTCTAAAATAATTAGGGGAGCAAGAATACGACTTTTAAAATTTTACCATTGAAATTGCTATGTTGCGTGATCCGAGTCTACACCCTGTACATTTTTTTATTTCTCTTTAAATTTACTTTAAAAACTTTAAAGGTCTTAGGGGTCTACAAAAAATAGTTTTCCTAAAATTTACATGTTTATGAACATTTTGAGCGATACAGCACGTTCGAAAATTTTCATTTAAAAACTTTGAATAGGCAGGAAAAAATCTTTGAAAAGTTATTTGACAGTAGGTTGATTAACACTTTGTACTAGCTACATTTTTAAAATA
Organism: Elmis aenea; assembly: GCA_947652605.1. Classification (NCBI taxonomy): domain Eukaryota; kingdom Metazoa; phylum Arthropoda; class Insecta; order Coleoptera; family Elmidae; genus Elmis; species Elmis aenea. Next base: position 24,690,256 of record OX393581.1, on the reverse strand, counting down.
TTTTATAGGGTGTTTTTAACGCTTGGTCAAACTTGTGAAACTTTAAACATCGATAACTCATTTTTCTTAAAACAACACCCTTTATTTTTTTAAACATTCTTATAGAAAATGTAATAGTCCTTCAAAAACGCAAAGCCTGTTTTATATCTAAAATTGATATACCTATTTCGAGATTATGCGATTTAATAGTTAATTATTAGGGGAAAGTAATATTTTATCATTCTCACGTTTAAATCAAGGTTTCTTAAAATTATTTATGCATTACTCATTAAAACAGTGTGATGAGACAATGACGAAATTTTATAAACTATTTTTGTGTGTGTTCAACCGAAAACGGATCTAACCCTAACCTATTTTAAATAAAGATAAGACAGGTCGACAGGTTAGTAACTATTTTTTTAGTCAGCATCCTTTTCGCGTAGGTACCTATCACATTATCAATCGGTTTTTAGGACTTTGCAAACTATCAAATTAATTATGTGGCCCTGTTAAGAAACTTCGATTTTAACGTAAGAATTGCAAATCACATCTTCATTATAAAAAATATTAACAATTCGCAAGAATAAAATTATAACTGTGACAGACCGTACTGTACGTGGAAGAGTACTTATTACTCTTATATTTATTATTGTTAATAATAATAATAATAATGGCTCGTGATCGTCTTTATAAAGTGGTTGGACCCTCAGTCGTTGTTTTACTTAGTACACAGGTCTAGAGCAATTATTACACAGGAAGAAACAAATAAAACACAACAATTTTAACAACAAACTTCTTTATTTTTCGACCTGCTGTAGATTTTTCGGTGGTTGATTCTCAACCACCCAAGCGCAGTTGTCCAAAGATTTTTGGTTCCCTGTTGTCATTCCCTTTTTATTGTTTGTATCCCTGCCTTTTTTATAAGCACATTTGCGTACAAGTAATATATTCTCCTTAAGATGTACAAATTTATCAACAAATTTGTTGATTGACGAAACCCAAATACTGACTTTGTAGAACCCAAGTAATATATTCTCCTTAAGATGTACAAATTTATCAACAAATTTGTTGATTGACGAAACCCAAATACTGACGTTGTAGAACCCAAGTTATGACTGTAATATTTTAAGGTTAATGTGGTTTACTTAAGTTCAAATCCCCATAATTTGGTTCTTTTAAAATGTTATATTATTTAGTAACTGATTCAGCAGCATTTGTTGCAATGCTATTTATTTAAAAGTAAATGAAATAACATTGATTTAAAATAAAAATAATTGATGTCAGGCGCGATATCACATAACTTTCTTGTTTTTTCTCTTTCAATTGCTTCGCTGTATACCTTCATAGCCCACTTGAAAATATTGCGTTTCTCTAATAATTAACAATAAAATTGCGATATCTTGGAAAATATCTATTAGCTATAAAAGAGGCTTCATGTTTTTGAAGGACTATTAAATTTTTTATATGACTGTAAAATAATATAAGAAAAAAATATCAATAATTAAAGTTTCGCAAGTTTGATCAAGCGTAAAAAACGCCCTGTATATTATTTTTTAAATGTAGTCAGTGCAAAGTGTTAATTAATTTATTGTCAATGTAGATCTCAAACGAAATTGTACTGCCTATTTAAAGTTTTTAAATGTTGAAAATTTTTGAACGTACCTACTCTATCGCTCGAAATTTTCATAAAAACACGAAAACAGTTGCCTTAGAGCTAATTAATTAACCTGATACATTTTTTGAATTAAATTTAAATAAAAATCCAAAAATGTAAAATATTTCTCTTAAAATTTCAAAGTTTGAGTCCGTTCTCGGTTGAACCGGAAGTCGTAATGCAACCTCGTTATTTTTATCTTTTCCGAAAAATACGATATCGATCCGATACAAAATTTCATTGTAATTTCTTCAATAATGTTTTATACAAGGTGGGATAACATGTTCAGCATGGGGATCTCTCTTTTTATAGAAGATACAGGTTTGTTTAAGCATAAAAGGAGCTACAAAAAGTACTAAATTGCTCTTACTTCAAATGCTTTAGCAAAAAAATGAAAATGTTGAATTTATTTTTTCTCTAATTACTCTTTTGGTTTGTTCATAAATTTTGTTGGCACTTTCTTAAGGTAGGTTATTTTTTTAAATTTTATTACATAACATTTTTAAGGGGTGGCGGTAAATTGCTCGAATACAATTGCTCGAAGGTAAATTGCTCGAATACAATTGCTCGAAATACAATTGCTCGATTGGGAAATTGCTCGAAAGGTAAATTGGTAAATTGCTCGAATGACAATTGCTCGAAAGACAAATTGTTCGAAATGTCATGATTATAATGTGTCATATCTCCGTTAATGTTGTAAATATAAAAAACATTTATACAGATTATTTTTAGATATTTTTATGTTAAACTCAATTATACTAAAAAAAAAATTACGCTCGCCGTTAAAAAGTTATGACACAAACTAATCTTTTTTTAAATGAAAGCTATAGTCGGCTATGACCTATTAAAATTCGTTCTGTTTTTTTTAATTTCAAATATATAAGGGGATGTTGTTATTTTTAATAATGCGCAAGTTACAAACGTTTTTTTTTTTAATTAGCAGTAGGCTGTGAAAAAAAACAAGGTGTAAAACCTTTTAAAACTCATTTGCTACATGTTACGAAGGTTTCTTATTTGTTGTTGAGATAAGCATTATGAATAGATGAACATAAGATAACAACAATATAGTCGGAATGAACAGTTATGTAGTATATATTATTTTCAAATATTTAAAGTGTTTATCTCAACAAAAAATCGAATAAGTGTATATGTATTTGTAAATCAATTTAAATACATTTTTTTAAGTGTAAACAAATGTACACAACGTTTCTAGTACATTTAATTATTTTGTATTTATAAAAATGTTATATTTTTTAATTTTTTTTGAGCAATTTGTCTTTCGAGCAATTGTCATGCGAGCAATTTATATTTCGAGCAATTTCCCATTCGAGCAATTGTATTTCGAGCAATTGTATTCGAGCAATTTACCTTCGCGCAATTGTATTCGAGCAATTGTATTCGAGCAATTTACACCAAACCATTTTTAAGATATCACAGCTAACTTCATTTTTTTATATGCACGATCGCTATGGTACCTATATCAAAATGTTGAATTTCTTTTTTCTCACATAAATTTGTTGTTTTATTTTAGATCAATTTGATCAGTATTTTTTTAGGTACATTTTAATGTAGAATATAACTGTTATTTTAGATTTTTTTATCACTTACCATTTTTGTGTTAGGTATTACGCCTAATTTCATTTTTTCTTATGGGTCGCGAAGTTGGCTGTGGTATAGTTAAATGCGCTTTTTTTCTCTTTTTAATGAGATATTACTTGTTATATCTATTTTTATAAGTAAGTGACTAAATTTAAAAAAACAGTATTTTACCAATCGCTTATCAAGCTATCTGTAAAAATAAAAACAAAAAACAACTAATTAAATGTCAAATGACAGCAACCATTTGTCTGTGGTATCATTTATTAGACTTTTATATTATTTTTGTGTAATCCGAAAATCTTTGTAGTAATGTTTATAATTATTGCTACATTTAAAAATAACGAAAAACTTTACATGTTGAGATGCTACATTCTTTGCTTTAACAACTGTGTAGAAGCTGAGCGAATATACTTAGAGCTGTATCCCGAGAGAAGGCAACGAAGTGCGCGTAATTACAGAACTTTGGAAATAAACATAAAAGAATAGGGTTTCTTCAGGTCCGTCACCTTGGCAGCACCACTTTCTCCAATCATAATAAAACTTATGCCATAATTTTGTGCTAATTTTGTGCTATTTTGTGCCGTAAAAATAAAATTTTGTGCCAACTCCAGAAAAAAGTTATAAACAATTTTCACTCGAGGTTGCTAAGGTGACGCGTAAGCACCACCTTGTCTGAATTAAAATTTGTTTATGCCATAATTTTGTGCTAATTTTGTGCTATTTTGTGCCGTAAAAATAAAATTTTGTGCCAACTCCATAACGAAGTTATAAACAATTTTCACCCGGTGCTGCTAAGGTGACGCGTAAGCACCACCTTGTCTGAATTAAAATTTGTTTATGCCATATTTTTGTGCTAATTTTGTGCTATTTTGTGCCGTAAAAATAAAATTTTGTGCCAACTCCATAACGAAGTTATAAACAATTTTTACCCGGTGCTGCTAAGGTGACGCGTAAGCACCACCTTGTCTGAATTAAAATTTGTTTATGCCATAATTTTGTGCTAATTTTGTGCTATTTTGTGCCGTAAATATAAAATTTTGTGCCAACTCCATTACGAAGTTATAAACAATTTTCACCCGGTGCTGCCAAGGTGACACGTAAGCACCATCTTAGGTATCTAAATTAAATTAATTGTTATAATGTTGTACCTACTCTTTATTGTTAACTCCAGAACGAAGTTATAAACAATTGTTTAATTGCAGAACAAAAATTATGATATTTTATTGTTATTGTCAGTAAGTTTTAAATTGTTTAATAATTTTATAAATATTTAATAACGTTCTACAGTGCAAAACTATACGAGTCAACTATACAAGACAATAATCTGTGACATACCCCACTGGTAATATACGAGTAATTAGATGCTTATTACCTTAGATCTAGTTTTTTATCTACGGTAAGCGGCTTATTTGATGTTTGGGCTCGTGATCGTCAAATCTTTGTGGAGGACTACTTCACGTCGTTTTGCGTAAAACTCTAGGTTTAGATCAGCTGTTAAGGGTGTAGAAAGTAAATAAAACAACACGCGTTATGTATAAAATGGTATTTATTGTGAATTCTTGTTACCATTAATGTTTCATTTATACTTTACTTCCTTTGTCAATCAAAAATGCAAATACGTTTCAGAAGCAAGGTTATAGTAACTTATCAATATTTTTTGATAGATTTATGGCAAAAGCTTAAAGTAAACGTTTGGGAATAATACGTTAAGCACGCATTTACAACACATACTCTGTATCTTGTGATTAACACAATAAATGATTATTATTTAACTGTGCAGTGTGCAGATGTTACAAATCAACAAATTATATTTGCTAAAAAAAGTGTAATTCTTAAACGAAAAATACTGCAGTAAAAAATACTCTATTACATTGTCCACTAGACAAATATTAATTTAAGTCAAATAACAACACCCGTATAGTTTTCTAAGTAAGATTAAATTATCTACAACAATATGTAACAAATACAGGCTTTTTTATTTAAACACTTTATTTATGGTTAAAATGTTGCTTAATGGACTAAACAAAACAAACGCCACAACGATAGATTGATGGAAAAAACTAAAAGTAAACGATTTTCTCCCGTTGCTTTCAAGATCAAGCGTAAGCCCCATCTTTTCTAAATTAAATTAGTTGTTATAATGTTGTACTCTTTTTTAACTCCAGAACGATGTTATAAACAATTGTTTAATTGTAGGACAAAAATTATGATATTTTTAGTTAATATTTTATTGTCATTGCAAGTAAGTTATAAATTCTTTAATAATTTTATAAATATTAAATAACATTTTACAATGCAAAACTATACGAGACAACTATACAAGACAATTTTTAATACAATAAACATGTGTAAAAAAGCAAATAATCAACAAATAATGGTTTTAAATAAATGACCGTATAGTTTTCTAAGTAGGATTAAATTATCTACAACAATATGTAACAAATACAGGGATTTTTATTTAAAAACTTCATTTATGTTTAAGATGTTGCTTAATGGACTAAAAAAACTTAACGCCAAAACGATTGATTTTTGATATGATGAACATCATACATTTTTGATAAACCATTTCTTTTAGAATCAAAAATTAAAGTTCATGCAGCGTATTGTATTTAAAGTAAAAAGTTATGGAACTCAAACTCTCCGACAAATGTTGTTGCTAAATATTCATTTTAATTTTTTAAACCAGATATAAAGGAAATACACAATAGGTGGACATCCTGTAAAATTTGAGATTATACTTTTATATTAGGTATACAGGGTGCACCACGACCCTGAGATTTTTCGATAGCTCCTTTATTAATGAAAATATCAAAAAATGTTTAATACAAATATTGTGCGAACCTATTTTCTACATAACCTAAAATTATTTTCAAATATACAGGGTGTTTCGTTTGACCGGCACATATAAAAATTTAATTTTTTTAAATAGAACACCCTGTACATTTTTACATTTTTGGATTCCTCTTTAAATTTACTTTAAAAAATGTAAAAGGGTATATGGGTCTTAAGTCAACCGTTTTCGTGAAATTTACATTTTTTGAAATTTTTGAGCAATACAGCACTTTCAATTTTTTTTTACATTAAAGTTATTTAAAAAAGTGTTAAAATTTCGTTTAAAATTTAAATTGACAATAGATTAATTAACACTTTGCGCTAGCTACATTTTAAAAATATTATACAGGGTGTTTTTTACGCTTGGTCAAACTTCTGAAACTTTAAACATCGATAAGTAATTTTTCTTAAATGCAACACCCTGTATATTTTTACATTTTCTTGTAGAGAATTTAATTGTGTTTCGAAATTATTCAGCAAGTCCTATACCTAAAGTTAATATTTTTCGAGCTATCTCGATTTTTATTAGTATTACTAAGGCAATTAAAATATTTTAAAGTGGGCCATGCACGTAAGTCGTAATTTTTCAAAGAATTTTTAAACAAAAGAATAAAAAGAGGTGCAACTTTAATTTTAGGCTAATAATGTAACCCATTTTACCGAAATTTATCGTATAAATTGTTAAAGATTATGTCCTTGTTCTACGCCCAGCCGTAGACCTTGTCTGAAAGACTCTAGCTCCCTTTATAACATTTCGGGGGTTATACCATCAAAAGCATCACGAATCCTGTTCTGCACATCTTCAGCAGTTGTTGGGGGGTCTTGATACACTTGTTTTATGGGTCCCCACAAAAATAAATCTATAGGGGTAAGATCAGGTGACCTAGGTGGCCAGGAGATTGGTCTACCTCGCCCTATCCATCTATTAGGATATTTTGTGTTCGGCAACTGCATTACTTGCTGTGTTGCTTTTAATGGTATAACCCCCGAAATGTTATCAAGAGTGCTAGAGTCTTTGAGACAACATCTACGGCTGTGCGTAGAACATGAACAAGGATATAATTTTAAACAATTTATATGATAAATTTCGGGGAAAAGGGGTACATTATTGGACTAAAATTAAAGTTGCAGCTCTTTTTATTCTTTTGTTTAAAAATTCTTTGAAAAATTACGACACGTCCATGGACCACTTTAAAATATTTTAATTGCCTTAGTAATACTAATAAAAATCGAGATAGCCCGAAAAATATTAACTTTAGGTATAGGACATGCTTAATAATTTCGAAACACAATTAAATTCTCTACAAGAAAATGTAAAAATATACAGGGTGTTGCATTTAAGAAAAATTACTTATCGATGTTTAAAGTTTCACAAGTTTGACCAAGCGTAAAAAACACCCTGTATAATATTTTTAAAATGTAGCTAGCGCAATTTGTTAATTAATCTATTGTCAATTTAAATTTTAAACGAAATTTTACCGCTATTTTAAACAACTTTAATGTTAAAAAAAATTGAAAGTGCTGTATTGCTCAAAAATTTCAAAAAATGTAAATTTTACGAAAACGGTTGACTTAAGACCCATATAACTTTTTACATTTTTTAAAGTAAATTTTAAGAAGAATCCAAAAATGTAAAAATGTACAGGGTGTTCTATTTAAAAAAATTAAATTTTTATATGTGCCGGTCAAACGAAACACCCTGTATATTTGAAAATAATTTTAGGTTATGTAGAAAATAAGTTCGCACAATATTTGTATTAAACATTTTTTGATATTTTCATTAATAAAGGAGCTATCGAAGAATCTCAGGGTCGTGGTGCACCCTGTATAATATGATAGGTACTGATGTGAGCCTTTCTGGGAGAGTTTGTATACAGGGTGTCACAGTTATCGTGAACAGCATGGAGATTTCGTACACGGTATGAGATACAGAGTTAGTTAAATGGGCCAAAATGATTTGTGAATAAAGAGCAACTATTTTGTGAAAATAATCTTAAAAAAGAAAGTGTTTGTACTATTCATAAAAAAGCATGTTATAATTTAGATACAATAGTAATGGAAATTAAAAAATCATAAATTATTATGCAATGTAACAAATATCTTAAATTATTTTTGTGTATTTAATTAAGTACAGATGGTTATGGTTATGGTTATGTGATGTTTTGTTTTGTTGTTCAATGGTTATTTGATTAAACTTAATAAATACAATATTATTGTAATAACTTACGTAGTTTTAGAGAATTGCCTTTTTAATGGTGTCACAGCCAACTACAACTCGTATTTAAAATAAAAAGTTCATGTTAAAATAATAAAAACAAATGAAGATAGGTAAAAACTAATAACAAATTTCAAATCTACGCTAAAAAGTGTCCTTATAATATTAAAAAATATTTTGAGTATGATTTCAAATAAGCATTTTATTTCCGCAGAATAGTTGTTCTTCAATCACAGATAGTTTTGTTTTGGCCCAGTTAACCAACTCTGTATCTCAATACTCTGTTAATTAATTAAAGAAATTTTGGATTACTTTGAATAATACCTGTATATTTGTTATAGTAGATTAGAAATGATAGATTTTGCAAGTTTAGGGTGGGAGAAAATAGCGGAACAAACACGTGACCTTTCTTTTTCCTTTTTTCCAAAACTTTGGGCGAGTTATCGCTGTCAGAGCTACTCCAGATATTAGTCCTCCTGGTGAATCTGTTTGGAAGCTCCTTGGCGAGTATTTGCTTTGAGGGTGTTCCGGCGGCTTACCTCCTATTCTGACCTAGTGCATTCGCTTTTTGAGCGAGTTATCGCTAGCAGAAGGCGAAGGCACACTAGGTTGGTCCTTCCCGGTTCTGTCATAGAAGTCTAACCTGGGCGAGAGATCGCTGTCAGGTATGATCCGTAGGATCATCATTTCCACCATCTTACACACAAACATCGATACACTCAACCTCAACCATGCTACGTCGCATTTTCAACAATATCTGAATGATAATCTGTTCAAAGTATGAAATATATAAATGGTACCTAACAAGAATTCACAATAAATACCATTTTATACATAACGCGTGTTGTTTTATTTACTTTCTACACCCTTAACAGCTGATCTAAACCTAGAGTTCTACGCAAAACGACGTGAAGTAGTCCTTCACAAAGATTTGACGATCACGAGCCCAAACATCAAATAAGGCGCTTACCGTAGATAAAAAAACTAGATCTAAGGTAATAAGCATCTAATTACTCGTATATTACCAGTGGGGTATGTCACAGATTATTGTCTTGTATAGTTGACTCGTATAGTTTTACATTGTAGAATGTTATTAAATATTTATACAATTATTAAACAATTTAAAACTTACTGACAATAACAATAAAATATCATAATTTTGGTTCTGCAATTAAACAATTGTTTATAACTTCGTTCTGGAGTTGACAATAAAGAGTAGGTACAACATTATAACAATTAATTTAATTTAGATACCTAAGATTGTGCTTACGCGTCACCTTGGCAGCACCGGGTGAAAATTGTTTATAACTTCGTTATGGAATTGGCACAAAATTTTATTTTTACAGCACAAAATAGCACAAAATTAGCACAAAATTATGGCATAAACAAATTTTAATTCAGACAAGGTGGTGCTTACGCGTCACCTTAGCAGCACCAGGTGAAAATTGTTTATAACTTCGTTATGGAGTTGGCACAAAATTTTATTTTTACGGCACAAAATAGCACAAAATGAGCACAAAATTATGGCATAAACGAATTTTAATTCAGACAAAGTGGTGCTTACGCGTCACCTTAGCAGCACCGGGTGAAAATTGTTTATAACTTCGTTATGGAGTTGGCACAAAATTTTATTTTTACGGCACAAAATAGCACAAAATTAGCACAAAATTATGGCATAAACAAATTTTAATTCAGACAAGGTGGTGCTTACGCGTCACCTTAGCAACCTCGAGTGAAAATTGTTTATAACTTTTTTCTGAAGTTGGCACAAAATTTTATTTTTACGGCACAAAATAGCACAAAATTAGCACAAAATTATGGCATAAGTTTTATTATGATTGAAGAAAGTGGTGCTGCTAAGGTGACGGACCTGGTTTCTTCGAGAAACCAACCAAAAATCCAAAACAAATCAATGAAGAATTAGAATCATCCGTTTTTACACAGTTTCTATGGCAAAGAATGTAGCATCTCAACATGTCAAATTTTTCATTAGTTGTAAATATGTCCATAATTGTATGATAACAAATTTCGCACAAAGACTATCGAATTATACAACAATACTATAAAATTCTAATAAATGGTACCGCAGATAACTGGTAATTATTTAATTAGTTGATTTTTGTTTCTTTTTTTGATATCTAGATACCTTAATAAGTGATAGGTAAAATAAGATTATTTTTGATTTAGCGACTTATTTATAAAAATTGGTCTAGCAAGTAATGTCTTATTAAAAAGAAAAAAAAAGCACATTTAACTGTACCATAGCCAACTTCGCAACACATAAGAAAAAATGAAATTAGAGGTAATAATACAAAAATGGTAAGTGATAAAAAAATCTAAAATAACAGTTACTTTCTACCTTAAAAATATCTCTTAAAAGTGCTGATAAAATTGATTTAATGAATAAAACAAAAAAGTTATGAGAGAAAAAGAAATTCAACATTTTAATATTTTTTGCTATAACATCTAAATTACGAGAAATTATGTATTAAACTGATTGTAGCTCCTCTCATACTTAGGAAAAATTCATCTAATTTAAACAAACCTGTATCACTTAAAATAAGCGAGATTTCCCTGCTGGAAATGTTATCTGAGACACGCTGTATATTTGTCTATTTCTATACTTTTGGGCAGCCCTGTATATTGGTGCACATTTAACTTTTGGAAATAATACAAATATTACGTTGATTTATACAGCAGAATGATGTACTAAGCAGTTATTTTATCTGTAGACATCACGTAACTTTTGCTAACAAGACTAAAAATAGTTGAAGAATAGCTAATTTGGATGCTAGCGGCCTTATTGTTGTGTTAACAGCAATTAAGCATCATTTTTAAGCTGCTAAAATTAAGCGTAGTCCATGTGTAGGTAGTTGCAAACATGAATGATGGCTTATTGCTTGTAATGGTAGTTAGTGAGTCAACAAATATTGTGGCCTAATTGACCCGCAGGCCAACACAGGGCAAGGATACACCTACATTCATTAAAGAGCATCAAATTTGCGATATATAACACACATCGTTGAACTAAAATTGTCGTTTCATATAAAGGAAGAAAAAAAAAACAGGATGATTCGGTGATGGAAATACACAATTAATTAACATTTAATTGAAGGGCTACGTTAGAAATCAGTTTTGCAGTACGTTTCATAAAAGAGATATTAAAAATATTTAAAGGATATGTGGGTACTCACAACTCAAAAGCGTTTTTACATCAAAATCTAGTCGACAAACCCGCATATACTGTGTGATAATTGTGTATAAATAGCTTCTAATCACTGGAAGGCTATCAATAGAGCTTTAAAATCTATGCTTTTAAACATCTACAATCAGTACAATCAGAGTGTAATTTTCATAATTTTTTAAGAAGAAAACCAAAATGATTTGATTTGTCTTACGTACTCTTGTATTTAGGAAATAGTTTTGTATATTTCGACTTTTCTGCTGTAAAATTCATGAATATCAATTGTAACATATGAGTGTACAGATATGTATGTTTGTGGAATGATTTTTTAAATCTTTTTGGACTAAAGAACCATCCTATTGGTTCCGATATCTTTTTATTCATTAGGAATATTTTCAGAATGTGCTGAAACTTTTATTTCGTGTATTACTGTTGATGTTGATAATAAATATCACTTAAAAACATAAAACAGTTCTAGACAATTGAGTACGTTCTATTTAGAGCAGAGATAATTGCGCGTAGGTAGGTACTTAAATTATGGGAATGTATCCAAGTCGAAGAGGTCAATATTTGTACACAAGTTGACCCTTTACGTTATCATATAGTTGACCTATCGTGGGACTCAGGGCAACACCAGTTTAGTGATCTACGCTTCAATTATTTGAATTATTTTGATCGCCACACGGTACGACCTTTATCAATTGAAAGATGCGTGGGACGCACTTAATGAAAATTAATTAAGCGATACATAATTATCAAAATCATCTTGAGCGATTTCTCAGCCAACTTGTTCTCGACTACAAGAAAAAACGGAACCGGCTATAAAATATTGATTTCAAGTTAACGTGAATCACTATTGAGTTGCAAATGGAGAATAATTTGTTGTTAAGTTGAAGTTGAATTGTAGCAGAGGTTATGCTAATAGGAAAATAGATTAAGTTGTTTATGAAACAAGACAAGATTACAATATAATGTACGTGTTCATCCTTCTCCTTAAGTACCTTTTAACCAATCTAGCAATTGTACTGTTGACTTCACATAGTCATTTTCACATCCGCCTGTGCATATGTATGAGAATAATTTTTAGAAAAAAATTGAAGGTTTGCACTGTTCTCCAAAATTATCCACCAGTAATAAAAAAATTTCAAGACTATTGCCTCTAGCATTTCTGCTAAAGATTCTTCATGGAAAAAAACAGAAATCGTAAATTAAACTTTTCTGTGTTACACAAATGAATCACTCAAATAATCCAAGCATATAGCTCAATATTTTGCACTTGAAAAATATTAGAAAATCAAGTATAGTTATGAATGATGTAACCGAATGCCAATTTGCCAAGAAAAGTGTAAATAAACACAAGTTAACTGTTTAACAGAATAATAATACTACCAAGGTATAAAAACAAACTAAGACAATAACTGAATAAGAGTTCTGTATTTAAAATGTTCTACAATAAATCTTTATCCATAATATACAAATACACAAATAAGGTAGGTACAAGTTCTTTATGTAAACAATTAAATACATATTTTTATATTTATATATACAGACTTTATAAGTATCGAAATATACATACACGAAGTGCTAGATAATTTACACAATCAGTACTGACTTCTTACAAGAAATATAAATTAAATAATTAAATATCAAATATCTACAGTAAAATACCTATTGGATAAGGTAAAAGTGAAAAACTGAGACCTAATTTTCGATGGACGTAAATGGTGAGATCACTGTACAATAGGTTTAAGGTATGCATGGTAGAGCACAATATTACTGTTTCAACTTTGTCTAGAAATCACTGTTACTGGTTTAAATAAATTGTCCGCACTAGGTCTGGGTTCTGGTGAACTAGAACAACTAGAAGGTGATATGTGGTTTAGAGCCTGGTGATGATGTGGAAGTTGTCCTGGAAACCTTAGTAAACCATAAGGTTCAAAACCACTAGGAGGTTGCCTTAAAAACGCTGAAGTAGCGTCATGATGGCCTAATAGTCTATCAACACTAAATCCGTGCGCCGGAATTGGTGTAGGTTTTGGTAACACAGCTGGTAAATACGGGTTATACCTTTGGTACATTGAAGCCAGTAAAGCTGGATTGGGATATAGTCCCATAAGCGCTGGGTTGTATCCTGGAAATGGTCCTGGATACATTCCGGCGGCTCCTAACATCACAGTACGTTTAAACGCGGCCAATCTCGACCGAGTTGCGGCTGTCGACCGTCGGCGAAGTTTACCAGTTGTACCACCAATAAATACGTCTTCGGCTGAAGGATCAAGCATCCAATAATTGCCTTTTCCAGGATCATCGTAATGCCTCGGTACTTTAACGAAACACTTGTTCAAACTAAGATTGTGCCTGATGGAATTTTGCCATCCTTGCTTGTTTTCTCGATAGTACGGAAAATTTCTCATTATGTACTCGTAAATACCGTTCAAAGTTAACCTTTTTTCGGGACTATTCCTTATCGCCATCATAATAAGAGCGTTGTAGCTGTAGGGAGGTTTGTCGCACGTTTTCTTTTCTTCCTTTTTGTCGTCTTTCAGGTCTTGAGAAGTTTTAGAACAGTCTAAAGGTGGCGGTGTGCCAGTTACGTCCAGATCGGAATCAGAATCGGAAACTTCAGCTTCAGAAACGTTCGTCGGACTGGGTAAATCTGGGCTTTCGCGTTCTCTAACTGTTTCAGGAAGTATCGAGCTTATCGAAAATGATGATTTTAATGGTGTACGGGCCATTGTTGGGATGAAAAAAAGCGTTGCTTCTCTTTTCACCATATTTGCATCACTGCAACTTTATTCAAACTGTTTATAGATCACTTTGTTAGATGATTAACTCAGTAACACTCAAGAGCACTGACTTATCCAGATAGCTTAAAATCGTATACACCCGCACTCTACCACTTGTCGTCTTCGACTGAGAACTTTTTGGTTAACGTAAGCTTAAGTAACTTTCCTAGTGCCGCCTTTGCTGATGGACCAATGAAGAAAACCCAATAACTTACGGTTACTCCGGTTATTTAGTCTGGAACTCCACCTGCTTTTATGAAAACTAGGTGGAGTTAGCCTCGCAGAGGCGGCGTTTCGTTGTAAAAGGGACGAACAGCGCCTGCCTGATGTATTATCCTGTTTACAAATGCTTGGGGTTGACTTGTTTGTTTTGTAAATTCGCACCCTAACATTTGGTAACATTTATAATAATCCCTTCTATGCGGGTATTCTTCTGACGAGTGTTTCTCTATTTTAGTTTGCTATTCGTTCAACACCTGGTCTAAGCTGTCAACAAAGACAGCTTCCTTATTTTGAAAATTAATTCCCCATTATTATGAACAGGTTTCCAATATAATTATAACATAAATAATCTAGAAAACTAATTAAATAACATACCGTAATGTAAACTTCACAATTTTTAATTGCTAGCGGGTTACTGCAAGACAAAAGCTTAACAAAAAACGTACAAAATATCTATTAAAAAAAAAACATTTTCTAAAATCAACTGACACATTCATTTTGTTAATTATTTATAAAATTGTAGCAATAAAAGCTTTTTAAAAATCAAATTTCAAAATCTGGTTCAATGTGAGAGGTAAATTCTTACATGCCATTATTTGAAAAACAAACTTTGATAGTTAAGATGTGAAGTTAAATTAATTATTAATATTATTAAATTAATATAATAACTTAATCAATATCCATAATTTTGTTTTTTCTGTTTATTATTTTATAAGATTTTCTAATAAAAGAGTTTTTTTTTTAAATATAAAGTTTCTAAATAATCACTACTTACAAAGTTTTGCTTTGTTACATCACATATGCAAAGGTTGATTAGCATCAGATTATTTGAAAAACAGGACATGTTCAACACATGTCCAACAATCACTTATCAGTATTACAATCAAAATTAATTTTAAAAATTATTTAGAACAGTTCTCAATGCACTAAGTTATTTTAAATTGTGTTTTCGTTTTTGCTAATCAGCCTTTGCATAATACGTAATGTTAACAGAGCAAAACTTTGTAAGTAGTGATTATTGAGAAACTCATGTTCTTTCATTATCAGAAATGTTTAGCCCTGATGATGACGACAAAAATTAATCGTCGAAACATGTTGGAAATATGGAAATTATTTAAAACGTGACATTAAATTAAAGGACCTTTTTTAAACTAGTAAACCTCTTTTATTAAACAACCTTATTATTAAACAATATCGGTTCTTACTTTCTAAGGATTTCTTGATGAAAAGAAGAAACTTGAAACTGATATTGCATTTCGACAAAAGGTTAAAAAAAGTGATTTTTAATTGAGCTTGCTTATAATAATAATCTCAGATATTGCAATTAATATTCGCTTAATAAAAAAAAACTGGTAGAGATTGAAATGACTGCCAATTTAAGGACGATTTCAACATTATTCGCAATTATCCGACTTCTTGTTGTATGAAGAAAGGTTTTGTGCTCTTTTTTCTAGTAAACTTTGTCAATGAGTTTTTAGATTTGTGTAATACATATTGCAGATTATTCTTAAAACGTGTGTATGGTAATTGGTGTCATAAAATAAGCAATAAAGTTTGGTGAATTTATTAAGCCTCGCTCCGAAGCAAACAAAAAAGACACCAGTAATAAATAATACGATCTAATAAGGAAGCCCTTGCATATCTTATTTCAATTTGTATAATATTTATAGACCAAAGCGGCGCTGTTATTCCACATATATATACAGTGATTGGGTCCAATGGGGATATGCAATCAACCCTTAGTAGGAAAAACCCGCCCTTATTTAGCCAACATATAGAAGCGGTTAGATTCATACCACGACAGATGTTTTAGAGCCAGTTTCAAGTTTATTCTAATTGAAATTGGACTCTGATGTGATTTTATTGTCGGTTTATAAGATACTTTTATTACTTTCTACGGACTAAGACTCCACAGGCGTGAAAATTTATGATAAATTTGATGTATTCCTAACATTTTACAACATAGTTATGTTAAAATTTATAACTTTAAAAATAGGAAACGAGTACGTTGTAATGAAGATAGTTCTTTTCAATGATATATGGGGGCCTGGCTGTCTCACAGTGCTGTATTTTAATTTAATATGGCATAACTTATTTAATAGTTTTAAACTTTATGTGCTTAACGACAGTGTAGAAGATTCCCAAATAACACCGGTGAATGCATAATTAAATGCCACAGAAGACACCAACACTCGTTTGTAAATTAAAATTTATAGATTATTTGTATAACTCTACTGTGAACCGTAAATTCTAATTAAGATGGAACAGTCAACGCTTGGGGTCTATTCTCACAGAATAAAATTTGTTAAGCGTGCGATTTTTTGCTACATTTCGACCATTGTACAACTCAAAATGCACTAAATATTGTTTTCTTGCACATGGAGGGCTAAAAGTCTTTATAAACAAATCCTACATCAAAATGTAATAAACAAAACACATTTTTGTTGAATAAAGAAAACTAGAGCAAAACCGCTCGAATTCTACTAAATAAAGTAATGATTTCATAATAATATTTAAATGTGAAATAAATTAAAGCCGAACCTAAATCATTTTTAACAAGCTCTCGTTTGTAAGTTAGTAAAATTATGTTAATTACGAATTTAGGTTATAATCTTTTACAAAATTACGACCTATGGAAATTTTTCTACCAATTTATAATTATCAAATCTGCTATTTAAAAAAAAGTAGGTTACAAATTATCAAAAATGTACTTTCTTGTTTTAGTTCCAAACAAAACTGTTAGTTCACAATAGGGTTTCTTTCCCGGGATCCCGGGATCCCGGGATCCCGGGATCCCGGTCCATTTTAAGCTATTTTATATTTCCCGGGAAATGCTTTTTGTCCCGGGAATTCCCGGGATTTAAAAAAAGTGTTGTTTTCGTTTATTTTGTGCTAAGATCTTTGTAATACTATTATAACTTATCAGAATGTTATGCTTAAAATGTCTTTACTAACAGTAAATTATGGAAAAACTTCAAAATAATTTTTCTCTTTTAGTATGGCGCAAAGAAGCCCGGTCTCCATTACAAAGTTAATATCTTCAAAATACTTTTACAGTTTTATTTTTGTGTACCCTGATAATTCAAAGCAAAATAGCTTATAAATGAAATTTTATTGATAATAACGAAGTTTCTTTGGTGCTAGATGCGCTCAAGACAATTCACCTACATCAATAGAGACAGAGAGCATTTTATGCAGCAGCACTTTTTGTTAATAAATTAAGAAAAAGACTAATTGACTGAAGCACAGATCACCTTCGTTTTCTTAAATCACATTACAAAAATTCATTGTAAAAATTATATTATTGTATTCATAAATATGAAATTGCAATAGAAAGGTTATAATTCCCAAATGTATGTTTCTCTCACCAATATTATTGAATTATTTGTAATAATCATAGAGCAAAATGTATTACATATTTGACTTGGAGTTGTTTTTAAGTAATAAACCGCTCCCTTAATTTTTTGGGTTATTTATTTAAAAGTTATGACATAATTTATTACATCCCGGGATCCCGGGAAATCCCGGGACAAAGGCCGATTTCTTCCCGGAATCCCGGGACAAGCAAAATGGTCAAATATGAGAAACCCTAGTTCACAATGCCGATTTAATGATATTAATTTTGCATAGAACGCAAAGTTTTGCGTTGAAATATCGTTGTAACTCAGCATCACTCACTATCCTAAAATTAAACAATATCAGACTGAAATACTCAAAGAAATGGAACAATAATGTACAACGTTTTGTTGCTCGTAAGATTACATAACTGTTTATTAATTATTTAGATTTGTGTGATATATGTGTGCGCTTATTTTACAATAATTAATTGTTTATAGTAGTCAAGTCATGATTTAACAAATATCTGATATTTACAACAATAAGTTAACGCTAGATTTTTAAATAAAACATGAAAATTAATAGTTTAGAAATGCTACAAGTTAACCTTTGTTACTAATACCAACACATTTATTTTACACGAAGCGTGTTTAAATATTTATATAAGTTATTGTATTATATACGATGAAATATTTATAAGGGCACTATGGACAGTAGCTGTTGAAAGTTCTTGCATAACTTTGTACATGAAATGGAATAAATTTATCATATAATGGATTACAGCATTTGTTAATGCCACCAGACGAACTTTGTTGATTTTAAATGTACCTACAATTGTCCATAAACAAGGATATAGCAAAACATGCTGAAAGATTGTAGTTCTGTTTGCAAAACTTTAATATAAAAAGTTGCATTTAACAAGACATGAAAGTCCAGTTTTTTTCGTGAGGTGAGATTTCCTTAGTATGAGAGGAGCCACAATAAATTTTTAAAAGTACAAAATTGCTCGTGCTTCAGATGTTATAGCAAAAAATATGAAAATGTCGAATTTCTTTTTTTTCATAACTTTTTTATCTTAATCGTTAGGTCAATTTCATTTGCACTTTCTTAATGTACTTTTTAATGGAGAATGTAACTGTTATTTTATATATTTTTTTTTAACACCTGCCATTTTCGACATATTACCTACCCCTAGTTTCCGTTTTTCTTAGGGGCCGCGAAGTTGGCTATGGAATAGTTAAATGTGCTTTTTTCTCTCCTTTAAATGAGACATTACTTGCTTTATCTGTTTTAATTAATAAGTCGCAAAATAAAGAAAAATCGCATTTTACCCATCACTTATCAAGCTATCTATGAAAATAAAAACAAAAAACAACTAATTAAATGTTAAATGATGGTTACTATTTGTGCGGTATCATTTATTAGAATTTTATAGTATTGTTGTGTTATTCAATAGTCTTTGTAGCAAATTGGTTATCATATACTTATGGGCACATTTACAACTAATTAAAAATTTTAAATGTTGAAATGCTACATTCTTTGCAATAGAAACTGTGTAAAATAGAGAATTCTAATAAATTATTGATTTGTTTTGGATTTTTGGTTGGTTTCTCGGAAAAACCATATTCTTTTAAATTTATTTCCAAATTTCTGTAATTATGCACCCTTCGTTGCCTTTTCTCGGGATATAGCTCTAAGTATATTCGCTCAGCTTCTACACAGTTTTTATGGCAAAGAATGTAGCATCCAAACATGTAAAGTTTTTCATTATTTTTAAATGTAGCAATAATTATAACAATTACTACAAAGACTACAAAGACTATCGGATTACACAACAATAATATAAAATTCTAATAAATGATACCACAGACAAATGGCAACTGTCATTTGACATTTAATTAGTTGCTTTTTGTTTTTATTTTCATAGATAGCTTGATAGGTGATGGGTAAATACGATTTTACTTTATTTTGTGACTTATTTATAGAAATAGATATAGGAAGTAGATAATATCTCATTTAAAAGAGAAAAAAAGCACATTTAACTATTCCATAGTCGGAAACTAAGAAAATTATAGTGTTCGTGTACAACTTATTGTTTCGGTGTTTACCATAACAGTATCACAGATCACTAAATCTAATGCCAATTTGATATTAATTTCTTTTTATTGGCTAAAATGATATTGCAAGATCCCATCGGAGCCGCACCGATGCGGGACATGCTTTGCTTACAGTGTTGAGCCGGCCCTGCGTTTTAGCCTAATTTTATTGTTAAGCCATCTCTGAAACAGTAAAACCACACAAAACATTGCTTTTATAAGTTTTTAGTAAGAAACTAGAATATTTAACAATAATTTTAATAAAGAAATTCAAAATTTGCATTTACATAGTTTTTTAGATGTTTTTTTTTATTAACAATTCAACTTAAAATTTAATATCTTCAAAAATGTTATAATTTTTTCGTGTTTGCTTTGAAAATAGTGTGCAAGAAAAGCAATGTAAGTAAAAAAGTTTACATTAGTGTCAGATATAGTAAGTTTGTATTTTTTTTAATCATGTACATAAAAAATTATGTTTTATATACAAGTGTAGGGCATTACAAAATGCAATAAGAGAAAGTATAGAAACTTCAGTAATGTTTGAGTAAATCCCTCGTTTATAATGAGATTATATGTATATTTTTGACACACAAATACACATTTTCGTTTGACAAGATGATGATACGACAGAAAATGAACTATTGTTCGAAATCGTCTTGCAAGTTGTTTGGCGAAAGGAACCATAATTTTCAAACCAAGTTCCGTTTTTCAGTTAAAAAGCCACATATTACTTCTATTGTGAAGAACTCTAAGCTAACCAATCTGTTTTCGGCCCCTTTTGGTCCGTTTAAAAACACGTTGTTAGAAAAAGACGAAATTTTGAGTGCTAAAGGTGCAGGAAAATATGAAAAGAAGATAATTGACAAAATCTGTACCGATTGTCACGTGTTTTACTGTAAAGCTGTGTGGCGAATGCGAAATGTCACTAAGCAGAAATAAATGACTTTATTTGTTACGTCGACTTTGTGTGTGCCGCCAACATTTTTCAGTCTGTACCCGACTACTGTCAATTGTTGCTTAGAGGTCTTAATCTAGGTTAGCCATGCTTTTGAGTTTAGCGATCCTGTAGTCGTAAACAAGAAGTGCCTTTTATGTACGTCCGTGAAGGATAAGGTATTTTGAAATAATTTAAAATCGTTTGTGTTCAGAAGGCGTGTTGCTGCATGTGAAGAAAATTTGTGGCATCAAAAACTTCATTATCGGATCAATACTAAACCCCATTGTATGTAACAATTGAAAAACACGTTGGTTTTTATCTTATAACTGTTTTTTGGAAAAAACCGAAAACATTTTGCACTACAGCTATTGACTTAAAACTTTAAATAAACGTTATTTATCGCATAAATATTAATCAGTAACCCTTAAATAATTCAAATTACGATTTTAAACAATTCATAAAAAAAAAAGTTTTAGATCTGTTATTTTTTAAGAGAATATTTTTAGAATCAAATAGATTAAAACTTTATGCACATGTTACTTACATATTACCTATAAATAACAATTATTTACCCTCAATTCGTTCAAATTACGTTTCAAAAATTTCGTCAAAATTCTATTATACCGAAAGATCAACTGGATAAAAAGCTCTTATTGTAAATCTTTACTAATATTCATATAACAAAACCAGGGACCATTCAAATCTGACGATAATGAGGCAATCGAGATTTAATCTTATTGTCAACGGCTCCCAATATTAAGCACCATGTAGTAAGTCCCTTCTAGATGAATATCGTCGTCCTGGGATACCTTATTATATCTCCTCTTTTTCAATATACCAATAACGACTTCACATAAAGAACACGTTAGTATTGAAACGAAGCTAAAATAGTGGAGATGGTTATTGCAATAATTGTGATATTTATCAGGACCATCCAAATTTACTTGTTGATTTTGAAATAATGTTGCGTTATTTAACAAAACGGATTAATTTTTGTGCATTGACACTTTTAACTCAATGTTTACTAATTGTTGTTGTATAATAATTCACAAAGATAAAGAAATCTATTGAAATCAGACCCCCCATACCGACTTGACTGAAATAAGAAATTTTAGCAACGCTTCACTTACATAAGAACGTACGAGTTCTTCCACCCTCACCAAAAGTATAACCAGTACCTTGTCTTCTAATTCTGGTGATACTGGGCACATGTTTCTGTTTCTACAATATTAAAACCGAACGACAAGAGCCACAATACACGTTATTTATGATAGCAGTTTTACGTTCTAAAGAAACATTTAAGTATCGGATTACGAAAGTCGATATTTATGAGACATTTGTGTGTAACAGGCCGCTCGAAAGACAAAGGTTAAAAAAGTACAAATTTATATCTACTGGCTTTCAATGTATTAAAAAAAAATTAATCCTATTAGAGCTATTGTAGAAATTTCGGAAAACTCGAAACTTCGAACTAAATACACACGTTTGAATAGTTGAATAGTTGAATAGGTTCACGAATCCAAAGGCCCCTTTAGGGACCCAATGTTCTTGACATTTTCATAATAAAATATTATGAAAAAGAATAAGATTAATCCAATTTTTCATTATCAGTTCTCCAGCTGTTTCGTATGCAAAACCTTCTATAAAATTTGTTATCACCTGATATCAGAATTCCTTATGTTTTTTATGCCAAAATGTGTTTTTTATAATGGCGAAATTCGTATGTTTAATAAATAATGATGAAAATGTAAATTTTCAACAATTCGGTTATATTATAACGCGGATTTGCGAGGTTGTATTCGACCCGCGTTATAAGCGACTTCCATTGTATTTGGCATTTTATTTAAAAAAATATAATACTATAATTGTATACTAGGACTGTTAAATGTTAAATATAAAAGATTGATTTATTATAAATTTATGAAACTATGCAAATTTTAATCTGAAAATATGTTATTAACGTTAAATACTTTTCATTTTTGGTTATATTTACCGTAAAATCTGGCATATAATACGCAAGCTTGATTAAGCCCAACATTTTCTTGTATAGAGTAAACCCGGGCAAAAGTCCGCACTTAACGTTCTCAACTCTCTAAATAAGTAAGTTTTATGTTTAACGGGTCAACATTTTTTTTATGCACACCTTAGACACTTCTCATTGCATCATAAAATGGGTTGCCACCAAAAGTAACGAATTCAAATAAATAGATTTTTTTATGGTTTGATGTAGATTGGTACTTTTGCCCCACTCTATGGGGCAAAAGTCCAAATTGATGGGGCAAAAGGCCATTCGTGCATTCGTCTAATTAAAATGTTTACATCTTTGACACAATAATACACGGTGTGTTATTTTATGAAATAAAAGTTAATTCTCTTCAAAAATACAAAATAAAACTTCATTCAGTCTTGTAACAAAATTAAAAAATTATCACATTTAAAAGAACACAAAAAATATTTGACAAATTCAACAAAAGTCACAGGTGAACTCGTCGGCTTCAACATTTGAGCAACTTTTGTGCCACCAGTTGTGGCATTTAGGGCACTTAGGTAATCTAGTTCTCGGCTGGTAGATCTTCATATATTTCTTAACAACCTGGGCAAACAATTTCGTTTTCCTCTTCTCTGACTTGGCTGTTTGTTAAATTATCGTAGAATCTTTCTATTTGGACTTTATTGAAACCTATAATCCTTCCGACACTTGTCTTTTTGGGCGTTCTTAATGAAAATTTGTGTCTAGATAAAAAAAAACTTTTGGTCCAGTCGTCTCCCGCCATTTGTGACTCCTTATTAAAATCGTTTACGATGTTATTTTGCGAAGCAAAGTCAAAAGCCAACCGCCGAAACTTTTTTCTACTAATTCCGTAGAACCTTACGTCCATCTATCTACAGTGATCAGCTAAACTTGCTTCGTGATCAGACGTAAATGTCGATTTGAATCTTTCTAACAAAGTCCAGCTTTAATCTTTTTCTTAAGGATGATTCATGAACTCCAAAAGTCTTTGCTATAAGTACTTCGATTGGATTTCTTCTTTCTCGCAATCTTCTCTTCGCCTCCTCCAATATTTCTGATGTAATCGACTTTCTATCCGTGGTTCTCTTACAAATTCCGAAAGAAATGATTGTTGTAGAATATATCAAAATAATTTAAATAAAGACGGGGCAAAAGCCCGTGCGCGGCCTTTTACCCCAGGCACGTCTGCGGTTTTTTGCCCCCATGCGTGCTAATTACGATAGAAGCATTATGACGGCATCTTTAGTTTAAGTAAGGAAACGTTTGGCGACATGATTGTGTAGCTAAAATGGAGGGTGTTTATATAAAAAAAGTTGCATGCCGGTTGTGAGAGACTTTTAAATATCAATGCCTAATAAAAGATCATCGAAAACTAAAACAAGCCAAGCATTTTTACACTTAGCTCATTTTCGCAGCGGTTTAACTGCCGATCAAGCTAGAACTATATGTGTCCACCACAGATACTGTATCTCAACTACCTATAATAAAACTTATTCTCTCTTAACTCTCCAATCCTTCCTATCCCTAATAGGGCTTTTACCCCACTGCGGACTTTTGCCCGGGTTTACTCTAATGGATATTTGTTTATAATACGCACTATAACTTTTCAACATTTGTTAAAAAACTGAAAGAATAATAACAAACAGAAGTAGGTACGCAATAAATTCAACAAAACACTTTTAATTTCGCTCCATTTTTCACACTTAAATTTGACAGAAACTCGACAGATGTAGTTTTTTTTTCAATGTCAAAAATGATGTATCTATTGTTTACACTTGCGTATATAGCAAAAATTGTATTCAATATACGGGAGATTTTCGATAATCTTATTAAACGAAAATAATATTAACTTATTATGTTTCAAGTTAGCCTCCACTACTGCGCAAATGCGTGCCAATTTACAAAACTTATCTGCAAAAACCCCTCGTTATACATTGCCTTTGTAACTATCAATTTCTTATTTATTAGTCTTAATTAAACAAAATAAAATTACTCATTAGAAAAGTTTTAGCATTAGAACCGTATTTCTACATACAATGACCTTAAAAACTTCAAAATAAAGGCACTATCGGCTTTTGAAAACTTTCAAATGTTAACACGAAGTAATATTTGGTTGAATACAGAAGTAACACAACCTACCGTGTATCACAAGAATCATGCCTTTTGTATTCTTGCGCTGTCTATAACCCCTATACAGTGAAGTACCTAGTTTTTGCAGATACAAATTGGACGTTCATAGAAAAAACTAGTTTGTGTTACTTTAATCGTTTCCGTTTCCGTTAAAAAAATATCGATTGACATCGTTATCTTGTTTTTGTTTTAATTTTTTTATTCTGTTATTATCCTGGAATAAAACTAAATCAAAAAAAGAGTCGGAAATCGGTAGTTTTTCCTACTCCCGACACCCGACTCCCGACTCCGACCCCCGACTCCTCAAAAAAAGCTCCAACTCTTCGACTCCCGACTCCCAACTCCGTCTGAGACTCCCCATCCCTGGCATTAAGAACCTGTAAGAACTTTGTGAAAAGGATATAAATAAATATCAATTCGAAGGTGAAGTTGGACAATTTCTTCTATTTACCTATATAAGAAGAATATTCAGCTGATGATTCATTTAAAGTAGCATCAGATTTCAGATAGAATACAAACATTTTTCAAAGTGAAATTTATTTTACGAATATATCATACATTACCTACATCAAATGCTTCAGCAAAATGATTTTTTTCCCGTCCGAAGAGAATTAAAAATTTTCTAAAAAACAAAATAAACGAGGACTGGTTAAATTCGATTACACTTCTGTATATTGAATATGAATAATTATCAAATACAATCCTGAAATGACATTATAAAACAATGAATAAAACTCGAAAAACACATAGGTATTTAAACACGATTTTTTATGGGTGAAAAAGAAGAATGTTTAAATAAATGTAATTGTAAAAAAAATATAAACGAAATATAAACGTATTGCATTGAAATCTAACGCAGTGTGACTATAATTAGTACTGGTGATCTAAATGTAATGTAAATAAAAAGGCAAATTAAATCATACTTTTTATACTATCTTTTTTCATTAAGTGCCTTAATAAGTAAATAAAATAAAATTACTATGTATTTTGGTAAAGTTATCAAATTAAGTTAGTCTAATAATATAGAACCCTTTACAATTTTACCGTCCAGGGCCTCCAGGCAACGTAATCCGTCACTGTAAATAATGATTAATCCTCGGAACATTTACATCACGATTTTAAAATTTTTACAAAAATAGAACTTTAACATTTAAGATACTTCAACATATTGGCTAAAAATTTTTGTATGGGGTTTATTTGTGCATTATACGGCGTGTTTGACGATATGCCGCCAGGGAGGAGCACCAGTCATGAAAAACATGTCAGACTTTCCGAAAACAAGTTAGAATTGTTACACTGTCATCAATCTTGAAATGGGAACATTTCAATATTAGTTAACTGGCGAATGTGTTTTGCAGAAATATTTTGGGATTGTGTAGATATGAGTAAACAAGTAACCTACGAGCTAAAAATAAGCGTCATACCAAATAAATTTAACTGGCTATAAATTCAATTTTTAATATTGCAGATTAACCAAATATGAAAGGTTATGAAACCAAATTAGATACCAAGGTGTCGTAAAATAAATAAAATTTTATATTAGCTACTGGTTTATTGACCAATTAAAAATGTAAATGGCAAAACTGTTTAACGACATCTATAAAATTAAAAATAGAGCACTTACTTATACACTCCAAATATGATCAACTAACAAACAAAAAAATGCTTAATTACAAAATATGTATGTATACATATGCACATATATCATTAATGGTTTTTATTTAACAAGTACTTATTAATTAATTTTATCACACCAAATACTTTTAATAGTATAAAATCAAAGTATGCAAATATATGTATGTAAATGTAGAAATATGTCTTGTACTGACAACCAGAAAGTTGAACAATACATTTTTTAACAATATTTTAACACAATTACTAGTTTTTTGTTGATTAAATTAATTTTGATTTAATGAAGGATGTATTCTTATCCGATTACCTACTATATAAAAAATTGGTTGTAAATGATTTATAGTTTCTGCAAAATATATAGTTAAAGTAAGTTTTTTAAGCGCTACAGTATAAATATTATTATTTAATTAAAAAATTATAGCTTTTAATAAAGTTAATTGAAATAATTTTAATTGCTTGACAAAATAATTTATTAATTACGGAATTGTTTAATTAAAACGACTTGTCTGTACATATAAATGTTTCTCACAGCTGCAAGTTGATTTATGTAATAAGATTTTGCAATGATAATTTTTGCAGAAGAAAAGAACTACAAAAGTTGCACATATGAATATGAAGAATTGTTGGTAATTTGTATGCTTCGTAAGACAATAACTCAGTACACTAAAGCAACTATTTCATATACAGTTTATTTTATGTTGAAAAAGGCAGATGCATGAATAAGCTGTATGCAAGATAAAACGCCTAGAATAATAATTGTTATGTATTTAGTGGAATATCGAAGATGGACTTGTTTCACCTCCCCACATCATATTTCATACACAATGACAATACTAATGGGAACATGATAAAATCATAGCCAAACAGAACCTAGCTCAAGTCAAAATATCGTGGGAATTAATAAAGGGATGCGGGTACTACCAACCAAATAGCTCATTGATGAGTTGATGTTTGTTACACATTGAACTTTTCAATCATATCCAGACCAGTATCTGCGTCATATGTTGTATTATGTACCCCCATCAAATAAAATAACACGCTATTCCGCTTTTTAATGTTAAATACCAAACACAACACTTAATTTAACTACGGTCCGTTAATTATTGATGGCGCTGTTATAATTGTATTTTCAAAACAGCGCAAAAATATGTAATAATAAAAGTGAACGGATTTATAAAACATTTCAAAGTGTACTATAACCTTTTTTTTTTGTTAAAATTTTAATTAACTGGATCTTTAGTTCATATACAGGGTGGTACACATAGAAGGGTCACTATTGGGATCTTGTAAACGATAAGAGCTAAAAAGTAGTTTAAATTAGACAAATTGTTTTTTTTTTTATGTTTTAAAAAGTTTCATGGTACGCTAGATAATAAACAAAAATGAAAATGGGAATTTTTAAAATGGTTAATAACTAGGTTATATTTGATGGACAAAAATACTTTTGGGGAAAAAGTTGTAGATTTTTTTTCCATAGGCTTGCACTTTTATTTCCAATTTACTGGGACTCCTTCTACATGGATTAAACAATGTAAGTGTATGCGGTATGGAGTATCGCCCCATATTTCATAACATGTTAAATACACCCTAAGTGCCTAAGTAATAGTAGCTCACCCAATGTTCGTTCCAAAATTAATTCAAATAATTTTTTACAACACTTAGAGTTGTTTGAAAAATATCCAAGGATAAAGCCTAACAATTTTTAGGTAAAACTCAAAAGTTGTACAATTGTCTCCATAGTTGTAATAAATATGTTAAATAATAATAATAAAGCCTTTATTTTTTTCCAAATTACAACACAACATAAAGAATTACATAACATATAATAGAACAACCAACAACCCTATTTACCGTAGCATTTAAATACGAATACGAAGAAAATTTACAAAAAAAAACTAAATGGCGCCAATTCAGTTTGTAGTTTAAAAAATAAAAAAATTCTTAAACTACATTTCTGCTCTTCCATTTGAGCCAATTATCATTCAGGTTTAACAAATAAACTAATGCCTAATTATAAACTTAGCCTAGATTCTGCGTTAGTACCTACAAGAAAAAAATTTGATAAATTGTACAACATAATTCAAGTGCTGTTACAAAACTGATTTCAAAAATATATACAGGGTGCGGCAACATAACTTCCTTTTTTCAAAACGCAATAAAACCCATTTTATGAATCAGAATTTTTTTATTTTTCTTTAAATAATGTAGGTACATAACTAAAGTTTTGTTTTACACAGTTTTGAAAATCATATCAGGTGGGTGACACCCCCCATTGCCCAAACGCTGAATAAGCCGATTTCTGGCGTTTGTAGTTACCAGCATAGCAGCGGGTATGCTGGCAATTTCTGCCCGGATGTTGGCCTTCAGGTCTTATAGGGTCCGTGAACGGTTGACATAAACGCGGGATTTCAAAAAACCCCACAAAAAAAAACGCAAGGAGGCAAATCGGTGAAGCAGGCTGGCCACTCCAAATCGCCCCTTATTGAGATGTGAAGTGTTTCCTCAAAACATTCATTGATGCCCTTGAAGTGTGAGCCGTTGCTCCGTCCTGTTGGAACCGTATGTCCGCTAAGTCCAATTCACCAAGTCGTGGAAGAAAAAATTCCTCCAACATGTTGCGATCACAGAACATCCGTTCGAAAAGTAGGCCTCGACGGCAAACGCTCGCTCCTCACTGTTCCAGCGCATGATGGCGATGACCGACGTAGGGAACAAAACTTTAGAACCACGCCTATCGAATGACACTACTACTGTCACGCTACGAATTCTACAGCCTGAATGGCGCGCATTTCAAAAAAGGAAGTTATGTTGCCGCACCCTGTATATAATAGTAATAGATTAATTTTTACATTGCAGATTGAATAGCAGTGTATACATTTTTTGCTTGAATGAATGAATGCTTACCTGTTTAAACTCAATTGGAATTTCATTATAAATTTTGTACAACTGATACTGAAATGATCGCTCAAACAAAGCAGTCCTATGAGAAGGTGGAGATATTAAGCTTTTATACCTAAGATTTAAAGTATGAACGTCTGTGCAAAATTTAATTTTATTGTATGAGTAAGCCGGTTGTTTTTGAGAAATCACTTTGTGACAAAGAATAGCAAGCTGTAGCTTCCTTCGGTTCGCCATGTTCAGCCATTTAAGATCAACTAGTTTATGAGAGATATGATCGTATTTCCTAATTCCAAATATCAAACGCAAGCAAGAATTTTGTACTTTCTGAATTCGATTGGATTGATCTATTGTTATAGATGGACCATAAATTTCACTGCAGTTATTGAAATGAGACAACACGAGAGAGTTACATAGCATCGTTTTAATTTTAGAAGGTAAGTATTATCTGTGAGGAAAAATTAATTTGAGGTTTAAGAAACTTTTCTTAATATAATTATTTACTTGCGTTTGATATCTGAATGTATTGCTCAAACTAAACCTAAACTTCGAGCTTCCTGTTTAATTGGAACAGAAGCGTCACCAATACGAACATTAATGTGATCCTTCAAATAATTGATTTTATTAGCCCTACCGAATAGAAGAACGACAGATTTGTTAGGATTAATTATAAGATTGTGTTTTTATGAAATTGCATTTATAGAATCAAGGTCAATATAGATATTAGATATTGCGTTATGATAATCCTTAAATGGAAAAGAATGCAATAACTGGCAATCATCAGCAAACATTTTCATTTTACATGTTGAAATGTATTTGTAAAAAGTAGAAGTGTATGTGATGAACAGCAGTCAGCAGTGGTCCTAGGATAGAGCCCTGTGGAACACCTTTGTTTACAGCTTCAAACAGCGAACTCCTGCAAAACTTTCACCCTTTGAAATCTGTTGGATAAATAGCTATTAAATAATTTTAGAGCCGATGATGATAATCCTATGCTTTCAAGAATCGCTAATAATACAGGGTGATTAATGGTATCAATGACTTTGTGGTAGTCAAGTAATGTAAGTGCTGTTATATTGTTGAGTTCAGTAGCTGATATTATATCATCGGTGACATAAAGTAATGTCGTTGTGCAACTTCGATTAGGTCGAAATCCATAGATTGAATGTCAGGTAATGGTAATATACGATTGTCATTTAGATATTTTCTTAATTGAATATTCATTACTTTTTATAAATACTTTTATAAAACAGGCAAAATGCTAATAGACCTGAAATCTTTAAACTCGCTGGGATTTAATACTTTTGGAACTGGTATAATGATTGTTTTTTTCTAACTTTCAGGGAACATGTTTGTAGCCAAGGAAGAATTAATGATATGAGTAATATAGGGAATCAACATACACCATACTTAATAATAATCGACCACTTGCTCGTAAAAAAAAACGCATAAAATTGTTTTTGCAACAATTTTAAATTTTAAAAAAAATGTATAGCTAAAGCTGTATGATTTGATAGATTCTGAAAATGTTAAATACACCCTAAGCAATAATATTTAAGCAATATTTTGTAAAAAATCTTCCTTAAAAAAATCTTACAACTGTTCAAAATATTTGAAAAAGTTCCAAAACAAATATGATCATTCTACGAGCTTACCAAACAAAATGCGCCTTAATTTAGGTAAAATTTTTAAGTAACATACACCATAGTTTACAAGATATGCAATCAAACGACCCCATTATTCTGTTAAAATCAATTAAATTTTGTTTCACACTAAACGAATGTAAACTGCTACGTATATAATGTTTCTTTGTGCAGCTTGTTTAAGCTAATTGAAGTATAGTGCAGAGTATCCATTAGACAGATTAGAAAATAAAGGACCCGCATCCCGGCCGGCATCCTTCATAACTCTGCATTCAACAGAACACACTGTAAGTAATCTTAATTTTCACCTCGACTTCCTTTTGATTTATAAAGTTTTTGTTCGTCAGGGAACAAAAATTTGTTGAGAATACTTCAATTATTTTCATAGATCAAAGTATTATACTAGTCTATTAGAACCTTGCAAAAATATTTATAGTATCTCCTAATTTAGATTAACCCTCCAATTCCCATGGGAAGTGCAAGCGAGATGCCGCCTTTAAATTACTGTTTTTCTTACGTCTATTGCTGTTAATAATGAGATGATATCAAGTTTTTGTTATGGTTGTTGTTATTTTCCCTGAAAAAAAAACTTGGCACTACGTTAACGCAAGTCGCATAAATACTATACATTGTCGTAGCGTAGACTATGAAACAAGTTTTGTTATTTTTTTTACAAAACACGATACAATTTGCATATTAATGATTAGGATTTTTTAAAAATTAGGAAGAAAAATATTTTTACGAGAACAGCAAAGGATGTGCTTATCAATGGCGGTTTTCCATATTTTTAGCAATAACTTGAAACAGTCGCCCTTCCAAATTCGCAATATGTAAGAGTAGAATCGTTCATTTTTTTTTTAAGTAACCAAACTTTTGACATACAGTATTTAAACTTTTAAACCCAGTGCAAAAAGTGGAAACCACCATTTTTTTCATTGCAAAGTATTATTGTTATAAAGATAAAGGTATTACTGCAGCCATATTATTATGAGTATCTGTATTTTTTTCTCAAAACACACGCATGTACTTTGGTGTCATGTATCCTGTAAAAAGCAACATTGAAATGAATACTCAAAATTCATCTGTGGTGACATTTAACATGTGATTTCTTTGCATAGCCTAATAATTATTAATTTCTACAATAAATGTTACAATTTCATCTTCATCTGTAAGCAAAAGTTCAAAACACTCAAATAGAACATATTATATTATTGTATGATGGTAAACTGTTTATCGTTAGCTCCTCTTCCACATGGCAAAAAAGAAGTGTTATTATAAAGCCATTTACTTATCGTAGGTATATGATTTTTTATTATTTTCTTTCGGCGACGCTTCGTCATCTAATGTGGCCTCTAATTCTTGGACCTTTTGAAATTTAGATAGATTACCTCAGTCTGTCCCCACTAGGGTTTCTTTCCCGGGATCCCGGGAACCCGGTATCCCGGTCCATTTTAAGCTATTTTATATTTCCCGGGAAATGCTTTTTGTCCCGGGAATTTCCGGGACTTTAAAAAAGTGTTGTTTTCGTTTATTTTGTGCTAAGATCTTTGTAATACTATTATAACTTCTCAGAATTTTATGCTTAAAATGTCTTACTAACAGTAAATTATGGAAAAACTTCAAAATAATTTTTCTCTTTTAGTATGGCGCAAAGAAGCCCGGTCTCCATTACAAAGTTAATATCTTCAAAATACTTTTACAGTTTTATTTTTGTGTACCCTGATAATTCAAAGCAAAATAGCTTATAAATGAAATTTTATTGATAATAATGATGTTTCTTTGCTGCTAGATGCTCTCAAGACAATTTCACCTACATCAATAGAGACTTAGAGAGCATTTTATGCAGCAGAACTTTTTGTTAATAAATTAAGAAAAAGACTAATTGACTGAAGCACAGATCACCTTTGTTTTCTTAAATCACATTACAAAAATTCATTGTAAAAATTATATTATTGTATTCATAAATATGAAACTGCAATAGAAAGGTTATAATTCCCAAATGTATGTTTCTCTCACCAATATTATTGAATTATTTGTAATAATCATGGAGCAAAATGTATTACATATATGACTTGGAATTGTTTTTAAGTAATAAACCACTCCCTTAATTTTTTGGTTTATTTATTTAAAAATATTGACATAATTTATTACATCCCGGGATCTCGGGAAATCCCGGGACTAAGGCCGATTTCTTCCCGGAATCCCGGGACAAGCAAAATAGTCAAATATGAGAAACCCTAGTCCCCACACAATCAAGATCCCCACTAACGTTGTCTCTCTCCAATTCTTCAATTATTTCATATGTCAATTTAAAATGAATAAAAAATGACATAAAATTCCAGATGTTAACACTACGAACTTTAGTTGCCACAGTGCCCAGTCTCACCCTCAGGTGACAAATGGACTTCACTTGCATATTTCTGTTATAACAAAAATTACATACCTAGTTGTAAAAATTGGTTAAAATATAAAATAACATCTAATTAACACGATAAAATGTAAAATTTTGTTTTTTCTTACGGTTTATGCATTTTACAACATTTTAAAACAGCACGGTCGGTAACTTTGACTTCAACTAATGTGCGTTGATTGTAAAATAAGGTTTGGTGAAAATTGCTCGAATACAATTGCTCGAATGAAAAATTGCTCGAAAGGTAAATTGCTCTAATGAAAATTGCTCGAAAGACAAGTTGCTCGAAAAAATGAAAAAATATTACATTTTTATAAATACAAAATAATTAAATGTACTAGAAAAGTTGTTTACATTTGTTTACACTTAGAAAAATGTATTTAAATTTATTTACAAATACATATACACTTAGGTTAAACTCGATTATTAAAAAAAAATTACGCTCGCCGTTAAAAAGTTATGACACAAACTTACCTTTTTTTCAATGAAAGCTATAGTCGGCTATGACCTATTAAAATTCGTTCTGTTTTTCTTATTTTAAATATATCAGGGAATAGGGAATGTAGTTTTTTAATTAACTTAGTAGGCTGTGAAAAAAAAAAAAAAAAAAAACAAGGTGTAAACCCTTTTAAATCTCATTTGCTACATGTTACGATTACGAAGGTTTCTTATTTGTTGTTGAGATAAGCATTATGAATAGTTGAACATAAGATAACAACAATATAGTCAGAATGAACAGTTATGTAGTATATAATATTTTCAAATATTTAAAGAGTTTATCTCAACAAAAAATTTAATATGTGTATATGTATTTGCAAATAAATTCAAATACATTTTTCTAAATGTAAACAAATGTAAACAACTTTTCTAGTACATTTAATTATTTTGTATTTATAAAAATTTTATATTTTTTCATTTTTTCGAGCAATTTGTCTTTCGAGCAATTTATTGTCATTCGAGCAATTTACCTTTCTAGCAATTTCCCATTCGAGCAATTGTATTTTGAGCAATTGTATTCGAGCAATTGTATTCAAGCAATTTACCTTCGAGCAATTTACCGCCACCCGTAAAATAAAGGTTTCTTTGTTAAAACGTCAAAATAACGTTGTCATTAAAATTAGACTAACTCCCAAAACATTAATGTAAACATTGATAAAGAAACAAACAAACAAAAAGTATTTTTAAAAAGTCGTAAAATGATGTCACCTGCAGGTGACACTGGAAACTGAAGATTTAATAAGAATCTACAAAGTAATTGATACGTATTTTTCAACTTGTAACATCTCTAAATAAGACTATAAAGTTCTATAAGCTACATAAAGACTAGTTAAAGAAATATACTTGTGGATAACAAACAATTATTAATTAAGTTGACCCTTTAAAAGTATTTTTAACACATTTTTAAGAAATATTCCTGGGAAAAAAGTGGTCTTTCTTTTGAACACATGCAGCCTACAAAAATATTTACATGCGTTTATAATTCTCTACGTTTAGTTAAATAACAATTTCTAGTTTTTCAGAATAACATACAAACTTTGGGGCCTGTGGGTTATTTTCAAACGCAAGCGACTATAAACAAATTGCTTAATAAACGAAGCGCTCTCTTGTAAAAAAAAAGTTGTCATTGTTTGACAAACACCGTGCACACAGAAACTTCGTTTGATGAATGTAAATATCTTTCAAGTAGGTCTTTGATATTACTATTTGTAAATAAACAAGCGGTTAAAGGAAACCCGAGAAGCATCAAGTGTGTTTATTTGATTGTGTTTAAATGCGTACTTTATCATTCATCACAGGATCTTCAAAGACCCACACATAATAAATATTATAACGTACTTCCAAGGGTGTTTATATTACCAAAACTACCCAATCAGTGGCATTACATAAATTCATGTTAAGTGAAATATTGAGTTTTGTATGTGATGTTTGATCTTTATAAATTTGAAAATGTTTCAAGTAAACAATAACTTACAAGGCGCCTAGTTCTGACGAAGCATTTAAAGACAGACTCCGAATAAACATTTTGCTTATTTTTATGTCGCAGGCTATATTTAAACAACACTAATAGAATTTCAAAAACTAGCCCAATTTACAAGAGAATTACGTTGTTCATGGACAGGAATACTCAGGCACAAATGCTGGGCATACCTAAAACAAAAAGAAATGTTAGTGGAATGTAGTGTTAATTTATTAGCTGTTTCCATTAATTTAAACCAGCTATAATTTCCAAAAACTAATACAACCATAAAGATTTCGTGTATTGTTGAAATTAAATTGCATTCAAGGAATTTATTATTTTGGGAAAACAGGTTGTGAAAATAATTAATTCTAAAAATAACCCCAAGGGAATTACGTAAAAATGTCACAGGACACATAAGCAACCACATATTTTCAGTGTAATCCCAACTTCCGTCAGAGATGTTTGGATAAATACTAATGTGACAGTTTGTACACAGGTCTATTTTACAGCAGGTCTTAAAATCTCCACCAAATAATTTACACATGTCAAGAATTATGCTTGGCCCTTATCCAACCACAATATTTAACATTTTTCATTTGGATATTTTGTCATGTTGCAGACACTAGACACACACAAGCGGAAACAAATTAACATTAATTTCCTAAATTAGCGGGTGGTTACTTAATTGGTGTTTACTTAACGTTAAATAGAATATGTAAACTATTTTGAAAATAACTGCTTCTGAGAGCTTAAAAAGTTTATCGATATAGTGAAGCAAACATTAATTTTAGTAACAATTATTGACCTCAATTGTTTTAACTAACGATTAAAAATTGTTTTAAAAAATAAAAAAAACAAGAATTTTAGTTCAAATTACAAATAAAATATACAGTGTGGCCCATTTTAAAGCGGATCACCCCTATAAAAAGTTTATTTATGATCCGATTTTCATGAACTTTTTTTAAACGATAAAGCATCAAAAGCTGTACTTTGGCACCCTATTTTAAAATTCAGTTTACGCTCGCAAAGCCTACTATGTTTTTTTTCGAAGTCTAAATTAGCAAAATATGTTTAGCGATTTTTTATCTAAAATCTAACTACACCACTGAATTCAGGATGCCCTCAAATTGGTTTGTACAAAATTTCATAAAAATGTATTTATTATAAAGAGATTAACTATTAATTGAATATTTGTGATTAAATTGGCAACGCACTGGTGTTCTATGCTATGTAAAAAATAAAAGTTAGAGGTGGCATAAAAAAAAATTATTTGACGTAAGATCTTTTAAATAAGCAACCACTTATTCGTATCAGTATTAAAATCGCAACATTGATGGAATATTCGATGGGTGAACAGCTAAAGAAAAAAAGAAAAAAATACGAAGAAAAATACTAAATATTTTTCCATGAAATTTGGTACAAACCCATTTAAAGGCATCCAGTGCTGAAGTCAGATTTTAGATTTAAAAAATGTCTAAACAAATTTTGCCAATTTTGACATCGAAAAAAAAACATAGTAGGCTTTGTGAGTGTAAACAGAATTTTAAAATATGGTGCTAGAGTACAGTTTTTGATGCTTAATCGTTTAAAAAAAGTTTATGAAAATCGGACTATAAATTAACTTTTTATAGCATTAAAATGGGTCACACTGTATAATGAAAAATAATGAATAAATAAGACGAAACCCATTTAAAAAAAATATTCTTTGATTTTTCTGAGTTGATATTCGTGGTCATATTTTTGGCGGTTTGAATGTAAGGTAAAAGTAATTAATTGTTTATGTATTTTTCCCTGAAACACAATAACTCGACTAAGTTTGACTGATTTATAATACATTTTATGTGTAATAAAATTTAGAAATGGTTTAGTTTGTTGGTTTATGTTGAGTGATTTTGTTAGAATGTAATAATGACTTTACGAACCTCTTAACATTTTTATAGAATTTGTAACAATAGCTTGGATCGTAAAATGAGTTATTTTACCTATCCTAGCATTAAATGTTGAGGCTAAAACGTGAAATATTTGTAGGTTTTAGTATTAACTGCTTATTGTCATGTTTCCCATCTCGCAACAAACGGATGTAGTGGAAATACATATTAAATCCATGAACTTTACGATATCTTTGGGCATGTTTAAACTTTTTCGTGGCCTGAGAAACATATCTTGCTAATTATTAAAATAAATCATAAAGTATGCGACTTGTATCGGATTTATCTGTTGTGTGGAAAAATAACCTTTTTTATTGCCGGTCAATATTTTTTTTTAAATTAACTAATCTATAGTCTTAACGACTAATCTATAGTTTTAGTTTGACCTTATCAACCTAAATATTATTAACTAAGAAGTCCCATTAGTCCTTGCTTAAACTCTATATACATAACACTATTTCACGTGTTGTTATCAACGCACTTCACTTGGCTCTGCTTTTACACGTTCACCCTACACAACTCGAAGGGTTTGGTTCTTTGCAACCTTCTCACTACATTCATGACCAGAATTTGGTGTACCACTCTGCTGCTATGGGTAAGTAGCCTTGTTTGATGATTCCTTTCCAGCCTCTTGATTTCCTCCTTAACAGTAGGAATATTCAAGTCTCTATGAAGGTTATCATTCCTCACGTACCATGGTGCTCGCACAATATCTTGCAGAACTTTATTTTGAAAAGCTTGAATTTCTTTTATGCTGATTCTACTTGCGCAGCCCCAAAGCTGAGCCCCATAGGTCCAAAGGCTTCAATATCTAATTATAGAGGAGTAATTTGTTTTGTGTGAACATCTGAGATTTTCTTCCCAGCATCCAGTACATTTTTTTATACCTAATGTTGAGTTATTTCCTTTTCTTTTTTATATGTTCTTTACACTTCAGTTTTGCGTCAAGATTCATACCTAAGTACTTGGCAGTGTTACTATAGGGAACAACCGTATTGTTTATTTTGATTGACACATACTTGTTAAGCCTTGTTTTGTTAGTGAAGTTGATATGTATTAATTTGGTTTCATTTATTTGAATTCTCCACTTTTTAGTCCAGGAGCAAAGTGCATTGCTTGCTGTCTGCAGTTTATACGCTGCTTTCATTGTTTGTGCCAGTTGAGGTCCGTCACCTTGGCAGCACCACTTTCTTCAATCATAATAAAATTTATGCCATAATTTTTTGCTAATTTTGTGCTATTTTTTGCTGTAAAAATAAAATTTTGTGCCAACTCCAGAAAAAAGTTATAAACAATTTTCACTCGAGGTTGCCAAGGTGACGCGTAAGCACCACTTTCTCTGAATGGATATTTGTTTATGCCATAATTTTTTGCTAATTTTGTGCTATTTTTTGCCGTAAAAATTAAATTTTGTGCCAACTCCATAACGAAGTTATAAACAATTTTAACCCGGTGCTGCCAAGGTGACGCGTAAGCACCACTTTCTCTGAATGAAAATTTGTTTATGCCATAATTTTTTGCTAATTTTGTGCTATTTTTTGCCGTAAAAATAAAATTTTGTGCCAACTCCATAACGGAGTTATAAACAATTTTCACGCGGTGCTGCCAAGGTGACGCGTAAGCACCACTTCCTCCGAATGAAAATTTGTTTATGCCATAATTTTTTGCTAATTTTGTGCTATTTTTTGCCGTAAAAATAAAATTTTGTGCCAACTTCATAACGAAGTTATAAATAATTTTCACCTGGTGCTTTCAAGGTCAAGCTTAAGCACCATTTTTTCTTAATTAAATTAGGTGTTATTATGTTGTACTTTTTTTTAAACTCGAGGACGAAGTTATAAACAATACTTTAACTGTAAAACAATATTACATTCCAGTCAATATTTTATCGTCATTGCCGTAAGTTTTAAATTGTTTAATAATTAAAAAAGTACTAAATAGCATTTTACAATGCAAAACTATACGAGACAATTTTTAGTACATTAAACACATGTTAGAAAGCAAATAATCAGTAAATTATAGTTGCTAAAAAAATACTATAAAACGTAACGAAACATACTACAGTAAAAAATACTTTATAACATTGCCAACTCGACAAATATTAATTTAAGTCGAAGAACACCCGGATAGTTTTCCAAGTAAGATTAATTTATCTACAAGAAAATGTAAAAATATAGCGTTTTTTATTTAAAAACTTTATTTATGCTTAAAATATTCCTTAATGGGCTAAACAAAGCAAACGCCAGAGCAACTGATTTTTGATACGATAAAACTAAAAAATTTTTGATAAAAAATTTGTTTTAGAATCTAAAAAGTGAAGATTATGCAGCGTATTGTATTTAAAGTAAAAAGTTGATACGCAAAAATAAAACATTCGGCATAGCTACAAATAATTTTAGGTTATGGAACTCAAACTCTTCAACAAATGTTAAATATTCTTTTTATTCTTTTAAGCCAGATATAACAGAAATACACAATAGGTGGACAACCTGTATAATTTAAGATCATACTTGTAGTATGAAGTAAGCCTCTTCATGCTTTATTCTGAATAATCTGCCCGTTATATAAGACTGTAATATCTGTACATACTCGTTTGGAAATATTTTTTTAATCTTGTGCGTTAGCCCCTCATGCCACACCTTGTCGAACGCTTTAGCGACATCTAAAAATATTGCGGAACATATTTTGTTTCCTCATACGCTTTTTCGATTACATCCGCGATTCGATGACATTGGTCTATGGTAGAGTGTGACTTCCTAAAACCAAATTGATGGTTTGAAATTATTTCTTTTGCTTTAATGAAGCATTCGAGTCTTTTCAGCAACAGTTTTTCAAACAATTTGGATATATTCGGTAATAATGGTATTGGGCGATAGGAAGTTATATCATGCTCTGGTTTCCCAGGTTTGGTATCATAACCACTTCTGCCATTTTCCAAATATCAGGAACGTACTTTAATCAAAAGGCTGCATTAATAAATTAATACCTCTTCGGGGAAGCTGTTTTAGTATTGCACCAGTTATAAAGTCATAACCCGGGGCTTTTTTTTGGGTAAGCGTTACACTTAATTTCTTTAGAAATTTCTTTCGGAGTGGCTAAAATCATTTTCTTAAGATCTTTTACTTCTACTTCCATGTTCTTATTAATCTGTTTTTCTATTGGTTTGAAAGTTTCATTTAAGTAATTGGCAAAAGCCTCTGCTTTCTGGATGTTGCTTTTTTCCCATTCTCCATTAGTGTTTCTAATTTTTGGGTAATGTGATGTTATTCGTTTTAATGTTTTGACAGCTTTCCTTATCAAGTAGTCAGTTTCTTTACAGCTAGTTAGTTCTGTTAAATATTTAGTAATGGAACAATTTTTTAATTCTATTATTTCGCGTTTAATTCGATGGTAGAGATTGGTTAAATGTCAAATAAAATAAGTGTTTTTCTAAAAATTCATTTATAATGGTCGTACGAATCTTTGAAGTCATTTACAATTACATGATAATATTTCTTAAGGGTGTTATGAAGTTAGCAAATATAGACGCCTTTGCAAATACAGACTTCTTTGATAGACGACTGTTATAAGTTTGTTACTTCTAACTAGCCACCCCTTGTTAGCGAGGTTTCCTTTTTCGTAGAAACTCCTATTACACCATGTGTCCAGTGTCCAGTGTCCGATTCAATAGTGTTGTGTGATAACGATGTCCTTTTGTTTTGTAACTTGTTATTCTTATAACAAGATCCTAGTAGGCGAGTTTCTAAAAATAAATCTTTTAGTTCGTTCCTTTATACCATTTGATTGTTAACTAATGTTATTTAAAGAAACGTTTGACGAAAAACGTGAGAGGATATAAATACAAGTGGAATATTCAATTTTAATATTATAGTGCAGACTTTATCTCATAACATCATCCTTTCAAGATATTCTTGATGGATCAAATAATTAAACTACAGAGTTATTTTCGGTAACATTACCATTTCATTAATCAGTCTTGCGAATTATAAGTTATTTAAAAAGTCGACTTCGTTACAAACTTTAAAGCTTTTGTTTGAGTAAATAATTATGTATAACATAACACGTTCTATTATTTTCATTAACTATTAAAAATAATGTTCCTCAAGTTACGGAAACCATCAAGTTTGTTTGTTGTTTTTTTTTTAATAAGAAAGTGCATTCCTTTTCTCTAGTTTTATGGATCTTGGTGGCCATAAGTTTATGACAGTTTTCACCCAGAAGCAATAAAATCTAATTGTGTATTTTGTTGTATAAGTGCTAGTTTCTAGGTTATCATAATTTATGATGTATCGTATTTTTACAAAAGGTTGTACTACTATCTATTGTGGCATATTCTTTAATACATCAACAAACTGACTGGAATAAATAAAATTTAGTGTACCGCAAAACCCAAAACTAGTTCAGCGTGCTATTCAGAAATTCTTAGTATAGAGCAATTGTAAACGCCAAATCTGGGGTAAGACTATCTACAAGAGAACGTAAAAATATACAGGGGGTTGTATTGAAAATAACAAAGTTGCATATTGTCCACGGTAACCGATCACTCGGTATTTGTAGAAATAGTTTTGAAAGATGAATTTCATCTATGCAAATAACTTTTGTATCTAAAACTATTTGTATTAACTTTAATAAAAATGTTATAACTTGTGTTGGCTTTGTATTTTTTCAAAAAAAAAACAATTTTGCTATAACTCGAAAACAATTAATTTTAGACATTGGACAAGAAAACGTAAAAATATACAGGGTGTTGTATTTAAAATAGGAAAGTTGCATGTCATTCGCCTAAACTAAACACTCGGTATATTTGTAAATATTTTAAAAATATAAAGTTTATCTATGAAAACACCTATTGTATATATATTTTTTTCTATTTAGGTACTCTAATAACGGAGATATTAATTAATTTGTGTTGACTTTGAATGTATTTGAGAAAATAAAAATATTACTACAACTCGAGACATTTTATTTTAAGAAATGACTTGATTAACTTTTTGTGAAGGCAATTGAATAATCTAAAAGAATACGTAAGAAAATATAGGTTGTTGTATTGAAAATAAGAAAGTTGCAGGTTGATACGCAAAAAGAAACAGTGTGTATATTTGAAAAAAAAATTTGAAATATAAATCTAACTTTTGTGAGCAAATTTTTTTTGCATTTACTCTAATAACAGACATGTTAAATGAATTAGCGTTGACTTTGTTTTTTTTTTTTTGAGAAACTCAAAGTATTGCTATAACTCGACAAATTTTAATTTAAGATATGACTTGCTCAACGTTTTGTAAAGACCATTGAATTATCTACAAGAAAACGTAAAATATATAAAAAATTGTCTTTAAAATAAAAAAGTTTTTTTGTAGTTTGCATTAAACCAAATTACTAAAATAGACAGATTTGGCATATAAATTTTATTTTTCTACGACCGCTAATGTAAATGACTCTTACTGTACAGGGTGCATACATAGTAAAAGGGTCCTTATACGCACGGTAAGCAAACAGCACAGTTTTTTAAAAGAAATTATCAAAGTAGACGCACGGTAAGCAAAACGCACACTTGTCTAGAAATGTCAAAGTAGGCTTACGTCAAAATTGACAAGACAACGTAATTACATGTGTATATTAACCAAAAAGCCGTTAAAATCGTAGATATTATGTGATCGTAGAAAAAGTAAGCTACATTACACGAGTTGTAAAGCAATTACGCACTCGTCGAAATACGCACTCGCCGCTACGCGGCTTCGTGCGCATCTTTTCTTCTTATAACTTTTGTTATGTAGGTACTTTATATATTATTTTAGCGTATTTTAATATTATTCACAGCTGTCAACGAATTAAACAAATACCAACAATATTGGTTAAAACCAGGTTGAAATAACGTTTTAAATCGTTACGTTATTGTATAGCGTTATTTATTATTTCTTTTCGTTACATAACGTTATAAATAACATTAAAAACAAATGAATCGTTATGTGAATAATGATAATATGCCGTTGTAAAAATAAATATAAT
The DNA here is from genome assembly GCA_947652605.1 of Elmis aenea. Lineage (NCBI taxonomy): Eukaryota > Metazoa > Arthropoda > Insecta > Coleoptera > Elmidae > Elmis > Elmis aenea. Next base: position 24,646,798 of record OX393581.1, on the reverse strand, counting down.
TTGTAACTTTGAAATTATATTTGGGATCTTTAAAGCGTAAATTTTACTAATATATAGGAAAAAATTACCTTTAGATATTTTATTTTAATTTTCATCTTTGAAATACAAAGTATTCCTTTAGCTTAAGAGAATTTTAAATTGAATAAATTAAAAATAACCTTTTATGAAACGTTATTGGTTATTATAACGTTATTAAAATATCGTAACGTTATTGTATTAGAAATTATAGTTAAATCGTTATTATAACGTTATCGGGTATCGTTACGTTACGTTCTTCATCCTTGGTTAAGACAACATTTTTATGGTTGTGACATTAATGACTGAAGAAATGGTGAAAATAACTTTGTGTATCACGTATAATCATAAAACGCGTAAAATTTAAACTCTGCATTTGAATACAGTTGAATTTGTTGCAAATCAACATTAACAATCATTTTTAAGTTGTGGCTTTAATAACTAAAGAAATTGTAAAAATTACTAGGGTGTATCATGTTTATTAACAAAACGCGTAAAATTTAAATTATGTCCTAGATTACAGTCGATTTTGTTGCAAATCTACTTATTAACAATATTTCTAACGTTGTGATATTAGTTATAAAGAAATAGCGAAAATAACATTGGTGTATTATGGATTGACACAAAACGCGTAAAATTTAAAAACTATGCTTTGAATACAGTCGAATTTGTTACAAATCTGTTTATTAACAATATTCTTACCTTTGTGACATGACTAACTAATAAAATAGTAAAAATAACTTCCCTGTATTATATAAAATTACAAAACGCGTAAAATTTAAAAACTATGCTTTGAATACAGTCGAATTTGTTACAAATCTGTTTATTAACAATATTCTTACCTTTGTGACATGACTAACTAATAAAATAGTAAAAATAACTTCCCTGTATTATATAAAATTACAAAACGCGTAAAATTTGTATCTACTCTGCATTAGATTATAGCCCAATTTGTTCCAAATCTAGTTACAACAATATGTTTTACCTTGTGGTAGGTATAATTACTTTAAGAAATCTTAAAAATACATACCTTTTGTTTGTCATGCAGAATCAGAAAACGCGTAAAATATAAACTTTGCAGTAGATTCACAGTCGAATTTTTTGCAAATCTAGTTGTAAGAAATAATTTTAACTTTATAGCAATGATACTTTAACAAGTAGTAAAAATACCATTGGTGTATCACGTATTGTTTAAAAACGCGTAAAATTAAAACTCTGCATTAGTTTACAGTTGACGTTGTTGCAAATCTATAAATTAAGAATATTTTAACGTTGTGGCATTAACAACTAAAGAAATAGTGAAAATAACTTCTGCGTATCATGTAGAATCACAAAACGGATTGGACTAAGAGTCGAATTTGTTGCAAATCAACCTATTAAGTATATTTTTAAAGTTGTGGCACTAATAGGTTAAGATAAGGTAAAAATAACATGGATGTATCATGTAAGTCACAAAACATTTATTATTAAACTTTTGCATGTTTATAGTTTATTTAAAACTGGGACTAATTTACGTACATGGTCATATTTTTTCTTGTGGAGTTGACCAGTTTCTGACTTCTATAGTAACTTCATTTTATGGCAGCTCGTAAACTTTTGAACAGTAAACATAACAATGAACGCAATAAACCGAGGCAGATGTCAATCATTTGAAGGTGGCCATCTCTAGTTTAACTTTTGGAGATTATAGATCGTTAATAATATGTAAACACAAAATACATGGGCACATGGCGAGGTGAACCTACACAATTATTTGTAAGCGTTTTATTGTTAATGCGTATAATGGAATTGACAGCATTTATTGATACACAAACGGGCATAGGTATATTTACGTCTTTGAACTATATTTCGATATCGTTTGGATAGGTACTCTTGAAGTAGTAGAGTTAAGTAAGTAAAGTTTGTTATAAGTAGTAAACAACTTATAGATTTAAACAATTTTTATTGATGAAAACTATGAATCCAACTCAATTCGTGTCTTGACTGTATTTGAAGTTTATTGTACAGTAACTGTTATTTTTATTCTTTGTCACATTCGTTATATCAGTGTATTTGTTTTGTCTGGGCGGTTCGCACGTGTTTTACTCTTATTGAATCAATTACTGTCCTCTAAGGGTTGGAAACACTGAGTGTGGACATGTATACAACATTACCGCAAAAATCCTCGAAAAAATCGAGCCCTTATGGCAGATAAAAGTTGAGCTGAGTTTCGCTCGACTTTATATTGCTGACGGCTATTTTTTCGTGTTGCTAAATAAAGGAAAGAGAATGGACGCATTCAGCGATCATTAGAGAATTTTGTATACACTTTTGCAGTTGTTATTTTTAATTGCTTTTGCCACTAACTCGTTTTGTGTCTAATTAAAAATAAACCGAAAAATTATAAAAAAAACCTGCAATAATCTTACAATAAACGCGTTTATTGGAATAATTTGATACGATTAAGCTCAATATACCTATGTGTAAGCTTAGAGTATTTTTTGAAAAATAGTGTTTTTTGCTCAAATTTATCCATTAAAAATCACTCACATTGCAGTAATTCATTGTTTATAATAAAAAAAAAGATTTTATATTTCTGTTACTATTGAGTCGACTTATTCCAAAGAAATAATTTGGGTAAATTGATCTTGGATTTTAATTATTACATTGTATAGTTGTTAAAAACAAATATTTACAATTACAAGATGATCGGTGATAATTGCAAATTTTTCTGTGTAAAAGACTATGAATTTCTACAATGAGAAAAAAAAGCTCTTGATCACCAATAAAGCAATCATTTCTTGCAAGTTTTACTTAATGTTTTTTGGTGAATATTTGTCAGGGAAGAAAAAAAATGTTTGCAAGGCAAATACGTTTCCTTATCATAAATAAACGGGTAGATTAAGTGTCATAGTAACTTCTAAAAATTATTTCCTACCATAAAAACGTTATTTGTATACAACCGACATGTGTAAAAGTCTTGTTAATCCCCTCATTACAGAAGAAATGAACCACCTGTGCTTCGTGACACCCTACCGGTAAATTAGGATAACTACGTGACAACAGGGATACATCGGGATCATCACGTTAGAAAGCTGTGCCATGGACTGGAAAATATTTGACCATTATTTTGTCGCTTCCAGCAAAAGAAGTTAACCTACATTGATAAAAACATTATATTTTCAGTAATGACTGCAAGCTTATTAAAGTTCATTGATTTTGATTTATTCAAAACGACATAATTATCAAATTGTGGTCATATAGTTTTCTTTCAACGTATGTTGAAAAATTTCAAGTGTTCCTACAAATTATACCAACGGTATTATTGCTTATTTTAACAGTAAGAGTCCATTTTCAAAGCTGTAGTCGAAAATATATCCGACCCAAATCTGTTTTGTACGAAATTTGTTCCAAATAATCCCAGCATCACCCTTCTAATCGAAAATAAATAGTAAACGAACACGACCCACGGCGGATATTATGATATAAAAGAAGAGTCACACGTATGCAGATACATTAAGTCAGTAAAAACATGGTTAATGGTCACAGCTAACTTCATCTCCCTTCGTCCCATTCTTAAACGTATTCGAACAGAAGAGAAAAGATGTTTATTTCGGGACTGGGATTAAAACACTACATGCAGGGTCTAAAACAGTTGGCACGCGCCATAACAAGGGACAGTCGCACGATAACAAGAAGGGCCAACGTTTCGTTGTTACATCCATTGTTGAAGCGACCAAAAACAAAATAAATACGTAATAATGATGAACTGTACCGTCCGAATGGGGGGACCCCCGCGGTGATGTAGCATTAATCCCTGCATCTCACGTTTCTCACAGAGAACGACGTATAGTAAGCAGACATACGAGTAAATAGTAAGGTTTGGTTTATTCAATAATGAGATTTTAATATTCATTTACAAACAATTCACTACACGCAAAAATTATCAGCGCAATCTTTATTGTTGCTCTTTCCTTTGAACATCAACTTCACTTCTGCCTTATAGGTACCTATGAGAAGGTATATACCCTTTCTTTTCTAAACCTTTTTTTTTAAGTAAAGTTAATTGATTAAGTAAGCAGTTATTATCTAAAACACACATTTGTAAACGATGAAGTAAACAACACGTTTAATCGCCTTTAAGTCTGACATATTCATGTACAAAGTATGTCGCCTGCTTTTTTCAAAATGCTGTACTAGACAACAATTAAGATTGTTCAAACTTTTAAATCAAACATTTGTTAGAACGTAGTTTGAACAATGATGGCAAATGTGACTTCTCACCTTATGTTTTCAATCAAAAGTTAAGTTTATCGTTATGGTACAGCCTATTCCATCCTCTAGGCGTATTGTTGAGTTCCGTTTTGATAAACAAATCAATTTTTCGTCTACTGATTTTTTCACTTAATTTGGTGCTTTGTTTCTTTCAAACATCAGCAGATGCGACCATGCATTAGTGAATGCTTGCAAATAAAGAAGTCTCTTTAGGAGTTGTTTGGTCTAAACCCACACAAGCATAGCTTTTTAAGCACTTAATCAATTGGAAATGCGCTTCTATGGTAAAATATAAGTAATTCCCACATTCAAATTAAACTTCAAATGAATGAGTATTGAATGAAGCTAAGAGTATGGGAAAATACCACGGCTTTTTCGTTGTATTATGTGTAAGAATATTCAACAAGCTGTAAAAAATAAGCTTATCTTGTATTGTGAAATTTTAGCGACAATAAACAAAAAAAATATTGCCTTAAATGTTTTAACTACCTAAGTGATTTATTTTAAATATAAACTAAACATATACTCTTCTTCTTCTTCTTCTTAATCGTTTCCTCTTGTACCTTTCGGTGTCGAGGTTGCTTTTCTGTTACTGTATTATCTTTCTCCACTCCTTCCTATCGTTGGCTAATTGTGGCACATCTTTCCAGCTGACTCCTTTTCCTTCTAGTCTCTTCCTCACTTCTTTTTCCCATTTTATTCTTGGCCTTCCTCTAGCTCTTTTTCCCTCTATCTGCATTTTCCATCCTATTTTCGCGTATCTACTTTCTGGCATGCGTAGTAAATGCCCCAGCCATCGTAATTGATTCGTCTCCATCTTTTTCTTAATATCTGTTACTCCAAGTTTATTTCGGATTTTTTCGTTACTGATTTTATCGATCAGTCTACATCCCTCTATTCTTCTCAAAAATCTCATTTCCTGTACCTGTATTCTTTGTTTTTGTTTTTGAGTTAGTGTCCAAGTTTCTGAACTGTACGTGAGGATGGGTACGTACACTGCATTAAAAACTCGCGTCTTCGTCTCTTTTGATATTTCCTTCTTACTTATCAAACATTTATTTGTGGCGTAGTAAAATTTCGTCGCTGCCGCTATTCTGTTATTCAGATCTTCCTCCAATTTACCATTTTCTGCAATTATTGTTCCTAAATATTTAAAACTTGCTACCTGTTCTATCTTTTTTTGGTCTAGCATTATTGTAGCTGGTTCATGATTTTTCGCTATAACCATAACCTTTGTCTTTGTTATATTAATATTCATATTATATCTGCTTAATGTATCTGCCCATACGCCTAGATTAAATTGCAAGTCCTTTTCGCTTTTAGCTAATAACACCACATCATCTGCAAAGGCTAATTCTGTTAAGGATATTGGTTTTAGTTTATTCCAACCCCAGTAGGCTTTCTTTGTGTTTTGCTTACATTCTTTAATAATTTTATCCATAAGAATTATAAAGAGCAGAGGACTTAATGTGCCTCCTTGTCTTACTCCCACTGTTGTTATAAATTCCTGGGAACTGCTGTTGTGGGTTCGCACATAATTTCTACTGCTCTTATATAAACTCTTGATGGCGTTTAATAATCCTTCTCGAACTCTACTTTGTTTCAATATCTTCCAGATCTTTTCTCTTGGCACTCTATCGAAGGCTTTAGAAAGATCGATAAAGCACAAATACACCATCTTTGAATGTTCCATTGTTTTTTCACTTAACTGTCTTAACGTAAAAATTAGATCTTGCGTGCTTCTCCCCGGTCTAAATCCGCATTGCGCCTCTTCCAAATTACTTTCGAAATGTTTTCTTAATCTCTCCTCCAATATTCTTTCATATAATTTTTCTACTACACTAAGTAGAGATATACCTCTATAGTTTTCGCAATTTTTGCTGTCGCCAGTCTTGAATATCGGTAATATAACAGATACCTCCCAGTCCTTTGGAATATCTTTTTCCTGCCAAGCTTTATTTACTATTCTTAACAGCATTTTCTTACCCTCTACTCCCATGTACTTAATTATTTCAGGTAAAACGCCATCATGCCCTGCTGCTTTTCCAATTTTCATTTTATGAATCGCTCTATCCAACTCATCCTCGGTTATTTCTTGTTCATATTCTTGTTCAATTGTTTCGTATTCCTCCTGTCCTTGTTCTTCTTCCTCGTCATTCATTGTGTTATCACTTTCCAATAACTCCTTAAAATAATTACCCCATCTTTCGATAATTTCTTTTTCTGTTGTCAGTATTTTTCCCTGTTTATCCATTATTTGCTTTAATGTATGGTTTTTATCTTGTTTTAGGTTTTTTAATACCTTGTAGAAGAGTTTTTGATTGCTCGCATAATGTTCTTCCATTCTTTTCCCAAAGTCCTCCCAAGTCTTTGCTTTTGCTTCTAGCACAGTCCGTTTCGCCTTTTCTCTTTGTTGTTTATATTGTTCGTAATCTGTTGGTTTGCTTGTTGTCAGGTATTTTTTCCATAGTCTTTTCTTTTCCTTCACTTCTCTTTTGACTTCTTCGGTCCACCAGGCCGTTTGTTTCCTATTATTACTATTACCCTGTTTCATTGTCCCACATGCCCTTTCGGCAGACTTGAGATATACTCTTAATTTGAAAATTACTTTTATTCTATTCTATTTTATTAAAAAAAAAAAAAAACTGTAACAAGGTCGATGTAAGGAAATAATTTGCTCACAAAGAGAGGATGGTCTCAGGATAGGTATAGATTTTTTTTAAAAATAAGTTGTTTTTCGTAGATACATGTAGCATATTTTTAATTAAACTTGTATTTTATAAGTAAGAAACTTCACTTATCAAACGTAATATTTTATATTGAACATCGTTGCTTTTGTTACGAGACTCCTAACTAGATGTGTTATTTGGGTTGTAACATAAATTAGTCCCGTTTTACTAGTGTTTTTAATATCGTTTATTTATAAATCTTGAAATGAGTTTAATCAATCACATATGTGCACTTTGATTGATGACCTTCTTTCATCTTTCTGGCAGCTGAAAGATTCCTCTCTTGTAGAATTCCTGCGACTTGTTAGCGAAAATCTGATCCAGTGGTTTTAGCAAGAGTTCAAAATGTTGTAAATTTACACCATTTAGAAAGTTCTGCAGAGCTCCAAACAAATGATAGTCTGAAGGTGCAATATCCGGACTATATAGTGGATGCACTAAAACATCCCAGGCGAGTTGCAACAATATTTGCCAAGTGTCCATATACCATATAGAAGCATGTGATCTGGCATTGCCATGGTAGAACACAGTGCCCTTTCCATTGGCCAACTCAGGCCTCTTCCTGTCAATTGCTTTTTTAAGTTTGGTTAATTGTGAGCAGTACTTGGTGGAATTTATAGTTTAGTTTGGGGCAGCAGCTCGTAGAACACAAAACTTTTCCAATCCTACCAGATACACAGCATAATATTCTTTGGGTGCAATCCAGCTTTTGCAACCGTTTGTGCTAGCTCACCTTGTTTCGACCATGACATTTTGCAACTAACGTTGTTGTACTGGATCCACTTTTTATCGTCAGTGCTAAATTTTCTGAGAAAATACTCTTTTTCATTACCAGAAATTCGGTTCATTAAATTTTTATCATTCAATTGATGTGGCACCCAACCAAGTATCGAGCTTCGTGATCATCCCAGACTTTCGTAAATGGCCCGAAACAGAAGTGGCAGTGACGTTTAATACCTGATCAATCCAGATCAATCTTACGTGTTCAGATGACGGTTGTTACAAGCCATGGTCTTAATTTATCCACTTCGGTAGCGACTGGTCGTTCGGCGCGAGGTAGACTTTGACATCAAAATTTACTTTTCTAAATCTCCTAAACACTTCCTGCAAATTGAATCATCTAAAGCAGTGGTTTTCAACCGGCGGTACATGGGTACATGTACCCCTAGGGGTACGCGGGGTTGTGCCAGACTGCCAGAAGGTACGCCTGGCTTTCAATATGAAATAGCGAATTTCATTTGTTTTTTTTTTTCAAAAAATAACTAGTTATTATTTAGTAAAAATATAGCAAAATAATTTCCTGACGATACAGAAATTGAAAATTACAGGTGGATAGCTAACCCTTTTTTTTAAACACGAAATAATTCTTTCATAACTACAAATGAAGAGGGGGAACTAATTGATATTTCTTGTAATATGACAAACCAAGAAAACATTTATTGTGCATCTTTATCATCATTTTGGATTTGTCTATTGCAAACTTTTCCAAATATAGCCGATAAAGCAGAAGAAAAGCTTTTGCATTTTACAACCACGTACTTGTGCTAGGGTGGCTTTGCCAAATGTTACGACACGAAAACCAAAAAAAGAAATAGGCTTGACTTTTCAGTAGATATTCGTTGCGTTAACTTCGTGGAAACCAAATTTTGCAAAAATCGCCGAAACTTTAACACAAGTATCTCATTAACTTTATTATTCTAATTATCCATATATTATCGGCTATTTGTGATTTCGTTTACCAAAGAAATATTTATGTGTTTTTATTTTGCTTTTGTTTTTCTACCTAAATATTTTAAGAATTTCCTCATTTGATTTACCAAAGAAACTATATTCTGTTCATTTTATGAATACGTTTATTGTTAATGTTTTTATGTATAATTTTATTACACATTTTTTGATATCAGTTACCCAAAAATTAAAAATATCTATTTATTGCCAATTTTATTGTTATGTTTGTAAAATAACCCGACTATTATTAATATGTATATTTTTGAAATTTTGCAATATTAAGGCTTATGCTAATATTATAAAACAATCTTAAGGGGTACTTGAGAAATAGTTAGTACGTTAGGGGGTACGCCAAGAAAAAAGGTTAAAACCGCTGATCTACAGCATCGGCTTTATATACGGCACAAATTTTTTCAGAAAGTTGTTGGGCGTTTTTGCCTTTTCGGTTAAAAGAAAATGTTCTTTATTTTCAGTGATGTTTAAAGTTTCACAAAAGAAAAACGCCGAGGTTTACTGATGACAACAAAATTCCATTAAAATGACTCAAATGTCACCTTTCAAATGTTTCATCATTAAGAGAAAAAACGGGACAAATTTAATGTTGCAACCTCAATATTTTTTGGGAAAAATGATATATGTAAAACAAAAACTCACAGACAAAATTATTAAGATATTTTACCTGTACAAAATATAATTATTGTAAAATATTACGATGAAGAAAAACAAAAACTTCTGTTTCGCAGCTCTTAGTAGCAAACTCCTTTAATGTGCTATAACTTTTGACTGGATTAAGTTTTAGTCGCGCTGAAATGACAGACTCAATCTGGATAAAGCAATTAGGAGAATTTCCTGTTGGGAACCCCATCACGAAACATGAAATAATAAAACGCATGAATGCTCTATGCAATAAAATAATAAATTACCGTTGAACATAAAAAAAAAACACACATAATGTCAACAAACCTATAAAACTCTAATACTGATATTTAACTTTGTTTTATAACTACAATTTTTGTGTAACCAACTGGATTTATTAAACTTGCTACTGTAGTTAAAATTTTATCTTTTTAAACTTTTTATACATTAGAAATTTGTTTTTTATGCGTTGTAAAATATCAAGTTGGGATAATTTATTACGACGTAAATATTTTTAATTTCACATTGGTAACATTAAAGACGTGTTCGCTAAAAAAATATGATAATTAAATGTTTACAAGTTTGCTTCTGTAACTTAAGCAATTTTATTGTTGGTTTTGAAATATTGCATAATTTTAAGTGTTTGCTAGAACTTTAGAAGAAATGGTCTAAATTTCGGTTGGAATTGGAAATTCTGTTAAACATTTTTATAAATCAAGTGATAATGATAAATTAGTTCTTGTATTTTATAGGCATAGGCTATACCTTCACCTGCATAAAAAAAAGTTGCTATAAATTTTGTTCATGAACTGTTTGAAAATCGTTTTAGAAATATTTATTTCATTGCAGGGCCGTGAAATGATAGGGATAGAGGGGGCACGTGCCTAGGTGCTGAGATGATGTGGCCCAAAATTCCTGTTTTATTAAAATGTAATATGCATTTAGGGGTTCCATTACCCGTAAACGGTTAATCGGTTAACCGGTTTTACAGGTCAATATGATTACCGAAATTAAATTTTTACAACAAAACCTGTGATTTTGGTAATTTACAATCACCTTCTCGCAGTGAAATCCACGAGTGCCGAGGCAGAAAGAGCCTTTTTTTTCTGCAGGGGCAATCGGGCAATATGTACAAAAATTCGAACAAGTCTGAGTGATAAGACATTAGATACAATTTGTCTACTGCGTGCAAACTTTGATTCTCAGAAAGAACCGGATCTGACTATTTTAAAAAGTGTTTTGCAGAGTCTGTTCTGTTACATTAAAAATTGATTATTGTTTTGTTAATTAATTAAACTTATTTCGTATTTGTTATTGTTAATTATCTCTTTGAATGAATTTTGCTTTGTTTATTAGGAAATAATGGTAGTTTATTGTTTTTTTTGCTATAGCTTTATTAAAACTTAATAGGTTATTGTTAATTATCCCTATGCACATACCTACTATAAAAATATTGCTTGCTAATAAGTAGTAGTACTATCACAGGAAATTTTCAATCAAAGAAAATTACCGGTAATTTATCAGTTAACCGGGGTTTACTTAAAATATTTAGCGTTTATCGGTAAAAGAAAATTTTGGTAATTTTGGATGCCCTATATGCATTGTATTAACAAAAAGTGTTTCTAATAGTTTTTTTAAATTTTTATTAGACTTATGAAGGCTTATCCAAAATACGCCGTATTTAAGTTTGCCCTTGGTGCCAAATGCTCTAGCCACGGACGGCCCTGTTTCGTTTTATGTAATCAACGAGCAACGACAAATATCATTGACATTCTTTTGCAAATCAAGTTATAATTAGTTATGTTTATAGCCATGATAAATAACAAATATTACTATACTTTCCAAAAATTTAATAATAAATTGGGATTATTTAGAAAAATGTTTGCTTTAATTATAAAACTAAAAGTTTGTTGCGAATCTAACAGCAAATTTGAGTTTTTTTTTGTGTTTCATCCATTTTTATGTGTGTTTGTTCTTTACAAAATGTAAGCTTTAAATTTTTGCTGTTTTAATCTGTATGTTGTTCACAAAAATTGCGTTTAGATACGACGAGTATTTATTTATAAATAATAATAACAATTTTGTTTACATTAAGAAAATGAATCTGGTATTGCTTTTTCGCTTATTTATAACTTTATATATTTATTGTATGTTCTTATTTCAATCATCGTAAATTTAAGGCAAGTTGATAAATGCGCTAAATTTTTACGGTTACTATTTTCCTTTTTTACTGTGTATTACAACCTTGCAGAAAAAATAATTTACCATATAGAGAGACATCTCTAGTTACATAGAAGATACCTTCATTAAATGTACTCTTACTATAATGTGGGTCGTTAGGCTATTGAGGGGACCTGTATGTTTCCAAAGTGGTTTCTCTCAATGCTTACAATGTTGCATAGCTATACTAAACTAGGTGGCGCTCTATACATTTATCTTTACCTTTTACCAGAAGCATGACGAAAAGTACAAATATCGCCAGAATTCAACCAAAAGCACTAATTAATCGATTGCAGTTTTAGCCCAATTTCTGACTTAAAAAAAAATTCTATTTGCGTAATACACATGTTGTCGATCAAAACAAGACAAAAATTATAGCTTTCTGAATTTCACGAGTAGTATTTCTCGATATGCTACAATCTTTTTTTTTACAGTTAACGTTTATAGGTTTATATTGCGCATTTTCTTGGTATTACATAAATTAATAAAAACAACTGATGCATGCCGTGTTTCCCATCCACTTCTCAGACAAAAGTTTTAAATTTTTACTAAGGAAAAATTAAATTCACAATATCAATAGAGTAGTACTACCTTTAGAAACATTATTTTTAATTGACACGAAATAATTAATTTTCATAGTAATATAGTGAACCTCAAGGATAACTAACTCACAAAGGACAAGTTTACAGGATCGAAGATAGGCTAGGTCATGGTCTAAGAAAACTTATGCGCTGGCGTGTGCTTTCGTAAATCGTTGTCGAGTTTTCTTCAGTTGTTTGGTCTCGTATTTCAGTCCATACTCGACTTCCGGAGATCAATTACACTCGTATACACAAACTGACCGCTTGTACCAAAACTTACCTCATATAACTTATGACTATAACACCAGTAACACTGCAAGTGATTTACTGTTATATTAAAAATCCTCATATTTTTTTTACTATAAGAACTTATTAATACCAATATAAATATAGAGAAAAAAACTAAATATTTTTTGCCGTTAGATGTCCAATACTTTTTTAAAATGAGGTTTACACTTAATAATAAGTTTAGAGGTGTTTTAAAAGTCCGCAGTAGAAGTTAAGCTGTCTGAGTAGTCCATTAGTAAAGTTTGGCCCTTTGTTTCTGTCGTTACCGAATGTGGTATCAAAACTAGATTTTGCAATCTGTTGTGTATATACCACAACAAAAATCATTTAAAAGTGTCATCACAGCAATGCGTTCAGAAAGCTCACCGAATTTTGTTACAGTGATTCAATTTCTTTAAAAGAATTTCCATATCTATGTGTAAGGTACACACACAATTAAGAGATTTGTTTTTGACAAAATTTCGAATATATTGCAATCGGCTTAACAGTTACTTAAAATGCACACAGTAAAGCCAATAATATAAAGTAGATTTTTTAAATTTTTAACGAAAAAAAGGGTAGAGAGTTTGGTAAATTTTTAAAAACCTTATGGAGTTGTAAAAATATTTTTATTCGTTTTTTAAATACACTGGTAGTCGTTATGTAATGCCTTAGTATTGTTTAAAATATTAACATTAACAGACTATAAAGCCAAAATATTGTTTTTGAATTATTGGTAAAAAAGTTCCTGCAGTAGTAGAACATGAAGTATAACGGGGTAGTGGGGTACAAGGGGTTTATTTGGCCCGGAAGTGGCGTAATTTTTTGGAATTACCTATAGCTATGTACTAGATACAATGCGATCTATACTATTGTACAACAATTGGCCGCCATTCCTCGAATATTTGTGTAATTTTTTATTTCGTGGTGATTTTACAATACTAAATTGTATGTAGGTAAAACTGAGCTACATTTAAATAAAACGAGGATGGTTCAAATCTTCTTCTTAATCGGTTCCTCTTGTACCTTTCGGTGTCGAGGTATGCTTTTCTATTTCTGTGTTATGTTTCTCCACTCCTGCCTATCGTTAGCTAATTGTGGCACATTTCTCCAGCTGACTCCTTTTTCTTCTAGTCTCTGCCTCACTTCTTTTTCCCATTTTATTTTTGGTCTTCCTCTATTTCTTTTTCCCTCTATCTGCATTTTCCATCCTATTTTCGCGTATCTACTTTCTGGCATGCGTAGTAGATGTTCGAGCCATCTTAATTGATTCGTCTCCATCTTTTTCTTAATATCTGTTACTCATAGGTTATTTCGAATTTTTTTCGTTACAGATTTTATCGATCAGTCTACATCCCTCTATTCTTCTGAGAAATCTCATTTCCTGTACCTGTATTCTTTGTTTTTATTTTTGAGTAGTAAAATTTCGTCGCTGCCGCTATTCTGTTATTCAGATCTTCCTCCACTACCATTTTCTGCATTATTGTTCCTAAATATTTAAAATTTGCTATCAGCTCTATCTTTTTTGGTCTAGCATAATTGTAGCTGGTTCATGATTTTTCGCTATAACCATAACCTTTGTCTTTGTTATATTAATATACGTATTATATCTTTATTGGAAAAAAATCGGGTTTTCTTTAAAAAAAAATTTAAGGGGTGAAGTCTGAAATTTTTTTATTTACAGAAATCTTACACGTACATTAAAGACAATTTCCAAAACGTATCACTTCCAATTTTCCTTCGAAAGAAATTCCTGCGAACTATAGACGTTCCTTTATTTTCCTCTTAGTCTCAGTTATAAAAAGGTAATATAAATCAAGAGCCAGAATTAAGTTTTCTGCGTAAAACGACTTTTAATTCCTTCGCCTCTATCGGTTGTCTATACTTTCGACAGCATTAATTTAAAGTAATATCAAGGAGCTGGGAAGAACGTTAACAAACTCGCGAAAATTTTCATCTGCACAATTGCAAAACCGATACAAACTGACAGCACATTATACTCCAACGTTCATGCCATATCTGTTTGATTTATATTAAAACTTCACTTTAGAATTTGGTTTCAGTTTACCGAGTTAAAAGTTGACGTTTTTGGCTAGACTTAACAGTTCAAGGCTAATTTAACAATATTCTGTTATTCGAAAAATAGGAGCCCAACAGGAAACCTGCCTAATAATACTTCTACTTTAATAAAAAACGAATTTAGACAAAAAATCAACTAAATCATCTGAGTTTAATATAATAGATGAAATAAAGGGGCATAAATTTATACAGCGTTTGTAGATAATGGTTAAACTATTAGATTTAACTCTACTTCAATGACAAATGTCGTCTACGTCTGTTGTAAAAAATCTTACTCCGTTATTATAACGACAAAATTCTTTTATGTGCAGTATACAGTTTAGTATAACGGGGCCACATCTGTCGGTAACAGATTTAATGTCCGTGTGTGACAACCATTTGTTTATAACTCTTTTCATTACAAAATTTATCTCTCGCTTTATATGCAAGTACACAGCACATTCTGTGGAATATTTCACTGCACTATGGTCAAATGTGAAATATTACTGTAACTAATCGGTTTAGGTTTATGATGTATTGATTTCGTCGTAATGTTTAGAATCTACATAGTAAATTTACAGAGGCCATCAATAACCACCAAATTTCACGTACATTGTTTAAGTACGAACAACGTTATATTAGGCGAAACTTGCGTTCATTTACAAAATTTCAACGTGAAAAGTATACGTTATAAACTTTTTATGAATATACAATTAAAGGAATTTTACAGAACCCAGCTTATCGTCTACATCTAGCCTGATTTCTCATTATCCCAGACAATTTATTTATATCCTTCGAAAGTTTTAGAAGCGCTCATCGCACAGTAATGTTTGCATAATATCACAGCTTAACCAAAATAATGGAAAGGGAAAGTATGTAACTTCTAAGGCCTTCGGAAGTAAACACCACGCTTTCATTGAAGGAAGACTAATTAGTAAGTTTTAGTCTTTTAAAACGCCAATTAAGCTAAATGCGCGCATTTATCATTTTAAAACGTCTAAGCTTGTTACGAAATTTGGTCCAGCAACAATTTATAAAGATTAAAGCCTGGAAAGAGGAGATTTTATTTAATTATTTAAAAAAAGTGTAGGTATGACTTTTTTTCACTTACAACAGACTCGTAAATGTGAATTGGTTTTAATTATCAGTTCGGTTTTAAAGTGAATATTATTATTAAGCAAAAAAGAAAACATTCTCTGAATTCTGCCCAATATTTCTGATATAGGTACATGTATTTAAAACCCCTTGCAGAGTTAAAGCAAACTGCAAAGCTTTTTAAGGTCTTATACATATACCTACTAGACTACATAGATATATATATATATAAATATATTAGCGGTTTGTATACAACGCACACATTTTCTCCATTTCTCTCTGCCGTAACATTCCCTTCTTTAAGGTTTCTTCCTTCCATTGCTTCTTTCCAGCCGCATCTAGCTCTACCTCTTTTTCGTCGTTGCGGTGCTTTGCATTTCCATTTTTTTTTTGGTAATCTCTCGTCGTTTATTATGTTCACATGTCTATAGCAGACCAGCTGTTTCTCTCTACGGCTCTACGGTGTCCAATATTGAGGTTTTTATTTTCATACTGTGTTTAACATCTTAATTTTTACTCGTTTAAATAGGGTTGCTTTGCAGCACCTCCTCCAGAACATAATTTCTGTTGCCATCATTCTATTACTCATGGTTTTGTTATCAGTCCATATTTCTGATCCATACAGCGTTCTACTTTCAATAGATGTATAATATAACCTTTTTGTTTTCTTTCTGATGATGATATCGTACCACAATAGCGAATATAAATTTCCGACCATCGATCTACTTTTTTTTATTTTGCTTTAAATGTCTGTTTCTTCTCTGCCGTTTGACGTTAGGATAACTACCAAATATTTATACTCGTTTGTCAGCACTATTTTCTCGCTCTCCACTTGTAGGTCTTGTCCTGGTCCATCTCTTACCGTGTATCGAGTCTTTTCATGTTTTTCTTTTCGAAACTTCACTTTTCATATATATTTATGTTATTAATTTCTAAACACATAGTTTATGTAGTTCGCGTCTTCTACTAGAGGTCTTTCAGGATAAACTGAACTGTGACGCAAAAACCAAAACTCTTGTAAAGCGTTAATTACTGCGCCACCTAAAAACATACGTCTATTTCAACAACGGGGTTGTAACCTATAATAATATAACTTTTTAAAAAGGTCTACATTTCAACCGCCATCCCCTCTCGTTGCGCATTTCGCGGTTCATTTTATCTTGAAAGACCTCTACCAGTACTTGATCATCTGCAAACAGTAGGCTGTACAGGGTGGTCCAAATTCGATAGGATTACATGGGTATCACACTTATTAGTCAAGATAGAGAAACAGTTAAATTACCAAAAATGTGCAGTTTTTTGAGACAAACTCAGACAGTTCTCAAATATATTCTAACATTTCAGTTTTTTTTGTTTTTTTTTTTGTTCTCACAGCCTACTTTTTGTTGCTCATCTTTAAAAAAATTAAAAAACCTTTGTTACTGGCGTATTATTGAAAATAAATACATCAACCCTTATATATGTATATAAAAAAATAAAATAAAATATAAAATAAAGAATTTAAATAAGTCATAGCCAACTATAGCTTCCATTTAAAAAAAGGTGAGTTTGTGTCATAACTTTTTAACGGCGAGCGTAAAAAAAATCTTTAGTTCTATCAAAATTTACATAAAAATATCTAAAAATAATCTTCATAAACTTTTTCGATATTTAAAACAATAAGGGAGATATGACGCATTATAAATATAACAAAAACACAGTTTTTCTTTAATAACTCAAAAACCGGAAACGATAGAATATTTTTGAAAACGGTTCTGATTTTTTCCCAAAAAACTGCACATTTTTGATAATTTAACCGTTTCTCTATTTTGACTATTAAGCGAGATACCTATGTAATCCCATCGAATTTGGACCACCCTGTACACATTTTCGTTACCAATATTCACCTCCATGGGACTACGTATATTGTTTTTGCCACTCTCCCAATGCTTCGTTGATGTATAACTTAAAAAGTGTAAGGGATAGGCTACATCCTACATCCTTGTCTTAATCCTTCATTAATTATAAAATCGTGTGAATATCTTTGTCCCGTTTTCACCCTATTTGTACTGCCATTGTACCAATTCTTGATTACATTTATATTTTCTGTTTTTATCCCACATTTCTTCGTTGCTACCTATAGTTTATTTATAGAAACAGTATCGTAGTTCTCTTCCATAGGAGATCGTTTTTTCTGCTAATTGTTTCATGCAGAATAAGTTGTCAGTATATGACCTACCCGGTCTGAGGTCACTTTGTTCTTCGGATTCATGAAAATCTTCCTCAATTTCGTTTTTTACTGTTCTCTAATACAGCCTTCCCATAGCCGAAATAACGCTGATGCCTCTGCAAAGTTCACATTTTTTTAACTCCCTATTTATTGTGCATAGAGTTTAATTTGGCTTCCTTTCACTATCCACTCTTTTGGAACCGGGTTTGTCTTAAATTAAGGGCATTTACTTCACACTGTTGTAACACGAAAATAAAATTATTTTCACATAAATTTAACAATTAACAGCACCCACATGATTGTTAATAATTTGAAGAACACGATGTTGTTAAGATTAATCAATCCAGGATTCTATTAAAGCTATCAGTTATACCAGACACAATCTAGGTTGTCATTCTCGCATAGATTGTTAACTACACAAGCAACTATAGACAAAGATTGGGTGTGACAATTGTTTGTCGCTGTAGATCAAAGTAACGCTTGTGGGTGCTTGATGTGAGACGTGAAATTAATCGTTTGCATGGGGCGCCAATAGGGAAATATTTTAACACAAGAAAATATCAAACATCAATCCTAGAATAATTCTAACTTTGTGGTCCCTGAGAAAACGTCCTTAATTATATAATTAACAACCAGTCACAAAAACAAATGGAATTATCCTAGATCTGTGACTTTTTAACACATTCTTCATCGTTAGCTTTTATTGGTTTCGTTAACGTATAATTACCGTAACGAGGTTAATAAAATTAACTTATTTATATAAAAATTCCTGATCGTGCTTTTCTATTACATGGATTAGCAGCGGCACAACAGACAAACTTTGCAATAACAACTTTTAATTGCTTCTCCCGACGATAATTACTGATTCTTTATGTAATTCAGATAATTACAAACTTTCAGCTTAACTTTATCAAAATGATTTAACCGGGACTCTAATAATTAAGCTTTCAAGATTATGGCTGTGCACTGTTTCGAAGTTGGGGAATCGTTTTAAACAAAATATTAATTTCGTAAAAAGTTTGGTAAACACGAAGCCGTGTCTGCTGTTATTTCTCATAAAAAGCTAAGGTTAAGTTCAAGAGTAGAGGTCAATAATTTTAAAAATGCAGTAAACTTTGTTTATTAACTTAAGGGCCTACATACACCTAGGATGGGTAAAAATAAGGTAAAATTAAAAAAAAAAAATTCGGTAAAATAAAATTTATTTAAAAATCATTGCATAAATTTTAAAGGTCATACTTTTCTCTATAAAATGTAAAATTTTTAATTACATATTTTCACAAGAAAACGTGTGGTAGTCTGGTAGTCACATAAGTTTGACGGTTTTTTGAAAACTGCTTCTACGGTAACCATCATATCATCCTTGGTTTTTCTCTGAAATACACGTGGTTTAAAAAGTTTTAGAGTTGACAAAAAAACTAGACCCAGGCGTAGGTAGCCGATTTTAAATATTCCAATATTTTGCAAAATGGCGGATAATCTGAATGTAAATTTGTTTGACTACAAATTTGATCTTCTTTAATTTATAAAAAATGAACAACAACGTTTAAAAGAAAAATCCTATGATAAAAACTAGATAATTGTATCAAGATTTATAGCACCAAATCTCATGTAAATTAAATTATTAGTTTTTGAGATGCAATGGTTACTGTTTATAAAAACACCATTTTGAGAAGAACACTGGAACGCGGCCACGCAGCGATGTTGTCAACTGTGCGAATGCGTCTTGCATCAATAGGTTTGTTCCAACAGGCTTGCTGAATGTGCGGCGCACTATCAATATTGCGTTCCAACACAGTCTCTGATAGTTCACCGGACGGTTTAATCGTCTGTTCCATCATTACAAAATTAATACATGAACTAGTCAGTGTACGGTCAAAACAGTATTTGGATGAGAGCATGTACCAGCATTTGGATTTTTAAACGCATGCGCTGTTCATAACTAACGTGAGCTCAGGTAGCTATGCATCGCTCTCCCAACTCCACAGTGCTAGATTCTTAAGGTGTTTACCCTAGCGATGCGCACATTTCTATGAACTCAATAAACGCAAATGTTATTTAAAGTTAGGTCAGTCGTAAAAGCGTTCCAATAACGGCTAATACTGGGCAATACATTTATTAGTACATAGCTCACGCATGGGAATAAAACAGTTCATGCATTTATCCAAGGATCGTTCTTAAACTGCTTGTTGGAACAAACCTAGTGTCTCACAGCTGTACGTGCGCTTATTTAGTACTGCAAATGACGTATTTTGGAGTTGGCAAGTATAAGTCGCACCCACGTTTTAACGGGCTTAAATGAATTTGAGTTTGAGCGTTGTAGAAGTGTTATGATATAACGACAGTATTATTACTGGTGCGCAAGGGAGTGCTTGGACAGCTGTAACTTTTAGAATGTTTTATTGACATTTACAGAATAAACATATTTTTTAAAAATCTGTTTTGTTAACCTACCTAGATATATGTAGCCACCTAAGTTAATTTTGAAGTCGAACGAATTTAATTGTAGTTCATTTGTAAGGAATATACTTTATTTTATTGATATATTAGAATCCACACCAAACTTAATTTAATATAAATCAATTATAACTGGAAGAAAAATAATGTGTTATTGGTTATTTATAAATTCGATGCCCAATAATAAATTTTACGGTGGTCATTTTAAGGTTGAACGAATATAGGTAAAAGATCAGACGAGAAAATCGCACAGGTGGATAGTAAATAAGATGAATGGTTTCGTATAAATCAGGACGTAAAATAGATCTATATCTATCATCACTGTTCAAATGGATAAACGCTTTCATAATTTTGACAAATTACCATTCAGTTTACGAAATACAACTGTACATTTATCATTATGTTTTGTCGTATACAGAAGATACACTTTACTCACAGTACAACTTGAAAATCAAAAGATATTGATTTTCGTATTCGATGTAAATATTTAAGAAATTTAAACACCTGGTACATGATTTTTGTTAATAATTTATTCATACAAAAATAAGAAATATTTTAAGACATCAAGACAGTGACTATTGATGTTTTAATGACAGTCATTTTATTTTCAACTACTGGAATATATCCTTATTACATTTTTAAAGAGTTCAAAAACAAGTTAGCGTAGCAACCAAAACGTAACTTGCGAGTCTAGGATAATTTGTTTCTCCTGACAGTTGATAAATGCGGCACTAGAAATCCGATAAAAGAAGGGCATGAACGTGCAAATGGATATACAAGAATCTGTTTCAGGAAAATCCTACCTATAACTAAATGGGAATTCAACTGGAAAATGTTTCCTCATAGTCTACAACAAATGTAAAATTCATCATAGTTCAACTGAATGAATATGAAAAGTTGAGTCATGGTGTTAAAATATAAAATAAATTTACTTTTTATCCAACTAAACTCCCTTTTTTTATATTTGCTAACACAAAACGAAGCGTATTATATCTGTGTTGCTTTGCAATTCATCGTTAGGACTATTAATTTTTACTGTAACATTATTCTGCATGAAACAGATTACCCACACAAGGAAGAGATGAGACAAGTACCTATACGTGAAAGTACTATGAAATATAGTGGAAGTTCAGTTTTAAACTCGCAGTATGGAGCGAGGAAATGGTTTTACTATGAACTAATATAGTTCCCCAACCCTTTTATTTGGAAATAGCTCCAACAAAAACTATACAGTTTCTTTGCACGTTCACTTACGTCTAGTAACGAAGAAGTTGGGAGCGATAACCTGAAATCGTTGTTATATAACGCCATTTTCAGCAAAAATCTATAACTGCATGCTAACATTTAGACGATGACATTTGAGATAATATCTGATGCCTGAGAATAGAAAATCGATGGCAGACCTTTTTGCATTAATTATATAATCATTTGGCTGACCTAGTACTGAATAAATTTGAATGGGATAAACCAAAATTCGCGTATAATATTTACGTTCTGTCACTAACAAACAAGATGAATTTATCATTTAACTTCATCAGAATTACAAATTTTTATCTAAAATTTCACCTACCAATAGAATATATTTTTACAAAACAAAGACTCGTTTCAAGAGTCTTAGCAATTGAATTAATCACAGTTATTCAATTCTTTCATCAAATCATTTTATTTAAAAAAAAAGTAATGGTATTTCATATACAGGGTGATTGAAATTCGAGTATAAGCATGGTGATCCCGCTTATTATAATAGCTAGAGTATAGGTTTAAATTTGACAAAATTGGTAAAATTTGTGCTCAATAATAATCTGAAGAGAAGTTGGAAGTATCTCAAACGGTATCTAAGAAAATTAGAAAAAACCGGGAAACACGATTTTTGAAAATCGTCTATAACTCCTTTGGAGAATGAAATATTAATGTGTAAAAACATTGCCAAAGCAACTTTTTAAGTTGAATCGGATGGTGGTCACAAATTGTTCCTAAATCGATTCGTTTTTGTTTTATGACAACCAACTTTGTTTTTTCTTATGGGGGCAATTTTTGCTATTTACATAATCAAATAGCATTTATTTTTCTGAATCCATTGATGTATCACACATGCTATTTTACTTCTTCTTTCATTGTCAAATTTGAAAAAATACGTTTTTAACCATAAAAACTATAAATCAGGTTGGCCGGTCATTGTAGTTTATGTTGTTTCCATGACAACCAATCAACAAACTAAAAGTTTTGAAAGCCTATTACTTGTCAGATTAATAGATTTGTAAAAATGAACTTTAATAACACAGAAAAAAGCGATATGCTGCGAATTTTTTATACCGTTCTTCTAAGTTTTTTATACTTTATCACATGCTTTAAACAAATTTACTTAAGTTTCTGTTTAACGTAATAAATAGTGTTTTTCCGGATTTGTTTGTAATAAAAATGTTTTTTTTTACTTTCATCTGAAACCTTTCTGCCATATTATCCTCTGGGTTTGGCAAAAGCACCATATTTCCCTAAGTTTCTGTCCAACGTACAAGAAGGTGTGTGCGACGGTTGTTTTCCTTCTGCATATCGTTGACTTGACATATAGAATTCCTATCCAATGAATAAAAAAATCGCAACATATCGCGTTTTTCTTCGTTATTAAAGTTAATTTTTACGAATTTATTAATGTGACAAGTAATGGGCTTTCAAAACTTTAAGTTCGTTGATTGGTTGTCATAGAAACAATATAAACTATAACGACCAACCTACCTGATTTATAATGGTTTTTGTTTAAAACCCTTATTTTTAATTTGACAATGAATAAAGAAGTAAAATACCATGGGTGATACATCGATGAATTCAGAAAAATAAATGTTATTTGATTATGTAAATAGCAAAAATTGCGCCCATAAGAAAAAATAAAGTTGGTTATCATAAAACAAAAACGAATAGATCTGGGAAAAATTTGTGACCACCATCCGCTTCGGCTTAAAAAGTTGTTACGGCAATATTTTTACATATTTCAAATATTTCATACTCCAAAGGAGATAAAGACTATTTTCAAAAATCGTATTTTCCAGTTTTTTCTAATTTTCTCGAATACCGTTTGAGATATTTCCAATTTCTTTTTGGATTATTTATAAGCACCAAATTTCGCTACTTTGCCAAATTCAAACCTATACTCTAGCTATTATAATAAGCTATTATAATAAGCCTGTATACAGGTTGTTTCAAACCACCCGTACCAGCACTTTTATTCGAAAATATAACGTCTGACAAAAATGGGAAAAAATGTTTTAATACAAAAAACATATGTAGAATTGACTGACGCTATAGCGGTTTTCGTGATTAAACCGGAAGTGACCAAATCCGGAAGTAACTTTAAAAACTTAAATGGAACCATCTGGTTTTTATTGCATAATTTGAAAGATATTTAATAAATTAACACTTTTTACTTGGAAAATCTTTTGATTATCCGTATAGTTAGTATTCCATTGGACCTAAATCATAACAATATTTAAAACCCTGTACGTGTGTGACTGAGTTCTGGACAAACCCCTTTTTTAAAATTTTGTATTTAATTAAATGAAATTTTAGACATATGATATGTGTAAATTACCGGAATATTTGAACATATGTACACCATTGTTTCACTTCCGGTTCCGCCGGAAATCACCCTAAGTTTGTTAATTTAAAAGGAACATCTGTATATTTTTACATTTTTGGAAGTAATTTTGGATACAACTGCACTATTCTGTATAATGTTTATAACCTCAAATCATTTTGGGGTGAATTTTTTTTTTTAATTGAGTGAGTCAATTTTTTTTTAAACGGAATGGTAGTGGTACATTTACCAAAATAGTGCAGTTGTATTTAAAATTGCTTCCTCTTTCCAAGAATGGTAAAATATACAGGGTGTTCCATTTGAAATAACAAAGTTAAAAAATAATAATAATAATCTTTATTTGTTCTGAAATATCCCAAAAAAGGTGAAAAACTTGTCATAATAATAATTTAAGTACATTACAATAATATACATAGTTAATAAAAAGAAAAAACACAGAAAAATGATATTTAAATATAACATTTTATAAAGTCAGCATCATTTAAATATTCGCTTATTCCATAGTAAGCTTTAGAAATCAGAACTTTTCTTAATTTCGCGGGTGGGAAGATTTATTATACTCTCAGGTGATGTGTTAAATTTATTATATATAGCAATAATTGTGGAGGCAACATTTTTTTGAAGATAGGTATGTTTGAAGCAATCAGGTTTTAGGTTTTTTTTTATGTCGGGTATTGGCTGCATGATTTCTTATATTCTCTTCGAACAGATCTACATTATTTTTTACGAAAAGGATGGCTTCGAGGATAAATAGGCCGTAAAAGGTTAATATTTCATTGTCACGAAAAGTGTCTTTACAGTGATCTCGGTAGTTTAGACCAAATATATTTCTTATACATCGCTTTTGTATAATAAAGAGGCGTTCAGAGTCACTAGCGTTACCCCAAAAATCACAGCATAGCGTAACCTAGATTCAACATTTATGCATGATATGCAGTTTTGGCCGCGTTTGTACGTTTAGTGCGAAAGGATACCGTGACAGGCTTTGTGACAGGCGTTCGATGTGGTATGACCAGTCCAGTCTAGAGTCAATACCTAAACCAAGAAATGATATTTTATTAACAACATTTATAGTTGTGGAATTGTTTTTAAGTTTTAAGTCGGAGGTTAATTTACTTTGTGAAAATTTTATTACTTGAGTTTTATTGACATTTAAGGTTAGATTGTTTAATGTGAACCAATGTTGGAGATGGCCTAAGCAGTCAGAGTTTTTGTTCAGAATTTTTGGAATCCGAGTCACTAATAATAGCAGATGTGTCATCGGCAAATTGTATAAGGGAAGTTTTGGCAAAATCTGGAAGATCATTTGTGTACAGTATGTATAACAGGGGGCCTAAGATTGATCCTTGCGGGACTCCTTTTTTGATTTTCTTTTTGTTAGAATTTAGCATTTTACCTGACGAGTCTTTTCCGGCAACATATTGGTTTCTTTCCGAAAGATAAGATTTTATAAGGTTATGGGCAGTCCCTCGTATACCAAAGTGTTCTAATTTTGTTAGCAGTATCTCGTGGTCAACACTATCGAAAGCTTTTGAGAGATCAACACACATAACCATGGTGTGTTGGTCTTTATTGAGGGATTGAAGTACATTTCGGATTGCCATGTAAATAGCGCGGGTAGTTGTTTTGCCTTTCCTGAATCCATTTTGAGCGTTGTTTATTATCTAAGCCAAAGTGTTCTACGTAATTTTCAATTCGGTTGTAGATTATTTTTTCAAATATCTTACTAATGTTTGTGAGGATGGCAATTTCCGGCGAAACCGGAAGTGAAACAATAGTATACATATATTCAAATATTCCTGGTTTTTACACCTAGGTATATGTCTAAAATTTCATTTAATTAAATACAAAACTAAAAAAAGGGGTGTCCAGTTATACCCGTACGGGGTATTAAATATTGTTATGATTTAGGTCCAATGGAATACAAACTATACGGATAATCAAAAGATTTTTCAAGTAAAAAGTGTTATTTTATCAAATATCTTTCTAATTATGCAAATAAAAACCTGTTTTTTTTTTAAAATTAGTAAAGTTACTTCCGGATTTGGTCACTTCCGGTTTTCAGACGTCGCATTTTCGAATAAAAGTGCTGGTACGGGTGGTCTGAAACACCCTGTATATATGTAATTCAGTGCTTATTTCTAGAAATATTTTAATTGTTAAAGGTAAACTTTTAAACACAATTGACTACAATATAGAGTGAATCTCATTAAACGTTTAACTGATTTATGATTGCACTAAAATTCCGCCTTATAAACCACAAATCATAAGTTTATGAAACTTGTGACGGAAATATAAGTTATACTTCCTCCAAATTAGCGCGTGAAAGAGGGTGCTTTCATTTATCGCGAAGAAAAGTTTAATAAGAAAGGTCAATAGCTCCGTTTTGTTGCCAGTATTCGTATCGAAAGGTAAAAGCAAGTAAATGATATTGTAGTTTGGTGATATCTAATACAAATAACATATTGTCGTATGTCTTACCTCGCGAAATAGTTAAAAACGTTTTAAAAATCGTGTTTTATGCGCAAAGAGTCTTTTTGCCACTTTAGAATGTAAAGTATGGGTAACAGTTGTAATCAGGGCATGAAACCGGTTTTTTAAACCGGTTTAAAAAACCGGTTAACTGCTGTTTTTGGTCCGAAAAAGTGATTTTTAACCGAAACCGAAACCGTTAAATTTAAAGGCAAAAAAAACGGTAACCTTTAACCAAAATAATAAAAAACCGTTTTTTTTAACATCTTTCTTTAATTAAAAATACTTTGCAAAAATACAAAATCTATATTAAATGCGATTAGTTTACCGAAAGTCATTACTGAACGCTTGAGTGCACATAGGTATATTATAAAATTATAAATAGATAATATCTTTTCATACTTTGCATTCCTAATCTAAATAATGTTAAAAACCGGTTAATTTAAATCGGTTTTTTACACAAAACCGGTTTTTTACGAAAAAACCGGTTTTTCAACAAAAACCGTTATAAAAATAAAGTTCTCGATTTCGGTTAACCTTTAACCTTTCGGTTTCGAGCCCTGGTTGTAATAAAAGCCTTCACTACTGTATAATAAATAAAAGTGATGTAAAAAAATTACCGAAATAATAAGAAAACTTTAAATTTAAAATTGTCTTGCCTAGTGTAAGTATTAACGGGACCTGTTCATTTAACAGAATGTTCAAAATACAGAATCACAAATGAGAGTACACGTTCGGTCACACTCGTAGTCGCTCGGTTTCCTTCGCTCCGTTAATATACACCCAGATGCTAAAATGAAACGGCTATTCATTTAAAGCAGGACGGGTTGTAGTCGACATTAAGTCAATCTAAAATAAAATAATGTATTTATATGTATGTTTGACAGCATTTGTTGAGGTTATGTTTAATGTAAATAATACTTTATAATTATAGTTATTGGAAATTATGAAAACTTTAAAATAATGCTGTTATTATAAAGAACAAATAAAAAAATGTTACTAGGCGTCCAAATATACTCGTCTAAAAATTAATTTAAAAAACGTGAAGACCTACAAAATGACAAAGTTGAAAATGTATAGATCTGCATAAGAAACTGAAAATAGTTTAACAGTTAATTTATTTATGGTTAATAAATATAATAATACGAATTGTTACATTTTTAAGGTTAATGAATTTAATAATAGGAATACTAATTATTAAAAGGCACATTCCGTGCTTCTCCAGCAATACATGAAAAAATGGATTAAAATTGTACATAAACACATAAAATCTTGCTTGTTTTTCAATGCTTATCGATATATAGAATTTAAATACGGCCATATTTATTGAAAGTACCTATAAATAAACTATACTGAAATTATGAATGATCAACTTACACTTAACTTCAACATGAATTAATAGAAAACTAAATGTAATATAGCTGACTACAAAGAAACATACTAGACGAACACTTGCCGATTTAAAAAATGTATTTCTGGAATTTTATTTGTATCGTTCCAACAAGAAATGCTAAGAATTGCACAAATTTAATTATCATAAGCAGATTTTTAAAATATATCTGCAAATCAAAACTAACATTTTTCTAATGCTTATAATAGATTGAACTAAAATATTAATGATTAGTATAGTAGAAGTGGAATAATTTTTAATTACACATTTTACTCAGTTCAGCAAGAGATCAGCAACCACTTTTTAAATTTTTAATGAAATTGATAACAGTAATATATATACTCAATAGTAATGATCATCATCGTTATCCTCTTTTACCAGTAGGTGTCGAAGTTTGTTCTTTCATATTATCAATTAGTCGAGTGCTTCCTGTAATTCTGTTTGTTATAATTTCACTTATTTCTTGTATTTGGTTTAAGTTTGTATTTTCTTAATTTCTTATATTCTCCTTTAGCTCATGCCTTTCATTTTTGAGTGATTTGTAAAAGTATTCTTCCCACCTATCCATAATATCTTTTCCGTTAGTTATTAGTGGTTCGTTTCAACACTTAATAGATTTCACTTTTGCTTCTGGTCTATTCCTCATATTTTTAAGTGCTTTAGAGAAAAGTTTTTGATTTTCTTTACTGTTCTCTTTATGCTTCTGCCCAAAGTAATTCCAAGATTTTTGTTTAGCTTCTTCTGCCAGGTTATTAACTTTATTTCTTTGTTCTTTATATACCTCGTATATGTGCTGGGTTTTACTCTTTATATATATTTACATAGTTTTTTCTTATGTTTTAACTCTTTCTTAATATCTTCACTCCACCAGCTCGTCTTTGTTCTGTTGTCTTCTTTCTTTATTGCACCACAAATTTCAGTTCTCACATTTGTGATAATTTGTTTAAACCTTTCTCATGTATGATTTACATTTTTATTTTATCAACTTCCTTTGAATATATTTCCTTTAATTCATTATTTCTTAATTTGAAACTTCAAAGTTTACTCTTGGTTTCAGTACTTATAGGGTTTTGGCTAATTTCTATGTTTTTGGCTAGTCTGAATTTAGCTTCTACAAAATAGTGGTCTCTGTCGATGTCGTAGCCTCTTTTAACTCTCGCGTCTTTAATCCCTCATATTTTCTCTTGATGTAACTACATAATCATAATTGACTTTTCGTTTCTTTGCAGTGCTTAGTACTTATATAGGATTTAAACAATTTTTTAATTTTATTAATACACATTCAAACTGAAATACAACTTCAAATACCTACTTTATACTTAATTAATTTTTTTTTTTTTAAGTTTAAATAATGTTACGATCTAGTCTTAGACTTTTAAGTAACTTAGTTCTATTCCTAATATACTATAAAAAAGTTAAGATGTAAGTCACCCATTGGCGTCTCTTATCTGTTCTAGAATTTGGCACTCTTATCTTGTGCACTAAAACAAACACTGACTCTGCTTTAAAAAAAAAAAAAACACACTTATTAACACTTTTTTTAAGGCACTAATAGTGTCACATTATACCAGCTCAAAGGGTTTTTTCCTTTTGAGTCTCCTGACTATATTTGTGTTATCGAGAAGCTTGATAGCCTCGATATTCACGTGCTGCAGTAGTCTTTCTTCGTGGCTTCTCGAAAACTTCTGAATTTCTCTGTCTACAAACTCTACTCCAAGGTCCTTATGAAGATCATCGATTCTAATGTACCAGGATGCATCTACGATGTTCCTTAGTACTTTATTTTGAAAAGTTTGTATTACTTTGATGTTGCTTTTTTTGGTACAACCCCAGAGCTGTATACTGTATGTCCACACTGGTTTTAGTATCTGCTTGTTATGTACTGACAGAGCGGAGTTTCTTCCTAAGAGCCAGTACATTTTTCGATATCTAATACCCAACTCCTCTCTTTTTTTTCTGACATGAACTTTCCACCGAAGTTTAGTGTCAAGTGTTAAGCCGAGATATTTGGCTGTGTTGGCATATGGTATTATCTGACCATTTATGGTTACCGGAGCGTGTTGTATTCGTTTGTTGGTGAAATCAATATGGACTGACTTGGTTTCGTTAAGTTTTATCCTCCACCTTTTTGTCCAGCTTTGAAATTGATTGATGGCTGTTTGCAGCTTGTTTGCTGTTTTTTCGTTGCTTTTGCCGACAGCTAGGATGGCAGTATCATCAGCAAAAGTAGCTATTGTGTTGTTTTCTGGTACTGGAAGATCACAGGTAAACAGTAGGTAAAGGACTGGACCCAAGACACTACCCTGTGGCACTCTGGCTTTAATTTCTTTGAGATTAGAGTAGACATCTTCCTGCTTGATCCTCTTCTAATGCTCTTTCAATAATATTAGTTATCCTATGGACTTGGTCAACTGTGGAGTGTTTATGTCTGAATCCAAATTGGTGATTTGGGATCAAATTTTTTCTTTCAATGATGGGTTGCATTCTCTTGAGAAGCAGTTTCTCGAAAAGTTTAGACATGATAGGTAACAGTGAAATTGGTTATAATCTATAGGATATAGGTTAATTAAATATGAATCAGCAAGTTACACTGTAATTTTTTAATAAACAGACAAAAACCAACACCTACAAACACATTACCTTTAATAACCGTCATGCATAGAACATAATATTTACAAAAACAAATAAAATAGATATTAATTTCTACTAAATCAAAACAAAGAACATACATTTTTATCACAACAAATCAAATATATTTACATTAACAGACAAAAACCAACTCCTACAAACACATCACATTTAATAACAGTCATGCATAGAACATAATATTTACAAAAACAAATAAAATAGATATTAATTTCTACTAAATCAAAACAAAGAACATACATTTTTATCACAACAAATCAAATATATTTACATTAACAGACAAAAACCAACTCCTACAAACACATCACATTTAATAACAGTCATGCATAGAACATAATATTTACAAAAACAAATAAAATAGATATTAATTTCTACTAAATCAAAACAAAGAACATACATTTTTATCACAACAAATCAAATATATTTACATTAACAGACAAAAACCAACTCCTACAAACACATCACATTTAATAACAGTCATGCATAGAACATAATATTTACAAAAACAAATAAAATAGATATTAATTTCTACTAAATCAAAACAAAGAACATACATTTTTATCACAACAAATCAAATATATTTACATTAACAGACAAAAACCAACACCTACAAACACATTACCTTTAATAACCGTCATGCATAGAACATAATATTTACAAAAACAAATAAAATAGATATTAATTTCTACTAAATCAAAACAAAGAACATACATTTTTATCACAACAAATCAAATATATTTACATTAACAGACAAAAACCAACTCCTACAAACACATCACATTTAATAACAGTCATGCATAGAACATAATATTTACAAAAACAAATAAAATATCAATTTCAATCAAACTTAAAAAAATACATATGCACATACATGCAATCTGTAAAAATGGACAATATAAAAATAAGCAAAAACTTTACTAGACATATTAAAAGCATTTACAGATGAGAAAATATAGGTATGTGTTACATGACATGCATATTACATAATTATAAGATATTTATAAACACATTACATTTAATAACCGCCATGATATATTTTAAAAATCTGCTTATAATAATTAAATTTGTGCAATTCTTGTTGAAACGATACAAATAAAATTCTATAAATACATTTTTTAAATCAGCAAGTGTTCGTCTAGATGTTTCTTTGTAGTCAGCTATGCTATATTACATTTAGTTTTCTATTAATTCATGTTGAAGTTAAGTGTAAGTTGATCATTCATAAGTTGAGTATAGTTTATTTATAATTATAGGTACTTTCAATAAATATTATGGCAGTATTTAAATTCTACATATCGATAGGCACTGAAAAACAAAGCAAGATTTTATGTGTTTATGAACAATTTTAATCCATTATTTTATGTATTGCTGGAGAAGCACGGAATGTGCCTTTTAATAATTACCATTATTATATGTATTAACCATAAATAAATTAACTTTAACTGTTAAACTATTTTCAGTTTCTTATGCAGATCTGTATATTTTCAACTGTCATTTTTTAGGTCTTCACGTTGTTTAAATTAATTTTTAGACGAGTATTTCTGGACGCCAAGTTACATTCTTTTATCTGTTCTTTATAATAACAGCATTATTTTAAAGTTTTCATAATTTCCAATAACTATAATTATAAAGTATTATTTACATTAAACATAACCTCAACAAATGCTGTCAAACATACATGTAAAATAAATACATTATTTAATTTTAGATTGACTTGATGTCAACACTACAACCCGTCCTGCTTTAAATTATTAGCCGTTTCATTTTAGTATCTGGGCGTATTTCAACTAAGCGAAGGAAGCCGAACGACTAACGAGTATGACCGAACGTGTCCTCTCATTTGTGATTCTGTATTTTGAACTTTCTGTTAAATGAACATTCTGTCTAATGATACAGTCTCGTATTAACAAGATAAAAGAGCTGAAACAACAATATTGTCATTTTTTCAGGATTTTTTAACAGCGATATCTTTGAAATTAGTATAGCTAGCTCATTAAAATTTTCAGGAATTCTTGCCCATGGTAAGTAATACTACTTTTCAATAGTTCAATGTCCAAAAAAATTTGCTGCACTTAAAAAAACAAAAGTAACGCGATACTTCTTCCATGCATTGTACAACTGAATTTTTAGTTTTATTTGTTAACTTCTTGAAGTTACATGTTACAGAACAAATGGCACGAACCCAACACAAAAACGGACATGAATAAGGAAAAACAGATAGCAATCAAAACACGAGATATTAACAATGACAAAAATAGAGATAGGAAAGACAAAATAAGAATAGGAACTTGGAATACCACAAGCATAAAAGGAAAAGAAGAAGAAGTAGTAGAAGAAATGATAAAACATAAAGTAGAGATTTTAGGAATAACAGAAACTAAAAAGAAAGGGAAAGGTATGATAAAAATACACAGAGGATATTGGCTGATTTGGTCGGGAGTAGAAGAGAACGAAAGAGCGAAAGAAGGGGTAGGATTAATAATAGAACCAAACAGACTGACAGATATAGTAGAGGAAAAATACATAAACGAAAGAATACTGATAGTGAAAATAAAACTGATAAATGAGGAAGTATGGTCATTAATAGTAATATATGGCGAAAACGAGGATGCAAGAAAAGAAATAAAAGATGACTTTTTCAAAACATTACAGGAAGTAATAGACGAAGAAGACAATAGTATAATAATTATGGGAGATCTAAATGGGAGAGTCGGAAACAATAATGCTGGAATAGAGAGAATAATGGGAAAAGAAGGAGAGGAAGCTAGAAATAATAACGGAGAGAATTATAAATTTATGCATAGAAAATGATTTAGTTATCACGAACACGAAATTCAAACATAAAAATATTCACAAATATACGAGAGTGGAACATAACAGAAATGAAAAATCAATAATTGACTACTTTCTAATAAGTAAACAAAAATTTGGTCTGATAAAATATGTAAAAGTAACAAGACAAGCGGAAATCGGTAGCGACCATCACTTATTAAAAATGGAAATAGAAAACCAAAAAGAAGAAAAACTGGACAAACGAAGAAAGGTAGTAAACGAGAAAATACAGAGTCATAAACTAAAAGATCCATTAGTAAGAAACAAATACCAAGAGATAATAAACAGAAAATTCAAGGAACAAAAAGAAGAAAAAGAACTGGAAGATAAATGGAAAAACTTCAAAGAAACACTGTTACAGGCTGCAATAGAAAGCTGCGGAAAATCAAAAATAGCGAACACAAACACAAAAAGAACAGAATGGTGGACTAAAGAACTACAAAACATCATCAAGGAAAAAAAAGAAAAATGGAAAATTTATCTTAATACAAGCTTTAAATATTTAGGAGTGATCATAGAGAATAATGGAGGAATGGACAAGGAAATAAGCGAAAGGACAGGAAATGTGGGAAGAATATTTAACAGTTTAAGAACAACATTTTTTGGAAATAGAGAAGTCCCAAAAACAACAAAAGTAGAAGTGGTCAAAAAGGTAGTAACTCCGGCACTTTTATACGGAAGTGAAACGTGGGCACTAACAAATAAAAATAGTAGCCGAGTGAATGCAGCTGAAATGAGATTTCTAAGAAAAATCCAAGGAAAAACAAAAAAAGACAGAATCAGAAACGAAACATATAGACAACAATGAAAGATAAAATCAGTTGAAACAAAAATACAGGAAAGGCAGCTGGGATGGTTGGGTCACATTTATAGGATGAAAGAAGAAAGGTTAACCAGAAGAGCATATGAAACAAGAACACAGGGAAAAAACAAACGAGGTAGACCAAGAAAAACCTGGCACGACGAAGTTAAAAAAGCAGCAGCGGATAGAAACATCAAATGGAAAGACATAAAAAGGCTAGCACAAGACAGAAAAACATGGAAAAAAACAGAGCTGGGCAATGCTTGAATGCTTACTACTTGCAATAATTTTTTAAGCACTTTTAATGCTTCGAGCACAATGCTTGGAGCACTTTCTAAAACAGATGCTCGATGCTTAGAGCACCAAGCACTTTCATGAACACTTGCTACTTATTAAGCACTAGAAAGACAGTGCTTAATAAGCATTTTTTAAATTTATATATGCTTACTGCATAGTATTTAATCCTTAACATGTATGCTACAAGACTGTTTAAATTTTAAATTTCTCTTAAGCATTTCCAAAATGCTCAATGCTTGCTGCTTAATTTTTTTAAGCACTTTGGTCAGTGCTTGATGCTTTTCAGCATTTTTAAAAACCAAAGTACTTACTACTTAATTAGATCAAGCACTTACACAAGTGCTTGAATGCTCGGTGCTTTAAGCACTTAGGGTCGGTGCTTTGCCCAGCTCTGGAAAAAAATCAGCACAACACAACTCAGTCCTACACCTAACAGTAGAAGGACTCGTGACTAAATAATAAATAAATAAAAACTTCTTGAAGAATTGCAATTATTTTATTTCGTAGTAGTAGAAATAAAACAATTTTCTTGGCAATCTGTGTCTGTATTTTGGTATCCATTTACATCTCAAAAGTCATTCGTTATATTAGTGAAACCAATATTAATTTAGTCTGAACTGAGAACGAACTAAATCAGTTTGACAGAGCGCAATTTTAATTTCGCTTTGATTCAGCAGCTGTCGAAGCTTTTTGTCCAGGGAATACACAATGAAAATGACGGGCATTGAATTTAGTGAAAACAGAGCGAGTGTTATGGTTTCTTGGCGTCTAATTTGCATATTTTCGCTTAATGAGGATTTTCACTTAACTTTGCATCCAAAGAAAGAAAGTTTGATTATTTTAAAGAATCTGACGATGTTTTACTACTTTAATCTTCTACAAAGGGGCATTGTTCTTACAAAATTAAACTCATTACATAGTTCTATATTATCTATGCGGCTTAATGTATGTGAAAAACACGTTTGTAAATAAAAAATGTCGAGGGTTAGTTCGCAGCATTTTTAAAGGCAGTTATATTGAGCAATGTAAAAGAAAAATGGTTATTCTTATCGTTTGTTCCTAGTAAAGGACAAGCCAAATACATTTTGTACAAGTAAAAGCACGTTTTGTGGAGATAAGTGATGTGGCAGCTTTGGAGTTTTTCTTTACGTAGTTAATCTTTTCTGTTGTCTTATCCGCGTCTTATATACATTAGTTTTATTTATTGCAACTATGAAATAATACAGTGAGAGATAAAAACGACAAACCTAGTTACAAATATCGGCACAAAACATCGAAATTTACATATAAATTAGAAAATATAATACATACTACTGCCACTACCTTTAAAATATTTACACAGAAATAAATAAATAAAATTTAAGTGAGTATTTACAACCCAACCACTTATTTTAGTAATGTAAATTAAGAAAACACGTTTAATAAATAAAGTATAAAAGTTGTTCCTAAAGATATATCTTTCATTTTCGTTTTAGCTACCGAAAGGGATTCGCCCCCAAACTCAAAAGTAGTTTTTGACACCAAATTTCGTTGCTTTTAACCAGTGGCGTAGGCAGCATGCTTCCATGGAGGTTAATAAACACAAAATGCGTCGAGGGCTTTTTTTTTCAGGGCTACTACTCTCGTTTTTTTAGCAGCAA
Source organism: Elmis aenea (assembly GCA_947652605.1). Classification (NCBI taxonomy): domain Eukaryota; kingdom Metazoa; phylum Arthropoda; class Insecta; order Coleoptera; family Elmidae; genus Elmis; species Elmis aenea. The sequence goes on along the minus strand of OX393581.1, from coordinate 24,610,881 downwards.
ATTTACAGTTCTTCGAGCTTATCGACATTGCTATCCTATGGGAGAAGTTCGGTCCCCTTAACGGCCTCCCCTACCTCCACTACTGCTTTTAAAACAATTACCAGGGCCGGTCAAGTAGGGGGTGCAGTGGGTGCAATGCACCCGGGCCCCAAAATGGCATGTATAAAATGATTTTGTACATTTTGTGCCACCGAAAAGAAAATATTTATCGGTTCTAATAAAGTAAAAACTTTCATAATAAAAATAAAAAAACTACCGAAAAGTAATAACTGTTTAAAACAGTGGATAAAAAGACAGAAACAGTACAAATTGTACATGCCATAATGTCGTTTTGGAAATAGAAAGCAAAAATAAAGAAATTTAAACTGTTTCAAGATACATAAGGAGATAATAATAAATTGTTAGCTTCAAAGCCATGACATTAGCATCAGCTTCGTTTTTTTTTATAAAATCAGAGCAACACGTACTTTAACATTTAAAAAAATTGAATTTGAAAATTATTAAATAAAAGTAAGAAAAATTTTCAAGGACTATCTAGATGGGATTGCGGAGTTTGTTTTTTATTTTGTTAATAATAATTCATTATTATAATTACATTATTTTTAATTTTAAATAAACCAAAAGAACTGTTTTTATCAAGTATAATTTTTAAAATAATTCATACTGTGGACCTTTAACTCAGCAGATTTTTTTTTTAAATTGAGAAAAAATCTTTTCTGTGGCAAATAATTTTTTTTTCCACGGTGAATGTAACTTTTGTACTAAAGATTATTTTACTTGGCTTTTTTTTTACTGTGCATTCTTGCATTCTTCTTTTTTAACCTAGTATTTTGATATAGATGAACGATTAAAAACACTTCTAAAATTTTGGAAAATTATAAAATATTACATTTTTTGGTTAAAACAACTTGCTCGCCTGGAGTACTAAAAGAATATGTTAATAAATTTTATGAAAAATTTTGAATGGTGTAAATAAGAATTTACAAAGTTTTTTAATGTAAAATAAAATAGAATCAAAATCCCCATTCAAAATCAAACCATAAAACTGCTTAAATTTATCTAAAAAAATATTTATTATGAAATTTTCCCCAACGTTTATATTGCACTCAACATTTATTTAACACTTCTGGTCACTGCCACCAGTTCATAGCACTCGTCTAGTAAATTAAAATTATTTAAAACGAACATCAGATATACAATTTCTCAAAAGAGACTTAATTCCTTAGCAATATTATCCATCGAAAATACAGAAGTTGAAACGACAAACTTTGAAAATTAAAAATGGGCTTTTCAATGACCAACTCTAAAACTGATAAAAGTCGTATAGAATGAAAAAATATTTCAATTATTGTGTATTTGTTGTGTTATTTTTGTTTATGAACTTATTATGTACTGCATTAAATACCAACCCAAAATATTGGATTTAGAAATAACTGTGAGTTTATTTTAAATCTTAATTTATTACAATTTTATGATTAACGCATATATTTCATTATTTAAATTAAATTAATTTAATGTAAAATTTTGCAAATGAAATTTTTATAGGGGGCCCCAAAAAAGTTTTTGCACCCGGGCCCAGCTATATAGAAGACCGGCCCTGACAATTACTACTAGTTTCGTTCTATTACATTTTATGTTTGTGCCCGTAAACTGTAATAATTCGAGAAATAATAATTTTAGATATAATGGATATTTAATAGAAGTAGTTTTTAAAAAAGAAATTGTAAAAATAAAGAGGGTTTACATTTAAAAAATGTACTTATGCGTGTTTAAAAGCCTCTACACATTAGGCAATTTGTCGGGGCCGACAGTCGGGAACTCCGAGTTGGGCGTTGTCTACACACCTCCCGATCAGTACAACCAACAGCGTAAATGTCATAGCTTTTTCACAGCTTAAGTGAAAAAGCTGTGGCTTTTTATTCATTTTGATGTTAAATTTTCGGTTTAATAGTCCTTATCTAAAGGAATGTAGTGGGGACGTTGGCTTGTTGGATGGCTGGTCACCCGACCGTTCCAACTGTCGTGTTGGTCGGGTGAAACACTACACATTAAACAATTTATCGGAATGGTCGGCCGGTTGTCCCGACAAATTGGTAGGTCTGTAAACCCCTTAATGCTATTAAATATTGTGTTTGTATCCGTAAATTATCAAGAAAAAACCCGTTATACAGAATTGACCTTTAATAGTTTTTGAAGATAATTACATTATCAATAAGAAAATGTAAAAATATACAGGGTTATAACTTTAACTGGAATAAATTCTGTAACTTGGGAATACAGTATATTCGTAAAACCTGCGAAACACGTCGATTTTAGTTTTTCGCCGGATACATTTCAGCAGTATTGCTTTTGGGGTATCTTCATCCAGAGGGGTGCAACAACCCGTAATAATTTTTTTAAATGTAAGGATATGTCGAGTGGCATATCGTTGGAAAGCTCATTTAGAGAGGAATACAATGCGTTTTATTTTTGAAAAATTCCAAGAGGTTAGGTGTTAACAAAATAAAAATTTAAATTTTAAATTTTATGGAGAGGCAAGATTTTCAACTGCTAAAAGGTCGCAACAAAAAGTTACGACAAAAAGTTGTTTAACTGTGATAAGAAATGCACAGATGAACGCTTAAAGGCCGTTTACACACACGGTTTTGCACATGGTTTTGCTGACTTGGTTTTGCATATGTGCAAAACCGTGTGTGTGAACGCTAAAACAAAGCGATTTTATTAACTGTATATACTGTATATACCTAATAGTGAAATCTATATAAGCATATCCAATAAATAATATATTATACGTTCAGTCACAAAAATAACGCCCCGAATGGCAATAAATTGAGGTATAGATTTTATAAAAATGTAAACGAAAGAAAAGTTTTTGCCTTACTAAGAAATTAATTTTAAACAAATCCGTTTTAGTCTATCACACAAAGGGCTTTCAAAAATCGAAATATACACGCATCGTAAACTGTCAGAAATGTACAATTTAGAGAAAAATGTCATAAGAAAACGGTTCAAAATCCATTTTTTTTTAACTGCTTTTTTAACAAACCGTAATAATTTACTATTATAAAGTAATAAAAATTTACATATTCTGTAATATTTTTAACTGGTTGCTGACATCAAAAAGGGTTTTATACTAGTAACATCAGTAATGCTGTAGTCTCTAAATAATATCTGCAAAAAGTACTTGAGAAATACCTAAGTACTTCTTGCAAGTACTTGTACCTACTTAAGAATCAGTACCTACTTTTAAAAATAGCGGTACTGGTACCTACTTATGATCCAAGTACTTGTCATAAGTACTTAAGACAAATAATTTTTGGCCAGTACTTAAAAAACAAAGTAACGTGTCGGAGCGCAATAACAAAACACTGTGTAAGGTTAAAAATATTTTAAGATTATGCAGTAAATGACCGCAAACCACTTTCATATAAAACTTTTTTTTGTTTAGTTGTCACAAGACGAGATATTGATCTGTTACGTTACTTTTTGTACACACTGTATATAATTTGTTGTATTTGTAAAACATATTGATAAAAAATAAACCAGTAATGTTATCAAACACAGGAGTTATTTGGTTTTAAAGATGCTATGAACAAAGTGCGCCACGCGCCCGGTCGTGCGAAAATAAGAGGCGCGCCCTTTTAAGGGCTAACTTTATAAGCAAGAATAAAAGTATTGAGTACAAACATTAAAGAGCAATCATTTTTGTTAAGACAAAGGTTGAAACACAAACAGATTTTTGCAAACTTCTATTTGTATTTCCACTACTTACATCAGTAAAGTTGTTGGAGTCTACAAAAAGTTGCGCAGAATGTAACCATAGATGATTTCTCATTAGTTCACTACAAATAACGGTGCGTTGTCTACAAAACAGAATCAATCAAGAAAGACAATCACACCGACGATCATGTGTACATCTACATAGCACGCAATTTATCACTAAAGGCAATTGTTTCTACAACTTTAGACTTCATTAACTTAATAATTAAAATGAAAATTCATGCAGCTTGTAATCAGACATTAATACTACATTGTACTTATTTAGAGCTTTTAATAAAAGACTTTCCTATACTACATATTTGCAGATAAAGCTTCGGAAAAACATTACCTAATTCAACTTATTGTAGTTCATGATATAATTTACAAAAAATTGGGATAGTTATGGTAGCAGAAAACTGCTTCACAGACTGATTATTATTTTTTTTTACAAATGTTTTTATTTTCGTGAAGAACTTTGAATTTCGATGTTGTGCGTTGAGAAAACGAACTCCTCACGACTGTAATAAATTAGGAAATGGTTTAGGACGTCATTTTATAAAGCTTCCCGAATTAGTGTTCGCAAGTAACAAATGTTTAGCACACTTAAGTTGCCAAGTTTATATGCAAATTTAACTAAATTTTAGGCTAGGTGTCTCGTCTTGAAATAATTCGAGCATAAAAGTTCAAGGCCAAAATTTTGTTATGTCGATGAAGTTTGTCTCATTACTTGCAATTCACTCCATTTTCTCTTCTTCGCACCGCTGTTGGCTCATCTTAAGCAATTTTTCGCACCATATACATTCGTAATTCATGTCACTTAGTTTCTAACGTGCGAGACTTAAGCGAAATATTGATCGAAGCATCAATAATCAACGTGGTAAACTTAAAAAGAGATATACTAGATATTTGTGCTTTGTCTGATATGCAAAGATCAAAAAACCGACCAAATTTGTTAAAAATACCCTTTAACGTTCATCAAATTCTAAATGAATAAAAATTACTTTTACAAAGATTTTCTGCAAAATTTCGTATTTTTTTATTGTACAGGGTGGTCCAAATTCGATTGGATTGGGGTATTTCGCTTAATATTCAAGATAGAGAAACGGCTAAGTGACTAAAAATGTGCAGTTTTTTTGAGACAAATTTAGAACCGTGTTGAGAAATATTCTATTATTTCGGATTGTTTAGTTATTACAAATAAAAACTGATATTTGTCATATTTATGATGTGTCATACTTCCGTTGTCGTAAAGATCAAAAAATTATAAATTGATTGGTTTTAGATATTTTCTTATTGAATTTAGCTACTAAAAAATAGTATATTTTACAACAAGAAATGAAAGTCCAGTTTTTTTCGTGAGTTGAGATTTGTTCACGAGTAAATCTCACGAGCGAAAAAAACTGATTTCATCTCGAGTCGTAAATGATATTTTTTCTACGAAATTAAAATTATATTATAAAACGAACGTCAATGTAAACGAACCAAATGACAATTATTATGTATAAAGTTTAAATTAATCATTTCATTTCCATAGCGACACCACCACACTGACGTTGACATAAATAAAATTATAACCTGCAAACGAAATATATTTAATATTAATTTTTGTACCATTCTTAGGCTTTTATATAAAATGCTACATTAAAATTCAATTAATTGATTAGAATATTAAAGCAATTTTAATTAATTATGAGTTTAAGCTAAAAAAATCGTAAATTTTACAATTTGATTTTGACATTGACATTATTTTCGCCACTAGAGACAAAAGTAAAACTTTCATGTAGAGTAGGCAGTGAGAAAATGACAACTTTTAAATACATGAGTAAAAAAAAGGGTTTTCCACTCGCGATTAAAAAGTTATGATACATATTTACCTTTTTGTAAATGGAAACTATAGTTGGCTATGACCTATTTAAATTTGTTACTTTTTTTAAATTCCAAACGTAAGGGTTAATGTAGTTATTTTCAACAAACGAAAGTTAGAAAGGTTTTTAAATTTTTTTAAAAGAAAAACATAAAAACGAACAGTAGGCTCTGAAAACGAAAAAAAAACAAGGTTCAAAACCTTATACAACTCATGTGGTACAATATCCCAACATAATGTAAACAGGTAAATACTTTGTATGAAGTAGTGGAGATTTTAATAAGAAAATGATCATAACTGGACAAACTAAAATCAACTCGTTAATACGTGAAAAAGGCAAATTCGGTTTATATGCGATAAGATTCTAACAAATGATTTATTTTATAATAATCTAACAGCTTACAATTAAGCGCTAATATTTGAACCTCTTTTAGTTAATAATTCTCCTGCGAAAAACAGATAAAATGTACTTTCCTATAAAAACTGAATTTTTATGGTTAGTTAGGTTTCAATACATTTAAGCTTCAGAGTCGATTGTCACAATTAAGTTGTACTAATATTTTTTTACACAACTGCTGATTCTAACTATGTGTTGTTTATCTATTGTTCAAATTCGTTTTTTATTTGTTTTCACAGCCTAGTAGGTTTTTCTTAAAAAAACTAAAAAACCTTTGTAACTTGCGTATTATTAAAAATAATTTTTTTTAGTACTATCAAATTCAATATAATAATATTTAAAAATAAATTTTATAAATGTTATTGATATTTACGAGGTTAACGGAGATATGACACTATAAATATGTGATTTTCTAATAACCTTAAAACCGAAAATGATGGGTTATTTCTTTCTGCGTTTGTCTCAAAAAACTGCACCTTTTTGGTAATTTAATTGTTTCTCTATTTTGAATATTAATCGAGATACCCATGCAATCCCATCGACCACCCTGCACATAACATATTGGATATATTGTACATAAATATAATTGCAACGTTACCGAGCCATAATAATACTGTAATGGCATTTGCAGGTTACGTACTGGTATTTAAGTAAAAATTGTTAAAAAGATAGACGGAACATTGCAGAATGTGCGCGCTGATGTGTTTTGTCTGAAGTCGAGTACAAATTTTCAGTCGTCGCACTGCTTTTACTCGCGTCGGAGATATCATCAACCCTCCTACATAGATAGCACAGAACCACTGAAACTTTGCATCAAATAAAACTTCGAGCGCTACTATCTGTTTAATAATATAATCGGTTCAACAATAACAAAATAATAATAAATAATCGCAACACATCGTTGAAATTATGCTTGTAATATTCAACTTAAACATTGTACATGTTATTATTTTACACGCATATTTTGTTGTTAAATATTTGTAATGAAAATTTCAGCAAAATTTGGTAATTGTATTAACGAAAACAATTAATTGAAATTCTGTGATTGTTTAATATATATAATTATCAGTGGTGTAACTACTTATTAACTGTAGAAGTCTACGAATAGGTGCGTATTTAAAAATATTTTAATGATTCTGGTGTAAGTTTACAAAACAATCAAGCATTTATTAAACATTTGCAATGGCTTGTTTATTCATCTGTGTATAATTTATGCAGCATTTTTAGTAATTGCTGTACGTTGACATTTAAAACTGCTTGTACTAATTAGGACTAAAAGTGCATGTTCTATTGTGGGGAGATGTATTTTGAACAAAGTTTTAATGAGATAAATCTCGATTTAATTGCTATTCACCTGGCGTCGTTCATCAATCTTTTTAAATGAAATCTTAAACCTTTCACTTGTGGTTAGGTTTTAAGGACACGGGCTTTCAATTTGATAGAACATTAAGTTTAATTGAAATTGTTCTGAAGCAAGAACAAAGCAAAAAGTTTACCTGTCACAATCTCATTTAATTTAATTTCGCTAATCTTGGATACTATTTCGATGGCAGCAAAATTGCAAGATTAAAAAATCCTGTGAATAAAATAACTTTTTCATGTAAGGCGCAATAAAATCAATTGGAAAAGTATAATATAAAATAATTAACTAGTCATTCTAAAAAGCCATCTATTTTTACAGAAAATTGTATATAACTAAAACATATAGTGTGTGCCAGATAACATTTCCAGAATAGGGATCGCGCTTATTACAAGAGATACAGGTTTATTTCTAATTATGAGAGAAGCTGCAATCTTTTTTCTCTCAAAACTTCTTTTTCTTAATCATAAGATACATTTTATTTGCAATTTCTTTTGGTACTTTTTTTATATAAAATGTAACTATTATTTTAGATTGTTTTTATCGCTTTCCATTTTTGAGAAATATTAACCCTTAATTAATTTTTTTCTTATGGGCCGTCAAGTTGGCTTGCCTTATCTTTTTTTTTACAAATAACTCAAAATTAAAAAAATCGTGTTTTACCAATATTATTTAGTTAGCTTTGAAACATGTTGAACGGCTAACAAATAATAAAGTGCGATTTTTTTTCTAACACGTCAAATCGGTTAAAATAAATAATTCAAGAAATTGAGAAACAAATATAATACACATAAATATGATACATAAATTAACAATATTTTAGAGGAAATCATTTATGAATGTGTAATAATTTTAATTGTGAAAGAAGAAATAATTGTATATTCAAACAGTTCTCCATAACGTTCTAAACATAATTATTGTGATCTGCGTAATAGCGTTTTTTAGGATATATACAGGGTGTTTCTTGAATATTGCAAAAACAATTGGGAGGTAATTTCTTATCAAAAATTAAGGGGGGTCTTTTATCAACATTTTTTCCTAAGGCTTCTCCTTTCGGAGTTACACCCCCCCTAAAGGGAGCAGTAAAATTAGGTTTTTATTTTATTTCTCAAAATTGAATAAATGTAGGAGAATGATATTTAGTAGATGTTTTACACTTATTAAAAGGTTTCCCATAGTAATATTTTTAATTATCTCCCACCTTCACAGGGGACTGAAAAGTGCGACCCTTTTGGTTTTTTTATTACAACTTTTTGGTGTGTTAAAATTTTGCAATTAATTTCTTCTTGTAACCTTGATTTTTTTAGAAACTTTTTTTATTCCTAAGTTTTTCTCCTAAAACCTACAGTTTTTGAGTAAAAATAAAATAAGTAAGCATGCACCATCAAATATTCCAATATAAAACGATTCATTTTGGTGGTTAACATGGTTTGTTTATATTCATATTGGGTAGAATTGAAGGGTGTAATTAATTTTGACGTTTACGCGGCGACAACACTAAAACGCCCATCAATTCTATCCAACATGAACATAAACAAATAATGGCAACCACCAAAATGTATCGTTTTATATGGAACTAGCGTAGTTACCCGGCTTCGCTCGGTGAATTTTTTTATCAATCACAGACTACTCGCGCTTCGCGCTCGCGCCCGGTGGACGTTTTTATTTAACTCGAAAGTGGGATTGTTTGGTACGCACTTGTCGGGAAGAGCGAGACGATTCCGAATCGGTACGACACATGTGCGAAAGGTCGAATCGGAGAAGGTTCGAGCGTTTAAATGTTACGTCAAATTGTCAAATTTTGACGAAATTTTTGCTCCAGACGACCCGATTTAAGTGTTGCGTGTAAGATTTTGGCACGTTTTCCTCAATATCTTATACGGACAATTTTTTTGGGAATTCTTATATAGCCTATCTTTTTCCCATGGTCCTATAGATTGTCTGTGCCAAATTTGGTCAGGATCGGATGAATGGTATAGGAATGCATAAAGGACAAACAAACAAACATACATTCATTTTTATATATATAGATATTTGCTGGTTCATGTTTACTTATTTTACTTTCTGAATGTGTATGATAATTAGAAATATTACTATGGGAAACCTTTCAATAAGTATAAAACATCTACCAAATGTAATTTTCTTGCATTTATCTAAATTTGAGAAATAAAAACCTAATTTTACCGCTCCCTTTTAGGAAAAAAAAATTATATGAAAGACCATCCTTAATTTTTGATAATAAATCACCTCAATTTTTTCGCAATATTTAATATATAGGATTTACTTAGCTTATACACCGTTTTCATGGCAAATAATGTAGCATGTTAACATGTCAAAAATTTCATTATTTGTAAATATAGCAATAATTATGACAAAATTGCTACCAAGACAATCGAATTACACGTTTCTAATAAATAATACCGCAGACAATAAATGATAGTGTCATTTGACAATTAATTGGTTGTTTATTGTTTCTTTTTGTTTACGTAGAGCTTTTTAAGTAATTTCTTTGATATTGGTAAAATCCGGGTTTTCTTGGTTTACTGAGTTATGTATAAAAATAAATATCGCAAGTGATACCTTATTAGAAAGAGGGAAAAAAGCACATCTAGCAACTACAATGCCAACTTGACTACCCATAAGAAAAAATAAATTTCGAAGTAATATCTTTAAAATGGAAAGTGACAAAAACATTCTTAAACAGTAGTTACTTTCTACATAAAAAAAGACTCAAGAGGGTACAACTAAAATTGATACGATGATTATGACAAAAAAAAGGTATAAAAGAAACAAGAAATTCAAGATTTTTACATTTTTGCTGTAACTTTTAAAGGCCAAGGAATGTTAAGATTTTAATAATAGATTGTAGATACCTCCACTCATACTTGAGAATAATTTATCCAATTTAAAACTCATATCTCTTATAATAGGCGAGATGCACGTGCTGGAAATTATACCTGGGACACCCTATATACTGATGTGGACATTTATGAATTACGGTGTTTATTTTTTTAGAAAATTTTTATACTAATACATAAATCATATATTTATAGAATGATACCCTTTTGTGCGATTTTCTAAAAGTTATCTACAACTTATCGTCTTGCCAGAAAATAAAATTTTTAGCAGGCATATTTATTATAATAATAATAATAATAATAGGCTTTATTTAGTTATAAAAGAAACTATTTATACATCAATCTTTACAACTAATACTTCAAATTAAAATTGCAGTTTTACATGGGTCTTACAACCTTCTTTAAACGCATGCAGATTAACAGAATATTTTAATTCGTTTGGTAATTGATTAAATAATTTTAGCCCTTTGTAATAGAGCGAGTTCTGTGTACTACTTTTTTTACATTTAGGCAGTCTAAAATGTTCTCTTTGTCTTGTTTCATAATCATGCTATTTCGGCTTTTTACCAAGTTTGTCGTAGGAATTTTAATATAATAAGTTTTGCTATACGAGTTGATCCATACTATTCTTTGTTATAAACGCAATTTTGTTGAAAAAGCTTTTGCACATAAAGTTTTATTTGTGAACTATTGCTTTCAACAAACAGCTCTTTTCAACATATCCATATTTAGGGTCTACTGCCTTACGCACTTCCTTCCCTAAGCCGTTAACGCACAAAAAATATCATATTCAAAAAAAAATATTGCAGTCGCAAGCAAAACCACATATCTATCGATTAAGATTGTAAATAAAGTATTGTTGTAGTAAAACTTTAGCAAAATAGAGTAATTAATGGTTTCCATTAACTTTCGGATAATTGTTGGCTAGACCATTGTCCCTAGAATGTGTTAACTTAGTTACTTGGCTTTGGGGTTTTCGTAAATTATTTAATAAATATACATAGTTGGAATGCTCTTTGTTTCAAAAACAGTTGAGAATAACTGTGGGTGAATTTTAAGCATTTGGTTTAACAATAGAACTAACAACAGACATAAATTTAGGACTTTCTTAAGTTTCCTATGTTCGTGTTGAAAAATAACAAATCTTTTTTTCAACATCGTCAAACACTGCAAAATACAGGGTGGAGCAAAAAGGTATCCCCGATTTGAAGTGGAGATTGTCCTATGTTGGGGATAGAGCAATATGCGTGGTCTCTTTAGATGCCTAAGATTACGCCATTTTTAGTTGTCACACTTCAGTCACAGTCCAAAGGGTTACAAAAATAAAAAAACTGAAGAGGCACGAAAAAACTTTTATTTCTTAAAATTACAATGCTCTTTTGATTTAAGTTTAGAAAATTACATCGCTCAAGTGACGGCCGCCAATATTGACGCAGCGTTGGAGTCTTTCCCGAAAGTTTGCTATAGCCCTTTGAACTGTATCCCGTGGATTCGCATTGATTTTCTGAGTTATTGCGGCCCTAAGATCATCTAAATTTGCTGGCCGGTGTTGATACACTCGTGATTTGAGATGCCCCCACAGAAAAAAATCACACGGATTCAAATTGACAGCCGTTACAATTTTCAAAACTTAAATCAAAATAGCATTGTAATTTTAAGAAACAAAAGTTTTTTGTGCCTCTTCAGTTTTTTTATTTTTGTAACCCTTTGGACTGTGACAACTGTGACTGAAGTGTGACAACTAAAAATGGCGTAATCTTAGGCATCTAAAGAGACCACGCATATTGCTCTATCCCCAACATAGGCCAAACAATCTCCACTTCAAATCGGGGATACGTTTTTGACCCACCCTGTATTTATTTTATGTAAATAACATACAATAACTAATAAAAAAGCAATGAATTATCGTCAAAATCAACGATTTCACATTTAAATAATATACTTTTTACCCTACAAAACGAATTTTGAACTTTTTTCAGATGGACATTGATGCTCTTATTGGCGGCGAAGCCAACAAACTCAAAATAAACATACATTTCCAATCGTACCGTGTGTAAGGGCTGCAAAATGGAAGAGACTGAAAATTCAACGTTGTACTTGTTTATAAATGACACTCAGCAAATTTTTAATTTAGGAAACGAACAAGTTCCCAAAATAAATCCACAATGGTACGAAAGTGGTCGTGTACAGATCCCCCTATATGCTATCATCTTTCTGTTAGCTGTTATTGGAAATTCCGTTGTTATACTCACACTAGTAAGTAAAATAAACTTTAATTTTTCTTAAACATAAGTTTCATAGAAGTTACTGCTATTTTCTTTGTACAGGGTGGATCAAATTCGAATGTTTTAGGGGGTATCTCGGTTACCGTAATAGTTAGCGAAAATCTGGTACCGATCTCTTGGGCTATTATTTTGATCTAATGAGATTTTTATATCGTTTTCTATTTGGACATAATAATCGAAAATTAAAATATCATAATTTTTGAAAATTTGCTATAACATCTTTATTTATTTACAGAAAACAAATGATAAATAGGTGTTATTATTAACATTTCAATGCTTAATTTATAAACAAAATTAAATTATCTTTAGCGACCTTGACTTTTGAGGTATGAAGTAAACTTATGACTTTTTAAGTAGAAACCCTCGTTGGTCATGACTATATGAAAAATAATTTATTTAGCTTTATATCTTTGTTGCCAAAAATAACCGAGATATAGCTAATTTTGTGAAAATTTTACTATCAAAGTTTGCCATGGTTTCGTAAACAGGTAAACGTCATACCCAAGCAAATTTTGCAACAGCCGCTACGTTTTTAGCACTTACAATGTACATTTCTAACATTAAATTTTTCATACTGTTCAAATTTAGCCATGTTCACAATACCACAATAGACAGTTATAAAATGCAAAAAACACACGAATTTTTTAAAAGTTAAAACATTTACCTGGATATGATGTTTACTACTTTATTTATTGCAAACATCACTTATTTACGAAATCATGGCAAACTTTGATAATAACATTTTTACAAATTTAGTCATGCTTGATTATTTTTGCTAAAAATATATGAAATTATGTATTTCTGAAAAGCTAAAAGAATTCTCTTTCATATAAAGTCATGGCCAGCTAGGGTTTCTATTTAAAAAAATATAAGTTTTCTTCATATTGTAAAAGTCAAGATCACTAAACAAAATTATTCTGTTATTAAATCAAGCATAAAAGTCTGTATAAAAAAATGTATATAACATGTTGTTCTACTTTAATAAATAAAGAAGTTATAGCAACTTTTAAAAAATTATGAAATTTCGTTTTTCGTCTATAGTGCTAAAACGGGAAGCTATATAAAAAAATCTGATTACAAAGGCGTTCTTTCCTCAAAAAATTTGTCCAAGAGACAGATTTTCTGTAACTTTTACGGTAAGCGAGATACCCCGTAAAACATTCGAATTTGGTCCACCCTGTACAGCAAAAATGACGCCATTACAACCTAAATACGTTGTATACTCAGAACGAATCAAAAATCCTCTTAGGGATGGATAAATTTTACATTCGTAAATGCTAATAACTCGCTTATTTTCTTTATCGCATTTATTTGGATTTCATGTTATTATACTTCTTTTAATCCCGTGAAAGGCGATTATTTAAAGTATAAATTGGAATCGAAGCCCCAGACATTTTTTATTTTATGTTTCAAATAACCATTTAGACTCATTATTAGATTTATTCATGCTCACAATTATTATCAAAGAATTTGGGGATTATTCAGTTGTCGAGAATAAAACGGTTTCACACCTTGAACATTACAGCACACAACTTAAATTTAATTGTAAAAGAAACATCATCATAATAATGCTTGACATTTCACAATACATTTTCACACGTCGTGTGATATTTAATAATTTTGTATTTTTCACCTACTCTAATTAATCTTTTAAGTATTTAGAGTTTTAAACATTAAGATAAATCTAAGCTAGGGTAAGACTTATTATGTATGTATCTAGGTTTAATTTTGTGTGAGACACATGAATCTAATACTTGTGGAAACGATATATTTTCTGGTAGCAATTTTTGTCTTGTTAACATATTCCACCGTACAACACAAAAAGTTAATATTTGCATAAATTTGTAGCAAGCGGTTAGACATATTTGCATACTCTTGTTTGTTTTTGATTATAACACTATAGGATTTAAATTTTGTTATAGGCCCAGAATCAGAGGATGAGGACAGTTACCAACTTGTTTTTGTTGAATTTGGCGGTTTCGGATTTACTGCTGGGAGTTCTATGCATGCCTTTCACCCTCATCGGAGCCCTTTTACGAGACTTCGTTTTTGGTGAAATGATGTGTAAACTTCTTCCTTATTTGCAAGGTTAGAAAAAATTATCTCGTATTTGTTTTGCTCTGGTTAGCTTTACCGAATCACGAACGTAAAACAACATATCACACCATAATACGTTGTTTTATCTCGGCGCACAGCGTTGCTTTTGAAAAATACGTTTATGTACGTTACTTGAAATGAATTATGTACCAACGAAAGGTTGTTGCTGAAACTAACTTAAATAATAAAACATTTATCGAGATATTTTCCGTTTTGTCTTTTGTACAAAATCACACTAGATTAGGTTCGCCATTTAGCAGATTCTCTAGCCCACAATCTGATAAAGCATGAATGCGTTTTGTTAGAAATTGCTTCAGATTATCACAAACCACAATATCTTATCCTTAACCAACGTAATGTTCAACTATTATTGTAAGCAAGTACTTAACACCACCTAATTCTGAGCACTCTATATTCATTGTTACCATGAAACCATTCAACAACACATTTAGCGCCACTCCATGTAATTTCTGTAAATAAACGATTAACTCAAGTTATGATCTTCAACTAAATGCGTCATATTCAAAAACCACAATCTCATTGTTTTCACTTTAAAAATTAAGTTATTTTACAATAACTAAGAATGTTAAGAAGCAATAATCCAAAATTATCAGTAATTTTAATACTTTTCAGTGTCTGCTGTGTGGTTATACAGGGTAGTCCAAAAGGATGGAAACTGCTGTGACGGCGCAAATACAAGTTTTATATAAAAACTGTTGTAGGGGAAAGTACCCATGAAAGGGACAGTCCTTGGATGGGACATTCTTAATAAACTATAGTTAAACACAAATCTTTATGTACGTGCATAGATGGTAAATCGCGTACCTAATGTACAACCACATTTCGAAGTTCTCATGTTGTATAAAACACGATTGTATTACATACATTAGGTACGCGATTTACCATCTATGCACGTACATAAAGATTTGTGTTTAACTATAGTTTATTAAGAATGTCCCATCCAAGGACTGTCCCATTCATGGGTACTTTCCCCTAAATTGTTAGCTACATTTTGAAGTAGGTACTTCAATTTCTGACAGGCGATTGTTATATTTTTTTAAATGGCAACCTTTATTTTTTTTTTACTTTAATTGATAGATCTTTTTTTCTCTTTTTAACCATATAAAGTTCCTTCGAAAATTTATTTTTGAAAAAAGAGATTTAAAATTAACTAAACGAAACGCGATCGCTGTGTTAATTAACGGTTTATAACTTGTCTAATTGTATTTTATTATTTTTTGACGAAAAATAATTATTTTGTAAACAGTTATCTATAAACTGAAAACAGTTGAATACACTTTCACAGAAGCAATTCAACAGAAGGCTCATTTTCAATTTAATACTGGATTAATAATAGATTTTCGTCGAAAAATAATAAAACTTAATTCGTTAGTTATAAACTGTCAGTTACTCAGTTGCGTAGGCAGGGGGAGTTATGGTGCCTGTCTACGTGAGAGTAAACTACTCTCGATAGCAGCATCGCCAAGGATACAGCCCCTGAGAATAACTCGCGATTGGCTGTATCCTTGGCGACGCTGCTATCGAGAGTTGTTTACTCTCACGTGGACAGGCACCATTAGGGAAAGGTCAAGCTTCCCCCCCATAGGGTCGCAATAAATCGATATACTTTGGTAAAGGGCCGGAAAGTTGTAAATTTTGTGCTAAAAAACTAACAAAAGACTGGTTCTTGGCTCTTTTTGCGTTTAATAAACCCCTTCATGAAAGCATTCTGCTGCTAAAAAAAAATTTAAAAATAAAAGAGACTGGTGACCTAGAAAAAATAAGGTCCTCAGCTCTTTTTGGGTTTCTTAACACCTCCCATGAAACCATCCTGCCTATGCCACTGCAGGTACTACAGCGATCGTGTTTTGTTTAGTTAAATACAACGATTTTGTAAAAAATAATAAATAATTTTGAAACTCTTTTTTCTCAAAAATGTTCTTATGCAACACTAACAAAATTTTATATGGTTGAAAAAAAAATCTTTATTAATTACAGTGAAAAAAAAATAGGTTGTCATTTAAAACAATATGACGATAACATGTCAGTTGCACACAGTTGGCAAAAAAAAAATATTGAAGTACGTCATTATGTAGCTAATAATTTGCCATACACTTTTAATATAAAAATGTTTTCATGAAACTTGTATTTACGCTGTTATAGCAGCGTTTCCATACTTTTGGCCTCCCCTGAATATTTTCGTATTCTATTCATTTAAAAGCCAACAATATTGTAAGTATAAAACAAAAAACAAATAACTAAAGTAAAAATAACTAAGTGCAGCGACAATAAAACTGGCGAAACATTCACAAGCGGCCGTAGTAAAATTCAGACAAATTTTACTACAATAAAAATTTTATTGCATTACTATTATGGCGCAAAGTAGATATAACTTTGTCCAGACTAAATCGTAACCAATGTTTTTACGACCCGTTTCAAGTCAAATGTCGACTATAAATTTGTTACTTTTATATCTATGACAAGAAAAACAGTGAAAAATAAATTTCTAGGTGTGCTTTGTTTTAAACTGTGTCGCGTTATGGAATATAAACCTTTATTATTTTTTCCCGAACGTGTCACTCGAATAATTTTGCATAAACTTTGTATTTCGTGCAAGTTTCACGCTAAAGTTCAAATTTTGAAACTCCGTGTATACCTGCTTCTTTTTAAACGCCTTTGTTGTTAATCATGCCCTCAATACGTACAGAAATGATATTATAAGGCTTACTTCTTTCACAAAGAAGCCAATTTTAAATAAATTGAGCTCAATAAAGCGAGAGAGAAGTATTTGAAAGCGATTTCACAATAATATCCATTTTATTTAAGCTGTGATAAGAAAGTATCTCAACAGTTCCTCTGTCGAAATGCTCTCTATTACAAAGAAGTCGAACGTAGATTTTGTTTTTACGTGCCAAGAATACTATTCCTCACAAAACAGACCCTATAATTCGTCAGCTTTTAAAGTAAGACAACTTCTTTACTTTGATAACCACAGTATGCTGTATTTCATGTTCCATTGTTTCAAAACTTTTGTGTTACATTTATAAAATGAAATTTAATTGATGCTTAATCACCTACACAATTAAAAGATCAACTTTGATTAACAGCAAAAGCAATATCTTTGTTAAACGAACGTTTTATCCCAAGAAATTAAAAAGCGCTCAGCGTTATTAATTAGCTATTTAATCAGTCATCAATTTAAACAACACTACTTTAAATCGTTCAGTATGTCCAGCATCATCTTATGGTTCTTTATAACATATAATTATCGTTTTTTTTAAATTGTATTCTTCAAGAAAACCCATTTTAAAAATAAACTATTAGGCACAAAATTTAAGCTATGCTGCAGTACCATGGTTCAATATTAAAGCAACGCTGTTATAAAACGAAATTTAATTTGGAGTGTCTGGAAGAGATCTAAGCAAACAGATAAAAAACACGGAGTATGAAGTGGGGTGCAAAGATATTCGTAAATTTCGTTTATGAAACCTTAAAAGTATTCAGTTTTTTCGAATTATTAAGCGAAGTGACGGTTTGAAAATTAAAACTTTTAATTCGGTTAAAAGTTCAACTGCATTATGTGTTTTTTTTGCACACGAATGTTAGTGATTTCACATTTAAGTAACTTAAACATTGCAGACGAAAAATTAAGTTACTTGGGCTACGAAATTGTTCTACGCTTTCAGTATTTACACGGTCGTTGAAACTAGATTTAGACGTCACAATGATCATGGATCGAATCGCAGTTCTTGAATGTAATTTTTGTGTCTATGTTCGCACTTTCTGGGGTAGTTATGGTCACATCATGTTACCAGACACTTCAGCATTTTATAAAAGAATGTCTGGACCCGTCCACCCGTCGGCTGGAAACGGTCCAAAATTAAAGTAATCGATTCAACTCATAATTACAAAGAACTGCTCAAGCAGTAATGGTTTCTTAATATAGAAGTATGATATTTAAAAAAAAAAAAAAACTCATATACAGTGCTGAGCAAAAGTATGGAAACACAAATATCTAGAACAATATTTGAGATATTACAATTAAATTTGGTATCGTATGTTCCGCATTTGATGAAAATATTGAGGTTGCAATACGACTTCCAGTTTAACCGGAAATGAACTCAATTTTTAAGATCTTAAGAACACTGTAGCGTAAAACGAGGTGAGAATGTAACTGACGAGGCGAAAATGTGACAAAGCGAAATTTTCATTTTAATCGCTTCTAGTCAGAGATTTGTAAAAGTTACAATATCGCTCCTAGAAAATTATGTTTATGAGATCCCAGAGTTGGCACTTCTATTTAATTTTTTAAATCACTTGATCTTCCGTGGGGAAGGAATTATGCTGTGAGTAGTTAGCTGTTTTTCGCTTTCTACGCCTATCGTGTTTGCGTTGTATTGGTGCACCTACAGATTAAATGCCAAAGCTAAGGTAAGTATATTTTTTGTTTTTTATGATCATACTCGCGAGTACTGTTGATATTACTTTTAGTTTGGATTCTCGATAAGAATGGTGACACAAATTTTTTGTTTTTATGTTGTTTGTCAGCAAAAATTCGTCGTTTTGAGCGATGGTAAGAAAGTACGTCAAAAAAGTTTGTGGTAGAGTCTACAAAAATTGGACCGAATATCAATTAAATGCGGCAATAGAAGAAATCAACAAAATAACGGCACCTTGGATCGACCACCAAAACGTAGGTACAAATATTTACTCTATAGGCGACTATATTCAAGTAAAAAAGCGATTTTTAACCGGGGGACCGTGACAGATTTTAAGAGGGACCGGGAAAAATTTATAAAACGTTTTTACTTTTAAAATATTGAAATCTTTAAGAAAATATTTTTGCTTCTTGTTTTACTCGAACCATCCGAGAGATATCTTTTTAAATAAATCGTAATATTTTTCATACAACAAACTAGGGGCCGCGGAAATATTTTAAGATATTTAGGGGGCCGCGACTACTAAAAGGTTAAGAACCACTGTGCTAGACGATGAAAAATATCAGGTGAGTGTTTTGTGTAAAATTGGCCAATTTTGGAAGTGGCCAACTGTTGAGAATGAATAATTGTGGTACCCAAAAAAACAAATAATTTAAACAATTTCCTCTACAAAAAAAAATGGTAAAAATTATTTCCTTATTGACATGAAAAGATGACTTTAAAGAAGTTTTTTATTTGTTTCTGATACTTCTTTATGTTCTTTTATATTTAAAAAAAAAATTATAAACAGAACTTGTTTTGTTGTTAAAATTCCTAACTATGCACAAAAAATTAGGCTTTTAGACCGAATTTTTGATGAAATAGCACTTCTAATATCCTGAACTCGTTAGTAGGTAGGGCTAAAATGTTACAGCAGCAGTTCCATAACCAAAATAAGGAATTAAACGTACCGTCACCTCATCCCACGCAATAGGGTGTGCATGTCACGAAAAAAATCTACCATCCCCTCCCTTTTGAAAACATATTTTTTTTAAGCACAGCTACTGAAAGAGGAGATATACAGCTATCATTCTGTATTAATTAATTGCATAACTCTAAAATAATTACTCTTGGGGCCACAACAAAAAAACTCCGATACGTGCAACATTCTCGCCCCGTTTTGCTGTATATTTTTATATTTTTGGATTTCTCTTTAAATTTACTTTAAAAAATGTAAAACATGATATAGCTCTATAGTCAACTGCTTACGTGAAATTTGCATTTTTATGATAATTTTGAGCGATACAGCCTTTCAAAACTTTTCCACATATACCTACAAACTTTAATGAGGTAGTAGAAATTCGTTAAAAATTTTGATTGACAATAAATTAATTAACTTTTTGCACTAGCTACATCTGCAAAATATTATACAGGGCGTTTTCTACGCTTGGTCAAACTTGTGAAATTTTAAACAATAATAACTCGTTTTTCTTAAATGCAACCCTCTATATTTTATACAAAGTATAACGCAAAAATGTATTGTCCTTTAAAAACATTTAGCCTGTTTTATACCTTAAATTGATATTATCCGAGATATTGAGATTTTATTGTTAATTAATAGTGAAACGTAAGAATGGTCAAATAACGAAATAACATCTTTATTATAAAAATGTGTGAAAAATTCGTCGGTAAAAGATAAAGTTAGAACTTTTATGTTTTTATCTTTCAATTGTTTCAAAATTACGGCTGTCAACCTTCACAGCCTTCTTGAAAATATTAAGTTGCCATATGATTTACAATAAAACTGCGATATCTCGGAAAATATTTATTAGAGATAGAAAACAGGCTTTACATTGATGAAGGACAATTAAATTTTTTACAAGATTGTGTAAAAATATGAGGGGTGTTGCGTCTGAGAAAACTGAGTTATCAATATTTAAAGTTTCTAAGTTTGACCAAGCTAAAAAAACGTCATTTATAATATTTTGCAAATGTAGCTAGTGCAAAGTTTTAATTTATTTATTGTTTATCTACATTTTAAAAAAAAATTACTGTCTTTTCAAAGTTTGTAAATCTTTATCATTTTTGAAAGTGCTGTATCGCTCAAAATTTTGATAAAAATCTTAATTTCACGAAAACGGTTAGCTTTAGACTAATTTGACCTCATACATTTTTTTTAGGTAAATTTAAAATATACAGGGTGTTTTATTTAAAACTTTGAAGCTTGGGCTCGTTTCCGGTTAAACCGGAAGTCGTTTTAGAACCTCAATATTTTAATTTTATTTTTATCAGATCTGGAACAAACAATAACGGTCATTTAACAAATTTTATTGTAATATCTCTAATAATGTTTTAGATATTTGTCTATATCCATACTTTTGTGCAGCATTGCATAGGCAGTGTGGTCCGCGGTTCCCTGGGGGACCTTGAACCCTTCAGAAGGAGTTCCCCGTGCCTTAAATTATATTCGAAAATCATCCAACTTTATTTGCAAGGCCAGAAAAAAACAAAAATATTGTCTACAAAACAATTCATTGGGATCCTCTGTAAGCTTTTAACTTTGTAAGGGGTCCTCAGAGTAAAAAGTTTTAGAAACACTGGCATAGTATGAAAAATTATTAATTTTCTTGATTTAGGAGTGATTTTAAAAAAATCGTCTATTATTTTACCGCACTTTGCATAGTTTTGTTACTTTTACTAGTATAATTAAGTTCGTAAATGATTTAGTCACAATTTACAATTAATAAACGTAAGGAATGGTAATGACACGTTATTTTTTCTCGCTTTTATTCCTCATTTTAATGTTTGTCTACCTGCTTTTGTAAAGCGTTAAATCCCATCAATGAAAGATTGTGTTCGCTTAAAAAGATAAAATGCAGACATTTTAAATTTGATTTTCTTGACACCACCCTGGTTTAGCGAACTTCTGAATAGATGGTTGTTTTTTTAACGTAAGCGTTTCAGTTTTATAACGTTATTTTAACCGTGTGAGAAGCGATTTATCTTGATTGATAATCGACAATACACATTTTTTTACGCGGATATAAAATAATGAAATTGCTCCAAGGACATTTTGGGTGCAATTTGTTTTAAGTCGAAACTTATTTATCAATATAAAAACCACGCTATTTTCTCCACATAAACAAGAAACTTTGTAAATTTAAAAGGACATTCAGCAATTAATAAATATGCCTGGAAAGTTGTGAATTATTCGTGCGAAAGCTCATCAGAATATATAACTTACAGGGTCTGCATAATGCGTCGGGCTTTCATAGCGCCTTACCCGTAGGAGAGATAAAAATTGCTTATGCGTTGTACTGATGTCTCGGTTATGCCGATTGCTTCACCGATGTCTTTTGAGCTCATATGGGGATTCTCAGTTATTGTTAATAGCACTGAAAATTCGTTTCCTTCGTTGATGATAGGTTTGGTTCTTTCTTGTTTTTTGTACTTCACAATTACCGTTTCAATAAATCTGTTCAGCAAGTTTCTGAAACTTTTTTCTTCCGGATGTCTTTTTTCTGGATAACGTATCCCATAAATGCTGTTCGCCAATGTTCGGTCTACTCTAGTACAAAAATCATATCGACTAGTTCGTCTTTGTCGAAATTCATTTTGATAATTTTTCTTTTACCACGAAATAGAGAAAAGTACTTTTGCAGCAAGTATTAATCTGGAAGACTTAGAACTATCGTAAAATATCACTGATAACAGCAGAAAGACTTATTTCTTAACTTCAAAAAACAAGGTCGCTACGATTTTTTAAAGTTAATTAAGTCTGCTTATGTAAGATTTTTCGGAAAAAAAAATATGAGTTGGCAACACTGACACAAAATCAAAAAGTGAACAGACATTCGTGTAGAAGTTAAAAAATGTCATCCGAAGACCTAAAATACACAGGGTGTTCCATTTTAAAAAAAAACTTTGTTTTTGTTATAGCGCAAAAATGGGACACCCTGTATAGCTGAAAATAATTTTAAGACGTAGATCTTTTCAAACCAATAATTTTATATATTTAAGTTTTTTTCTATCTCCTACGGGCGGGGCGCTATGAAAGCCCGACGCACTATTGCAGGACCCTGTATTTAAGTACCTACAATTTTTATTTCTGTTTGCTGCAAATATCTACAAAGATCAAGATTCAAAAGTATAGAAATTCCAAGTTACAAAAACTACAGCGACTGAATAGTTTTCAGACAATGGTGGTGTAGATCAAAGAACAAGATCAAACGTAATGCGAAAGTTTAACAGACAAGGTGGCGGACGATTTATCTCAAAGGTACAAGATGGACCACATAACTCTTAAGGTATTGAAAAGTAGCAAATAAAATCGCATCAGAAAAGTAGGATTTGATCAAAAAACTTTACAAGAACGGTCCGATAAAATAACAAAAATATAGTTTTACTCAAATCATAATAATAGAATGAAAATTGTTCACAATTGTTTAATTTTGTTTACGAATTTCATATACGTGTTTGAATTGTAAGTCATTCTGTGTGTAAATGATACTTCAAAGTAGTTTTCTGTACATAAATATGTCAAATATGTTTAAAAGGTGTACGTTCCATTGGTTTTTGTTGTAGAAAATGTTCGATAAATAAGGATGTGTCAGGGTCTATTGTATGAAAGTTATGCGTGATTTTCACGCAATGGACGCGTAAAAAGCATCGATGGAGAAAATTGTCTGTCAACAAGCAGTCGGTTAGTGGGTACTTGAGGCAAATCAAGTGTTTGATGAGGTACACATATGCGCAAACATTGTTCGGTTTTCTCTCTATAGTCTACACCTAGCAAATTTTGGAATGTTTAAGAAGTTTAAATAAAAATTAAATTCTTTCGTTATAGTAAAAATAAAATTTTAAACAATACTGCGTTCGAAAAAAGAGCATCAAAACTGTTTTTTTAAGCGCATTCAGAGTGTTCAGAAGTTTTACTAACTTGGCATTTTTAAATAGAATATCAAATAAATATCATTACAATTTTGAAATCTATGATTTTTTCTGAGGTACTTATGTTTAAGGTTTTAAAGTACAGGGTGTCCCGCAAGGTATGCCTTGGCTAATTTTTGCACAAATCAAATGTTTAGGAAGTAAATAAAACGTTTTTACCGATTTATTTTTTTTTAAATTTATTTCTCCATATACAGGATATCCCAGTAATCAATAACAGCATATGGATCTCGTAAACGGTTAGTGATACAGTGTTGGTTAAATGGGTCAAAATAATTTATGAATTTAGAGTAACTATTCTGTGTCAAAAATTCTTCAAAAATTGAAAGTTTTTGCGCCATTGATAAAAAACAAAACATGACATTTTTCATTTTTGCTTATAGCGTGCTTATTTATGATAAAATCACCTTCAAAATATTTTTTGACATTATAAGAACACTTTTTTTCGTGGATTTATAAAAATATCTTTTTAACTTTTGTCATAGCTTACTACAAACCGTATTTAAAATAAGAAAGTTGATGTTAAAATTTAAAAAACAAATGAAGATAGGTAAAATTTATTAACACATTTTAAATCTACGTAAAAAAAGTTGAGTATGATTTTAAATAAGCAAGTTATAAGCAAAAGTCGAATCGGTCATTTTTTTGTTTTTTATCAATAGCGCAAACCCATTTTTTTTAAGGATTTTTTTTTCATTGAATAGTTACTTTTAATTAAATAAAAGATCATTTTGATCAATTTAATCAACGACGTATCTCTTACCGTTTACAAGATTCCCATTCATAATAAATGGGACATCCTGTATAAGTATAAAGGGATACATAATTTTAAAAAATATCGGTAAAAACGTTTTACTTGGGTCCTAAATATTCAGATTATGCAAACATTTGCGAAGGCCTACCTTTTGGGACACCCTGTAATTTGCATTTTTTAAAAACACTGTATTAGGATACTCGACAATTCCACAAAAGTTCACATTGTATGTAAAATTTTATTTAAAAATGTTTTTGATTTCCTTAGAGATAAAGTTTTGAACAAAACTGCGTTCGAAAGGATAACACCAAAGCTATACAGGGTGTCCCAGATTACATTTCCGGCATGGGGATCTCGCTTATTATATATTTTTTGCTATAACATCTGAAGTACGAGAAATTTTGTACTTTTAAAAATTGATTGTGGCTCCTCTCATACTAAGGAATAATTCATCTAATTTAACCAAACCCGACCAAACCTGTATCTCTTATAATAAGCAAGATCCCCATGCTGGAAATGTAATCTGGGGTACCCTGTATAAAAGAAGTTTTAAAATCTTTTTGGTGCATGCAGGGTGTTCAAAAATTATTTTCAACTTGGAATTTTTTAAATAAAACAACCTGTATGTTATTATATTTATGATATCTACGATTCTTGCTAAGGTAACAATGCTAAAGGTTTGTTAGTGTCAAAGTGCATGCTTTCAAAGTTATTTACGCTTTTTTTTCTTAAACACAGCAATCGTCTACTCCAGTGCTCCGCAACCGGTGTGCCGCAGCATATTAGTGTCAGAGGTGCCGCAGCGCAATGCATCCAAGAGGAGAAAAAGACATATAAATGTATTAAACAACAACGGATATTAAAAACCTCGCACAGCTGGTAACTATTGTAGATATCATTGACGAGGAATACATAAAAGTACAATATTTGTTTTGCAAGGAGCTTTCAGAGCGGACTACTGGCGAAAAAATTTTACGATGATTTTTTGAAAACCCATAGGTAACATGCAATGTAGTAATTGCCTTAGTATTTGCATGGATGGCGCCGTTGCGATGGTGGTTAACCCTTTACCTGTCCTATGCATCACCGGTGATGCACACACAAAAATGGTCCTTCGTACGCTTTGGGTATCATATGGAAAACACATATCTTTGCACTTGCTAGATGCTTTACACTTATCCTGACACTGCATTATACGTATAAAATAATCCCATAGAGCCGTAGAACATGATAAATGTGAAATATTTAAATGGACGTACGGTACAAATTTTATGTAAAATTTTGGACAGGCAAAGGGTTAATAAAAAGAGTTTTGTCTCGAGTGTAAAACGACCAAATCCGACAATACAAATGACACACTGCTTCATACATCTAAAAGCATTGATCATCAAGATTTTACCAGAGGAAATATTGTAAAACTAATCGAATGTGTCAATATTACAAATATCATTAAAGCAAGGTCCCTAAGTTCGCGAATTTTTTTAAAAATCCGCGCAGAAATGGAATCGGAATATCAATCCTTGTTGTTTTACACCGAAATACGTTGGCCATCTCGAGGCAAAGTTCTGGCCAGCTTATTTAAGCTTTGAGGTGAGTCAGTGTATTTTAAATAAAAATGTCCAAACCACACCAGCTACTTGAATCACTGCATGCCCGAGCTGGCATACATGGCTAATTTATATTCGTGCTGCGACAAATTAAACGGATTCAAAAAAAACTTTCCCAAACAAAGTTAGAACGAGGACCACTAGAAATGTACAAAAGGCCAACAAACCACGATTATTAACAAACAGATAATTTTGGATGTGGCTCAACAACATTAATATTGCTGCAACAGAAGTTTAAACACTACTTTCATACAATTAATACGGAGCAATATGATTGGATTCGAAATCCTTTTGCAACCAATGCCGAAAATTCTATGGAGGTGCTATCCTTGCAAATTCGAGAAGAATTTGTTGAATTGAGGAGCGACGGGGCATTAAAAATTAAGTTCCATTAGATGTTTTCTGGATTGAGCGTAAGAAGGAATATCATCGGGTTTTTGACCAGGCTATCGCAGTTCTGCTTTCATTTTTCACAAAGTTTTAGGTGCACAAAGTTTTCGACTCTTGTTCTTATTAAAAATGATAAGCGGTCGTGCTTGAAGGACCTTTACCAAGAGCTGTTGGTTGGTCTTTCAAAAACTAAGCCGAATATAGAAATGTTGTGTTCATTTAAAATTTAAACAATCACAGGTTTCGCATAAGTTGCTATTTTAGAGACTATTGTAGGATGAATATTTAAATTAATATATTATTTACTTTTCGTTAAATATATGAAATAAAAATAATGAATGTAATTTATTTGTATGCTTTTTATAACCCCTATTATTTATGTATTATTTCTTGTGGTGTGCCACGAAATTTCGGTAAGAGTTTTGGTATGCCGTGGGTAAGAAAAGGTTGCGAATCACTGGTCTACTCTATAACATTTAAGGCCCGATTGCACAGAGCAACATTGGTGTTTAAATGTTTAAATACGAGTTAATCTCTAAAACAAGGCAATATCAGCGTCAATTATGCTGCGATTTTGCCTAGTTCTAGCGTTAACGTAGTTTAATTCCAGGTTTAACGTTTATGCAATTGGGCTTTTAGAATTGATTTTAGCATCTTGTACATGCAGTAGCAATTAATAGTTTGATTAATACGATTTTTGGAGGAATAAATATGCCTGGTTAAAGTAATCACACATTGCTGCATGCAACAGCTTCAATTATTGTATAAGTTTAAATTACAAACAAAATTATACCGCAAAAGTACAGCAAACTTCAATTTTAAAGATTAACTGTGTTTTGTATGTAGCTAACATAAAGATTGAAATTATATAAATTTCAAAAAATGTTTACAATAATGATACACATATTTTAAACTCATTTTCAACTTAATATTCCTATTCGGTTGGTAATAATATACAATGCAAGCACTTGCTCTTCGGTTAGTTTATGGTTTACATTATTTATTTACGTGAAAATTTACTGTTTCGTATCCGAGCACAATCTCGTTTAACTGTAAACTTAATTGACCGTGTAATAAATGTATTACTTTGGCTATTATTTGCTACATAAAACTTAACAGTGGAGCAAGTCAACCTATTAATTGATATGGCTTTAAAGAGGAGCGTACTAAAAATTGTGGATTCTCTACACGGCATTGTGGCAGCACAGAACAATATTTTAGACACTTTCGGCAAACGTTTATACATTTCAGCTACAATGAGTAGGGGTGGGCGATATCGAAATATCGACATACTGATGTATCGATATAAAAGGGTCGGGAAGCTAAAAAAGTTAGTAAAAAACTAAAAAAAGAGACTCTGGTGACATAAAAAAAAGCGTGTCGCCTTTATTTTGGTTGTCCATACCACGAAATATCGATATATCAAAAAATACCGTATCGATATATCGTCGAAATATCGAAATATCGAAATATCGATATATCGATATATCACCCACCCCTCAACGAGTAATTTAAGTACATACAAGTTACAACTAATTAATTAATAAATTTTTAATCAATATCTATTCGAGTGTTAAAAATGCTTAGGAGAAGCAATAATGAAATTTTAAATTTAAAAAAATCAGGTTATTTTTAGAATATTTCAGGCAGTGGGTGAAATTTGGTTTAACATAAACAATCTTAAAACACATGCTAGGTACATACTTTAATAAAATTTATGTCCAAATGATTAAAACTGCATAATCTGAGATTCAGCTTCCACGAGACGAATAAACCAGCAAAACTTCACGAGCTAAGACATTAATCTTGCTGTAACCGAAAGACTCCTAGTAAACAAGAACATTAGCAAGGTAATCGCACCTTCAACCGCTCCAGTACATTATGAAGTTATTCAACAATACCACTTGTGTTCTCGAAATGATCTTTTTGCTTTATAAACAAAACAAAGCTCCCAGAAGCACACTGTCTAGTTACCATGAGTCTTGATAACACAAACCATTAATTTAAAGCAGCTTATTGGCGATGAGAGCTCCAGAGAGCAGCAGATGTCTGCATTTTATGCATTATAACGAGGAAATTTCGTGTCGTCATGTGTTAGTACAAAACGCTTCAACATACAGGAAATGCATGTTACTTGTTTATACATCACATGTCAACAACAAGAACTAACACGACGGACCTAAAATTATTTACGCTATGGAGTTAGCACAACATGGATTTGAAATTTGTTTGAAAATTTCCTTCACCTGTCAAATTTGCGTTTTCAACCAATCACTAATCTTAAATCTTCTAGAGACTACCAATAGGAACATTATTACACGGTAATATTTTACATTTCCCTGTCAGGTGTTGAACCCCCTGTCAAATTTGCGTTTTCGACCGATAACAAACTTAGATTGCCCAGAAACGTCATCATACACTGATAATATCCTTTTCGCAATTAATAGATATGCATGAGTTTATTTGTCGTTTCTAAGAAATCTGAGTTTGTGATTTGTCGAAAATATAAATTTGGAGAGGGAATTAAATATTTTAGTCTTGATAATTTTTTGACGAATTTCGGCGATCAGTAACGTTACTTTAAAATAGATTAAACCAGACCCCTAACGCACCGCTCTGACAGTACTCGTAAAATTTGATATAGCTAGGTAACATATAGGAGTATTTAATTTGACAGGTAGGTTAGGTGAAGGAAATTTGCTGGCAAAATATAACTCATGCATTGCAAATAATCTATAATTTTTGACAAATCTTCACTCATGCATAGTTGAATCAGAAAAAATCACTTGTGCACTCGTGTTTTTTTCAGCTTAACAATAAACCTAAAATATGCAATAAAAGTAATTTAGCCTATAAGTGAGCATCTGAACTAATTTCAATTAAATTTTTATATTCCACTGTTAGTTGGCTTTTCTTTTACTCCAAAAGAATGTTGTACCAACACCTTCCTTCTTTGAATTTTAAAAATACTCTTTAGAAATTCAAATACGCTGCAGCAATGATTTATAACCTTATTACCGATTTCATTCTTATTAAAATTAAGATTCTTAAAGAAATTTACTGAGTCAGAAAAATAAGCCAAATAACACCAAATAACACCAACAAACACGCGAAACCCCTAACTTCCCTTTGGAACTCCAGGATTTCGCGGAACGCTGGTTAAGACATTTAAAATTATTTTGCTTGATACCAATCTTATAAATAGCTGAATAGCACAATTTACCAGCGATTGGGAGTCAGAGTCGAAAAACTGACGAATCCCGAATTTTTGATTCAGTGTTTAAAAAGGATGAGAACTGAACGAAACGGAAAACAAAATAACGATATTTGATATTAACCGAATTTTTTTAAAGAACGGAAACCTGAGCGACAACTTTTATTTTATTCCAGAACGGAAATGAAATTGAAAATATTAATACCGGTTTCCTTTATGTTCTCCAGTGTAATGCATTAGTGGAAGAATTCGAGAGTCGAAGTCGGGAATTGGAATCGGTTTTAGAAAACACCGACTCGGATGTCACTCATTTTTTTGCCGACTCTCCATTCCTCTAATTTACAGATACTTTTTATCAGATATACATGTAGGTACAGATACTTGTAACTGCAAATAAACACTGTGCGATAATAGTATATTACATTACAAGAGTAGTAAAGGCATATTACGCACGAGTGGAAAAGTTTCGCACGGAGCCGCGTAGCAAAGAGTGCTTAATTGCTTTACAACTCGTGTTATGTAGCTTACTTTTTCTACGAACACATAATACCTACGATTTTAACGGCTTTTTCGCTAATATATACATGTAATTACGTTGTCTTGTCAATTTTGACATAAGCCTACTTTGACATTTCTAGACGAGTGTGCGTTTTGCTTACCGTGCGTTATGATAGCTCACTTACTAGGCATGCAGAAAGTGTGAGTCTTTTTTGATAATTTCTTAAAAAAACTGTTTTTTTTTACTTACCGTGCGTAAGCACTACTATGCATGCAGGCTGTACGGTAAGTCATTTACATTATTGGTCGTAGAAAAACAAATTTATCATTTATTATAAGATCAAGATTTATAACACGTAACAGAATAAAACGTAATTTACTTTTATGTTTCAAATTTTCTTTGTCTAATTTGCTGCGTATTTATAGTCCATAGACAAAGTCTTCCCAAGTAATACGAAGTTTAATTGGAACAAAATACCTACTCGATGAAGACCGGCGTCTAAATTAAATAGAAAATGTGGGTGTTCTACTTTGTATCGAGTATTATATAAACAAACTAAACGTTATCTCACTAATCACCGATAAAAACATGCGACTCCAGTTAAAAAGGATCAAATATTTGATTTCAATTAACTGCCAAACATTTTTCTTCTTATTTATGTCAATACCACCGGTTACATACAGTTCAATTTTAGGATGTGCATGTTTTTATTATAATTAAAAACATACAAATATTATTGTGTTTGGTGCATGTAATGAATGCATGAAAGGATGCTGTGTTACGTGTACAAATATAAAATCTCTTTAATTTTGTATGAAAATTGAATAAGCATTTGATTTTAATAGAGTAGGTACTACTTTGAAATATAAGTACCAAAAAGTGTTAAATTTCTGATGAAAATCGATTTCAACGCCTTTAAATTATTGCTAGACACGTTTTTCGTTTTACTTTGTCATTTTGCAGATAATGAAAGGTGAAACAACGAAATAAAAACGCAATTTCGGCAGTTAACACGCAGCTCATTCTGTAAGATATTAGTTTCGTAAGACAATACTAACATTTAATATTGTTGGGGTCTGTTGTTATTACTTCATTTACCTTTATTTTATTATTTTAATTGCATCATCTCGTTTACTGTGTGTGAAATATTGATTAGTAAATATGTATAAAATATCTTTACAGTTTGTCATTTAAGTTTGTTGTCTTGTGCTTTTGTCTTGGCATTGAAAGTTAATACCGTTCTATTATATGTATTTTTGCGCACTATCCACAATTTTTATTTTTCTTGACGAGGTAAGATTACTGTTTTTATTTCGAAACATGATTTATGTAGGTGGTTGTTTGTTTAATTAAAAAAACATTGATGTTCTATTGCGTTAGTTGTATCATAAAATTGCATAAGTTTTAGAAGCCTTTTATGTTTACATCAATATTCACAATTTAAAAATAAGTTTGATTTACTGAACGACTTCATTAATTGTATGATTTTCCAATGTAAACTTGATACTGGTGTAATTATACAAAAAAATATCTTATTAACGATATTAAACTAGCTATTGTTTAACAAATGAGCATAAAACATCTGTTTTAAAACAAATTCGACATCATTAAATTGTTCGCATCAAATTCGTTTTTTGTTTGTTTGTCAGCTTGTTAGTTTCATAAAGATAAATTACAAAACTGATTTTCGTTGAGACTTGAATATCCCCAGCCCAAACCCTAGAGGCAGACAAAAACAGACGCCGATAAGATTAGATCGTCCTCCAAAAAATGCTTACTGGTTACAATTGGAACAATCATACCATAAATAAAGTTTTGTCTAGTGAACAACCATTACTAAGTAATTATTATTAAATACCGACTATGTTTTACATAAATGATACCAAAACTAAGCACCAGTTCCGAGCTGTTGGTTATTTTCCAACTATAATGTAAAACGTACATAATTAATAGCGTCATCAATCTTTTGGTAGCATTTGATTCTATAACAATCGCCGAGTTCTAAACATAAATTGCCAACTCTGAGGTTGTAGTAAAACCGATTTTCATCTACAATTTTCCTAAACCCTGAAACGGAAACATATATCTAGCGAAATCAATCAACTGACTGAGTTACAATTCCATTTCGAATGCGCTACTAGATAACATAAAAACCTAGAGAACATTTTGCTTTATAAATTATATTGAACCAGAATAACATACCAAAACCTGTTATTATAAATGTGCCATTACAAAATAAGTACGAAACCTTTTGAAACTGAAAGAACAACATAAAATTAACGCTAAAAAATCATTAATTTAGTATAAAAATGCAACATATTCTGTTCATTACGTGGCTTTAGAAAGGTGTTTCAAAATTCATTTGAATTTTACTTTTTCGCTCAACATTTATGACTTTTCGATACATATGTGGCAAAAAACTCATTGTCATGACATAGATATAAGTGAAATATGGTTGTAATACGTCGAAACAAAGATTTATATTACTTTTTTTTGTTTCAGCTTGTTCTGTTTCGGTGGGAGTCTGGACTTTAGTAGCTATCTCAGTGGAGCGATATTATGCCATTTGCCATCCGCTACGATCTCTACAATGGCAAACTGTGAATCACGCGTATAAATTGATTGGCACGATTTGGATAGGAAGTTTCATTTGCATGACCCCCATAGCTGTGCTTAGTCAGTTAAAACCAACTAATAAGGGTAAATATTGAAGGGACCATAAATAAGGTGTCTATGTTAACCACGAATGATGAATTCCACGAACACATTCATTAAAGAACGCCACAGACTTAACTTCTCTTATAATACAATGTAACATTACCAACTACAAAAAAAGCCAAACACTAACTCATTAGCTTAATTTTTTATTCGGGTAGGTACTAGGGAAATTTTAAAAATAAAACCAGACTACACAATACACATGCAGTTGCACAGTGTGTTCAAACTTTTCACTATGTATACTAGGGGTGGGCGATAGAAATATCTATACAGGGTGTCCCAGCCAAGACGAATTATTCGATAGCTCTGTTATTAGTAATAATATTAAAAAAACTTAAATATAAAAGTTGTTTATAGTCATTTACTACATAACCTTAAATTATTTTTAACTATACGCAGTGTTTTGTTTTTGCGCTCTGATATAAAACACCCTGTATATTTTGTAACTTTTGGATGTAAAATTAAATTTTCTTTCAAAAATATTATAGGTTGTTTATGTCTAAAATAAACCGTTTTTGAGTTATTAAGGTTTTTTTTGAAAATTTTGACTGATGCAGGCCTTTATTTAAATTAAAAGACTAAAATGCCGTGAATTTTACCGTTTTGAATTCGGAGCACGATTAACGGCACTTAGCATGGTTCAGGGGCGGATTAGCCCACCGGGACACCGGAAAATTCTCAGTGGGCCGGTCGTTCGATGAGCTGCTTTGAAAAAATATGAAACAATTGATTCCCTCTCATTGCAATACATGATGTGGTTGGGCCGATCAATTGAACATTTTTCCGGGCCCGCCTTACGTCACCAATCCGCTGCACACTGTGGTTTCTTTACTTTTATATTCTCGGCAGTTGGCAGTATAAATAATAAAGCTAGACATACCCAAAACAAACAAAAATAGTAATACGTACTTGGTGTTCGAACAATATATCATTAAACACTGTCGTCCATAGTAATTTTCGTAAAACGGTTAAGGGTTTTAACTAGTTAGTGACGTTTTAGACGCGTGGTTGTCTTCGAGCAGTTGTCGTAGCGGATTTCACGAATACACACGAAGGCACTTAAACCGTCAAACGAACTCGCTCGAAATATACCGATCGTGACGTAAATATAAAAATAAAGAAATACGGGACATTTAAGTGTCCCGAAAACGTTTGTCCAGACAACGGGACAAAATTTAGAAGAACGGAATATGTCCCGTCTGGTCAGTGGTCTATGTGTATATTGTAATTTTTGCTGTAATTCTAAGTTAGTTTGTCAATCTACTCAAAATATTTTTTTTTTTGCTTTTTTTTAGAATATAATTCACGTTGCTTTTAAATTTTAATTTATTGTCTGTCATAACACCAAGATATTTAATTTCCGAAACACATTCAAGTTCTTCATAACCTATTTTAACTTTAATGCTTACATCATTCGGTATTGGCCTGTTTCCTATTTTCATAAATTTGGTTTTGTATGTACATATTTAATTTTAACTTGTTAATTTTTAACAATTCTGATCAAACGTATAGTTTATTATTTATCTTAATTAAAGCCCACTCGAGTTTGATTACAGAAGCTGTGATTAAATATTGTCATCTGCAAAAAGATTTGTACTACAGATTTTTATCGTTTAAGTGCAGCACAAAAAGTAAAGGGCTTAAACCGATATAGATACTGTGTTGATAATGTGTGTTGATCATTTTTTCTGATTCTACATTGTTAAATTTCGTTTTTTGATAGCGAGTTATTAGATAATTTTTAAACAGCCTTTTTTCAATTCCTCGTATCCATATTGATCCAGCTTTTTAATCATTCTATTTCTATCTATGGTCTCAAATGCTCTTTTGAAGCCTTAAAACGCCCCTACAAAGTACAAAGTAGAAGTGTTTGTTACTTTAAATTTGATGCTTCCAATCAGCTAGCATAAGATTTAATGATGAATCACATAAATGTTTAGCTGTAAAACCGGATTGAGCGTCTGAGAGTGTTTTGTTGTCTTTTATAAACTGTCATGATTGTCGTTTGACAATAGACTCCAAAATTTGTTCATATTTACATAGGTGGTATGTTTCGGTCTAAATTCTTTGCATTTTTTCGTTCGTGTTATTTTTGGTATGGGCACAACTAACGCCGTTTTTTAACTTTCGGGAAAAGCACCGGTCATTAGCAATTCATTAATTATATGTGTCCTTGTGTTTATATGAGTTTTAATTATAATGAACAATAAAGGTAAAACGTTGCTTGAAATCAAAAGTGAAATACCTCAAAGCTCATTTTCATGTGTGGAACGTTTCGGTTATACTGTGCTCTAAATATTCTATCAAAGTTGTTTACATTTGAATGGAATATTAATTATATTAGAGCACCGATATGATTAATTAGCATATTAGCACGTTATTAATATTGTTTGGGCTATACCACATCAAGTTTAACTGTAAAGTTACCGTATTATATTGAAGAAGTAACAATATCTCCTACAAAACTTTTAGAATTTTAATTTTTAACCTAATTAATGAACATGTATTTAAAAATCATAGTAAATAAACTTCTTTTATGACATATTTTGACGCGTACTTTAATTAATTTAATGCAAGATAATTAATATTTAATATTTCCTTCATAGGTCATCATAAATGCAGAGAAAACTGGCCCTCCTTGTACTACGAAAGGGCGTACAATCTTTTCCTAGATGTAATATTACTGTTGGTACCTCTGCTCGTTTTGGCCGTTACGTATTCTTTGATAACGAAAACACTGTGGAAAGGAATAAGACGAGAAAGGGCGCTAAGAGACCATGAAGGTAAGAAACTAATTCGTATTCTTCGCCGCAGAGTTTAATTTGTTTCGACTACCAGTCTGATAAGATATTTAATCTATTAATTACAATACGAATGATGATTGTATAGTCGCGAAATAAATAATTTAAATACTACACTGACGTTTAAATGACATTTGTTGATTAAATTTTTTTTGTTTTCTACGGCACGCTTGAAAATTTTGTGAAACCTAACCTAATTCTGTTAAACTTTTATTTTTTATTTCTTATTAGTTTAGCACTAAAATTTACTGATGATTACATCATTAAATTCAGAAAAAAAATGTCTACCAGATTTGATAAAAAAAATAGATAGTGCCATTTGGAAAAAAAATTGACTATCGTTTGACATTTAAGTTGAACTTGAAAAAAATTGAAATCCAATTCAGTTTATAGTATTTAAGGAACCATTTCATTTAGTTTTTTGTTCATCAAAATCGGACCACAAATAACGGAATTACAGCTTGCGGCGTTTTTTGTGTGACACCCTGTATATTCGTCGCAGCAGGGGCGAAAAGTTGCCCGACTGCGTGGTATCAACGGTGAAGCACGGGGTTGGTTGATTTATAATCTGGGGCTGTATTTCTGGCTATTAATTTGAAAATTTAGTACGGATTGCAGAAGTACCAAAAATCAAAAACAATGTTAAAAGATTTTAGAAGAATGCTGTGCCATCTGGGCTAAGACCAATTCGTAGTGGGTTCGCCATGCAACAAGATAATGATTTCAACAAATCAAGATTGTGCAAAGGCTATTAAAAACAAAAGCAAAAGGTCTCTTAAATAACATCAATTGGCGCTTATATAGAAAGAGCTCGATGGAAAGATCAGCGTAAGAAATCCTTTGTCAAAAGAAGGGCTTTGGATTACGTTTTTAGAAAAATACAGCAGCATTTTACTAGAAACAATAAAAAATATAATGACTGCATGGCCAGATAGGTAAAAAACGTCAATAAATGCAAATACGGACTTTTTGACAAAATCTTAGTTAAACGACTATTTTTTGCGTTCCTGATTAGTTTTATATTACTCCAATTCTACTGTGGTTAATTTTTAATATTCCAATTACCTACATATAATATAATGTATTTATGTGCTTCAGAAATATTTCTTTAACAATTTAAAGAATATTTTTTGTGTTTAACCTTCCGTCGGGCGCAATGCATTTTTTTCACGCAGCGAGCGCACTTGACTTGAAATAACAGCGCAAGTATTTGGGTTTTGTATATATTTTTTTAACGACTTATTGAGTTTTCTCTCAAATTTTGTTCATTATTTTATAACGTTTTATCAAAATGTTATTAAATTAGGCGCAAATTTTGGCTTATTAATTTGATGCATAGCTCCAAAACTGACTGTCGTGAAGCCTGATGTGTCTTTTTAGTAGCTGTTAATTCTCTTTTGGTGGTATTAACCTTTTAGCGCTTCAGTAGAAGTAATTGGAAGACTGTATATGAATAACGCCCTTAAAAACGAACAGTAAAGAAAATTATGCGTTCGGGCGTAATGTGATCAATTTGATACAAGATGCTATTTTCTAAACACGCTGTAACAATAACAATATGGTACTAGAAGGTAGTCAGAAAAGTACTGTAAAGGTGAAACTTCCCTCGCGTTCAATAATGGCGCCTAAAAGAATTGTATCATTTTTAACGATTGCACCCGACGGAGGATTGACTTTACTTTTATTGAAAAACAGAGGTTGTCTTAAACTTTTGTTCGACAGTGTATATGCAATTACTAGAAAAGCCTTTTCGACATTAATTTGTGCAGTTTAAAAAAATAAAAGTTGTTATTAGTTTCAATCAACTGTCCCAATAAATTATATACAAACGAATGCCAAATTACAACAAAATAATTGCGGTTATTTTATTTTTAGTAAAAAATTGTGGGAAATGTAAGATTTGCAAATTAATCAGCGCTTTTCAACGCTACCAAAGGGTTAAATTAACAACCATACCCAAGAGACACTGACGCTCTTTGGATGCGATGTTATTACACGATACACATTAGAACGTTCCCTTAATACTATTAGCGTGAGAATTGGTCTTAATGACATGGGCAAGTGGTTATGGGTCAGGGATAGATAAATGTGTTGTACTTTAACGAAACTTCAAATCCTAAAGCTTTCGTTAATCCCTTGAGTGTTGATATTTCAGGAATTGGTGGTACAAATAGATGTTTAAATGAAAAGTAAATTTACTATTAAAAAACTGTTGGCTATTTAAAAAATCCTACGAGTTTTGGAAAAATTGTACTTTAATTCAGTGTATTGATAACAATTTTGACAGGCACATAATTCTTTTATACAATGAAACCGAAGCAACTGTATATCTGCTAACATGCATAACGTTTAAATAAATTTTTATCCGAAATGCGAAAAAGTTTTGGTGATTAAAGTGTGTAAGCTGAAAATAATCCAACAGCGAAGATCTTAATTTCATTTTTCTCCACAACTTCAGAATTTTTCAAATTGAATGTGCAGTGTTCTGCAGAGAGTTAATTTCCCTAAAGTATGTTACTCGATACACCTGATTAATGTGTCGAAAGTTTCGCTCGAATTTAATTTAATTGGTTGAACTGCCTCGCGTTACTTAGACTTCTCTAAATTGCTTTGTATTGTATGTAGTTGTTACCCGCTGAGCTCAGACAGTAAAGTGTTCTAATTTATCTAACACTAGTTAATAATTTACTTCCATCAAAAGCTTTGCTGACGGAACACTATACTAGCGATAAACTTTCCCTGTTTTCACACAATGATTGTAAAGGATTTCCACTACTACATGCAAGACTGGAACGTCGCCGATTTGTCAGTCAAATTGTTATACAATCATTTTAAATGATTTAATTATACGCGAAAGTGCTGTTAGACAAAAAAACAAAATTAAAAACAATGCTATTACCCAACCCGTTTCATTGCTACAATATGTGGTAGATGGACGATTAACAATTCTCCCCTAATTGAAATTGAAGCTGAATATTTCAATTATACATAGGCAAAGCAAAAAAATTTTTGTTGAAGAGGTTTTAAAGCATTTCTAACAGCAAGTCCCTACCTTAATGTAATACAGGATCAATATGTTTCCCTAAAATATATATTTTTGGTAATTAGATAAGGGTTTTTAGTTTTTTCTTATTTTGTTTCAGTTAAAGGTACAGTTGAAGTGTATATAAATCGGCAAGGCTCAAGTACCACACGATGGAGTTGTCAAGAGAGGCCTCGAGAAGTATCTGGATGGAGGAAGCTAAGGTATCATTCGTCTCAGGAATCGTCAACCTCCTCCGGAGGATCACAAAAACCAATAACAGGCGGAGGATTAAGAAGAACTAACGCGGAGAAAAGTCTCATAAACAAAAAACGAGTAATTAAAATGCTATTCGCTGTAGTTCTTGAATTTTTTATATGCTGGACGCCCCTCTACGTCATTAACACGATAGTACTTTTCGATCCTGCCATTATTTACGACAGCGTCGGTTATACGGGCATAAGTTTTTTCCAGCTGTTGGCATACACTTCCAGCTGCTGCAATCCAATTACCTATTGCTTCATGAATTGTGGATTTAGGAAATCCTTCTTGAATTTGTTCAGGAAAATGAAAAAATACAAGGAAAATAAAAAGCTCCTACTGCAAACCAGTGAATTTGCGATGGATACTAAATGTACAAATCGGAATTCAGAACACGCACTCTCTTTATTGCTGTGACCTGATTGACGTATTTTTACCTAAAATACACATGTAACCAATTTATTACTGTTAATGTATTTTGTAAATTGTGATATTATGGATAATTTTATATTACTTGTTCCAGCTCGCTGCCTGGACTGTTTGGTAAATTTAAAGCCAATTTTTTCATGTTTTGCATAATAAACGTTTCGAATATATTTCATTGTACTAATTTTGAAATAAAACTTGTGCAATTATCGTTATTACGTTTCATTGCAGCATTGATTAATTTATTTATGTCAAACACGTTAAATAAACGGCTAAAAGCTAGAAATATTTTTCTTTGTGATCCTGAATTGAAATAACAAAATATAAAACAACCAAACAACATAAAAATTTAACTACAATACCGGGAAAACGTTTAATCTTAACTAAATCTACTTAGCGTAAATATTTTACGAGACACAAGCCCTGAAAATTCCTACAAAAAATCTTCGACTTTTTCAGGATTTCTAAACAACTATAACTTCGATATTAATTACGCAAACTCATTGAAATTTTCACCAATTGTTTCTTATAGTATGGGATAGATTTTTATAGCAACGAAAACTAGCTAACGACAAAAAAACAAAAGAAACGTGATGCGCTGGTTCATGATTTGCACAATCGATTTTTTTTAAATATTTTCACCTTTAAATGCTACAGTAAAAGTTGCTAAAACATATTCTTTTAGATTAATTATCATTTTTAAAAATAAGGTTTAAAATAAACAATCATACCCAATTTACACCCGAAACTAAATTGGTTTGACTCATTTAATTAATGGTGTCAACATTGTTTCTTTTCATCTAATTATTCTTAAAGCAAATCCTCCCTCTTTTGTTAACATACAAGACTCTTAATAGGATTGAAACTTCCAGTAAATAGAGATCAGTAATGCCAACAAACAAAAATAGAATCCGTGCTGTTTATAAACAAAGGATTTACACTTTAGGTTGATTACAGTGTACTGAATTTTGAGGTAAGATAAAATTAAAACATTCCAGATTATTACTACTGTATTATTTACAGTTAATTTTTTATAAGCTACCTTGCAATTCATTAATTCAATTGGAAATCCTATTATGTAAGCTCTCCTTTTGAAATAAGGAGTTTTTCATTCTTTATCTTCAGAAATTTCCATGCAGCAATTTCATTTCTTGCTAAAATCATCATCCACAAACGGTGAATTGCTTGAAATAATAATAATCTACAAAAAAGGCATTCTGTTTTAATGAAGTTTGGCGCGTCGCATTTTTTTTTTTGCATTTGCAATGATTCGTTATGCTGCAGATATAATTTTCTGCGGAATTTAATCAATTTAAATGTGGTTTTTGGTGTAAAAATGAAAAAAAACACCAACAAAAAAGTCCAGCAAGGGTAGAAAATTGTTGAATGTAGAACACTTAGATTTGTTTCTTTGTAGCTATGAAATAGCATTTATTTGAATTGGAAAATTCGTTTAGATTAACATGAAAGAACGCGCAAATATACAGGGTAGGCCAAAAGTGTGGAAACGCTACTGTAACGACGTAAATACCAGTTTTATAAAAACATGTTTAATATAGAAAGTGTATGGCAAATTGTTACATTTTTTTAAATAGCAACCTATATTTTTTTTACTTTAATTTATAGAGAATGTTGTTCTTTTTTTAACCCCATAAAATTTTCTTAGTTTTACATAAGAAACATTTTGAGAAAAATTCCAAATTTTAATTCAAATATATACAAAAAATTAAAAATAAATTAAGTCTTGATAAAACACAGACACAAACAAAACTAACAAACAAAACAAATGTAGGCCGTTTACCGCAAAACAATGTTCTAACCTCTCTGAAAATTGTCGATATTGGTGTAACAGTAATCCGCATAGGATAATAAAACTTCATACTCAGTTTCCAGAAAAAAATAAAGTTTGGACAGAAATAGTCAATCAACAGGTAATTGGACCTTTTTTTATCGGCGGAATATTAAAGCTCAAACGATACGTACAACTATTAGGAAAGTAACAATATACCTGCCATACAAGA
Organism: Elmis aenea; assembly: GCA_947652605.1. Lineage (NCBI taxonomy): Eukaryota > Metazoa > Arthropoda > Insecta > Coleoptera > Elmidae > Elmis > Elmis aenea. Next base: position 24,569,180 of record OX393581.1, on the reverse strand, counting down.
AATTTACCCGGATATGAATAATATTTGGTATCAGCAAAATAGAGCACCACCACATTTTGGTATGGGGGTAAGAAATTTTCTTAACGAAACATTTCCAAATAGATAGATTGGACGATAAGGGTTTATTGAATGGCCCCCACGTTCACCAGACTTGATTTTTTGTATGGTTACTTGAAAAACAAAGTATACTAAATGCGGCCAAACAATATTAGAGATTTAAAAAATAGAATTCGAAGGGAATATCAAAACTTACCAGCTGAATACCTATTAAATGCTTTACGATAATTTTCAAAGAGGTTAAAACATTGTCTTGCGGTAAACGGTCAATAATTACTATTTAATTTAACATACAGGGTGCGCCAATAGTGCGATAAAGTCCATTATTGCCCTTAATGTCAACTTAATAAAAAAAAATTTTATTGAAACTTATAGTATTTCTAGACGTGCATGTTTTAAAATTTGTTTCAAGTATACAGGGGGTTTCATAAAAGTGGGGCGTCACTAAAGGTATTTTTTTTAAATTGAACACCCAGTATATTTTTGCATAATCGAATTCAGCAAGAAAATCTCCATATGACAGTATTTTGTTTTTTTCATTTTTTTGCGACGTTGCCAATTTATCTCAAAAAATCTTTGAATTTTCAGAAAAACAGGGTACAATACTTGTCAAAAGCACAACGTTATGAATAATAATTGGCAAATGATAGAAGAAGAAGAAGAAGAAGAAGAGCATGTTTTGTTTGTTTGTTTTTTTAAATATTTGTTTAAAACTTTTTTTTGCTTTTTGAATTAAAATTTTGAATTTTTTATGTAACACTAAGAAACTTTTTTAGTTTTTTTCTTAAAAAAGAAAAACATTCTTTATCAACTTAAGTAAAAAAATTAGAGGTTGCCATTTAAAAAAATATAACAAACGCCTGTCAGTTGCACACGGTTGGCCAAAAAAAAATGGTAGTGTATGTTAAAAAGTAGCTAAAAATTGGCTACACTGTATATAAAACTATTTTTGTTCATAAAACTTGTATTTGCTCCGTTACAGCAAAGTTTCCATACTTTTGGCTTATAGATTCATAGTTAATAGTTTAAATATGAAGTACAGATCAGTTTGCAGTTACTTTAAGTCATCAGACATGTCGATATGAGAAAAAATGCTAAACGTTTTTGTTAAGTGTTTTGTAGTATCATTCTTTATCAAAACGTATCAATAACTGAAAAAAATGCGTTACAATTCTTTGAAAAATTGCTTTAAACCTGGAGCCACAATTTACAAGATCGGGTATAATTAATTTAGGTCTGGTTAAACCCAATTGGCAATTCATATACGCTTTTAAACAGATTAGTTCGGTATTTAGCATGCATCAGGGTTTATTACAAACATAAATCAGTGGTTTTTGACACAGATAATTTGGCTGAACAAGTGCGCTAATCGGTAGATCAAAAAGCTCGTACGTTTTTTGTAAATGAACTATAAGCTAGTCATATGCGATTCTAAACTTGTACGGTTTTGTTAGTTAAAGTTTTAAATTATCATTTACTTAGGGGCCTTAAGATTTACATGTAAAATTTTAATTTTCAAAATTTAGTTATGTTTTTATCCATAATTTTTTTTTGAGAAGTAAGAACTTTATTTTGTAGTAAGTATTATAATTTCAAGAAAATATTTTGAAACTACCTGAAGATAGACCAAAGTACCACAAAATCATGGGTTACGTACTGTTTAATAAAGCTTCATTTCAATATAAAAGTAGGTGTCTCAATTTCATTAAGAAAATATGAGACGAATTTTTGATCAATTCATGATATAAGAACTTTTGCTTTGCACACTTCACGCGGAATAATATATTAACACCCTCAGCGTGGGTGGATGAAAAGCGAGTTACAAGCTTAATCTTAATAATAATTACTCACTTATACATTATTCAGGCAATTATCGTGCATTTGCTAAAGCTTTGATATTTTCTTAAAGCGTTATTATAGCCGCAAGGACAAAAAGAAGCTTTGTAAAACAAAAGTAGACGCTTACAGGAAATTGAAGGATAATGGTTTTTACGCCAAAATTTCGCAATTTCAATCTTAAAAAGTTGTGCTCCGCAAGAATAAACATTCTTAATTTAAATCAAGTATTGTGTGGCCAGATTGTTCCACGTTTTATATTTACAGACTAACAATGCTAAATGATGTTAAATAAAAACAAACTGTAAGAAACTGCAAATAACACAAACTATGCGATGCCAAAAAGTTTTATTACCCCTCGATTATTCCCAGGTTCAATATGAAATATCTTCCTTATTGCAACATAATGCATGGATTTTAAGTTCAATGTCCTAAAAAGTAAATCGAATTGGCTTATAATATTCAAGGGAATTGTAAACAACTTCTAACTTCTTGTTAGTGAATGAAAGTGGTGCGACATAACTCCCAAGTGTTCAAACAAGGAAAACTTTATACAGGACTATTTTTTTATGCTAAGTTTAACGGAAACAGTTAATAACTAATTGTCCTTAAATATTAATGCCTTTTTAGAATCATTGCTTTTGTTACACAGCTTTCTTAGACTTAATTACCATAATACAACAATTTCAATTTTGGTAACATGATAATGTTTTATTATTAAAGCGGTTTTCATGGAAAAATCGTTGAAATAAACTACATTACATTAACATTAAACAATACCTTTCAGTTAACCTGAAACTGCAATATTATTACAAACTTCAGAAGTCCCACTGAAAATCATACGTACTAAACTCTTACAAAAAAACATATAAATTTCATAATACGAAAAACTACATCATTCCTGCAACGATTTAGCCGAATATATTAAAAGGCTTTTCTTTCCGTTTTATACTGCCACGGTATTTACGCGTTTACGACAAATAAAGTTTTACTTTTTCTTTTACTACCCACGGAACACTTAACGAAATCATTGGATTCGTTAAATTACAAGTAAACGAAAATCTTTGTATCTTTTTGATTAGTAATGAAATACTTTACAGGCAAGGAATGTTATTAGTGTGTTTTATTGAGTCGACTATTTTACGTACTGTTAAAAAACGAATGTAGAAGAGTGTACATGACTGACAAAGTTTTTATGAGCTTTTTTATTTCGTTTACAAGTTAATTACACTATACAGGGTGTAGAATTGGATCACGCAATGTAGTAATTTCAATGGTAAAATGTTAAAAGTTGTATAATATCTCCCCTAATTGTTTTAGACAAAAAATGCATTTAGGTTTTTTGTAGGGTAAAAATTCTGTGTCTACAAATGTAATGAATATGAATTTTGGCTTTAAAAGCAACCGAGATGAGATTTCTGAGAAGAATAGAACATAAAACCAAATTGAGCAAAATTAGAAATACAACACACAGAGAAAATTTAAATGTGAGATCAATAAGAAATAAAATAGAAGAAGGAACACTGCGATGATTAGGACATGTTAAACGTATGGACAACACAAGACTAACAAAAAAAGTATTTGAAGCGAGAAGTACCAAAAAGATATCGAGGTAGACCAAGGAAAAGGTGCCAGGAAGAAGTAAAACAAGCACTTGACAGAAGAGAAATGAAGTGGGAGGATGTAGGGAATAAGATTCAAAACAGAAGAGAATGGAGGAAGATATGGAAGACTTCAACAAATGAAAACTCAACTCCATCCAATGCCTTACACCCGTAGGGGTAGATAGGCGATATGGATAAAGCAAGACTGAAAATTGAGAAAATTGCATAACTTTAATGCACTTTTTTTTCTAAAATAATTAGGGGAGATATTATACATCTTTTAAAATTTTACCACTGAAATTACTATGTTGCGTGATCCCATTCTTCACCCTGTATAACATAAAATGATTTTGTGGCTGTAGCACGATTTTTGTTGGGAAATTAAGTGATCAGTCATTTGAAGATATTTTTTTACCAAAGTTAATACTTTTAAAGTATCAGATAAACTTACTTGAGCTTAATAAGAGCATGAGTTTTTGTTGTGTAATAGTACAATACCTGTTATTACATTAAACTCTGAATGTACACGTGCTGTGTATACTGTTATTTAAAAGAAACTGTTTACAAAGTTTTGCGTGTTATCGAAACGAGATTTCTAAAGCCGTGATACAATACTTCAATAGAAATATGATACGATTTGATCTCTATGAACAAACAAGTAATTGATATTTTTAGCATTAAAACGCACAAAAAAAGCTAATTTAAAAATAACATTACGTCGGCTGTGACGTTTTAACCACGCAAATCATTTTAAAAGACTTATTATAAACTCTTTTTTTTGTGTTTTTGCAAGTTTAAGTACAAAATACTAACCCTTGAATTTGTTTAATTCAATTCCATAACTGCTGATAGTCGTCGTTTTTATTAGTAATGTTGTCGTTAAACAGGACAACCACTGCTTGTATGACCTAAAAGGGTTAATAGAGGCTTTTAGGCTTCACTTGCAATATTCAGCGTCAAAACAGTTTAAAATTTAATTAATTGCACCGTAATTTGTGTATGTATAGTTGAGCGCCGAGCTGCGAAATGGTTTAGTTCGCATTTTTACCGCTGAATAAAGTCATAAAAGTTGAATTTTAAATGAATTCTTGCTCTAATATGATTATATTACCGAAACAATGTTAATGTGTCCTTTTAAACTGGTATATAACCCGAAATGTTTTAAAATGTTGGAACGACCAGCCTATCACCAATTTTAAAGGCATAGATAATAGGTAACTTTGCATTTTTATTTAGCAAAAATTTTCAAGTTTTCTAACAGTCTTTACGTTATCTGAAAATATTACAGATGCCTTATTGGTTAATAAATTTTTATGAATATGTTGTTCAAAAACGGCATAAAACAATTTTTAACAACCCGTCGAAATTTTGTAAAAGTTCCATGCAAAACCTTGCATTATTTGTTGGCAAAAATTCGAATGTTTTACAATGTTCTTTTTACATTTAAAAAATGTTAAAGACACTCTAGGCAGTCTAGGCAATGCAATTTTATCTTTCCTTTGTTCAAAAACGGCTTAAAATATTTTTTCTACTTATGTATATGAAAGTTGTCATTTTCTCACTGCCTACCCTACATGAAGTTTTACTTTTTTACACTAGCGGCGAAAGTTAATTTTTGTACGACCGCCATTGAAAGACTGATTTTCTAACTGTCAACTCGTGACAGAAACTTGACGTTTGCCGATGAGCGTGCAGAAAAACTTCATTGCCGTTCTAGAGCGGAAAGTAAATCTACGAATTGACAGGTTTAATGAATAAACTTCATAACATTCGATAAATGTACTTATTACTTTACAAAATATAGTGAACAAAACAAGTTTCGTTGTGATTTTTTTAGTATTAAAGATTAAAAATAGTTTCTATTGCTTAATCATTGTGAATAGTTTTAATGGTATTACAACTGACAACTGACGTACTACAACCAAACAACTAACAGCAAGCGCCCACAGATAGTCAATAGTAGTGTACGAAATATCAAAATAAATTGGTGAAAAATCAGTCTTTCAATACCGGGCGTATAAAAAATAGTATGGAGCGTTCGCCTGACGGCTCAGTGTGCGTTTTCATTACAAGCGTATTCGCGCGAATGAGCTTCGCGCGTACGCGTCCGTATTCGCGCGACTGAAACAAACCAATGCAAGCATATAAGAGCGGTTACACTACAAGCGAGAATTCGCTCGAAACCACTCTCATATGCTTGCATTGGTTTCTTTGATTCGCGCGTATACGACCGTATACGCGCGAAGCCCATCGCGCAAATACGGCTGTACTGTAACCACGGCCTTACGCAGCAACTTACGCCTTTAAGCACAAAAGTGTCACTTCCGCTCTTAATACACAATATACTATTTAGCCACTAGTGGCGAAAATAATTTCAATGTCAATGTCAATGTCAAAAGCAAATAGTAAAATTAACGATTATTTTTTTTAGCTTAAACTCATAATAAACTAAAATTGCGTTAATATTCTTATCAAATAATTGAATTTTAATGTAGGTATCTACCATTTTATATAAAAGCCTAAGAATGGTAAAAAAATTAATATCTATTAAATATATTTCGTTTGCAGATTATAATTTTTTTCTGTCAATGTCAGTCATGAGATGTCAGTGTGGTGGTGTCGCTATGGAAATGAAATGATTAATTAATATTTTATACCCATACTGTGTTTATACACATAATAATTAATTGTCATTTAGTTCGTTTACGTAAACGTTCGTTCTATAATATAATTTTAAATTAGTAGAAAAAATAGCATTTACGACTCGAGATGAAATGAGTTTTTTTCGTTCGTGATATTTGCTCACTCGCCGCTTCGCGGCTCGTGGATAAATCTCACCTTACGAAAAAAACTGGACTTTCATCTTTTGTTGTAAAAAGTTTTAAACCTTGCATTTTTTCTAGGTAAAAGTCCAAAAGTTTTGCACTGGTCTTAATAATTCTAGACTTTTTAAGTACACCCTTAGCAATACATTTCCATCTTAAATTTGTTCTTAAGGGGTCTAAAGCAATTTTTTACAGCTTTTCGAAATTTAAAAAGAACTATGGTGTGTAACTTAGTATTGTGCCTTTAATAATATAAGAATACATAATAATAATATAAATAAGAGAACAAATGAGGGTTTCAGAAAAATGTAAACAAAACCTGGCTTAAAGATTACAGAGTAATAAATCAGAACATAGCAAACTTTTTTTGGTATAAAAAGTAAATAAAAAAGAATACGCTTAGAGGTTTAGCTCGATTTATATTTGCAAAAGGCTCGCTGCAACTAATGAATTACTTTTCATTAATTAGCCCTTATCTCGCGTTACTTTTTCAAACGAGGGCTATTCTGTTTAATTATTGTAGCTTTTCAGGCATTATATTGCTGAGAGAAACTAAAATAACTAACTAAAAATACTACACATTAAGACCGCGGCATGATTTTCAGCAAAAACCGACAAATCCTTAGGGAAGCACAAAATTTTATTATAAATTCGTTTAATAAATACAAAACTTGCAAAAATTCTTGTAAGCGTACACAATTTTAAATTAAATCATTAGTTATTTGCTGAGTTTTATCGTGTATACAGCCAAAGGTGAGTGGTAAAATTACTAAATTAGTTATCTTTAGTTTAATTATAGTACACGATAATAAGTTTTCTACTAAGTAGATAATTTTGTCGTGGTTTTCTCAATTTTCATTAATTTCAACAGCTCACAACGATGAAGGTAACAGCTTTTTGAAAACCACATGCTGACATGATTAAGTAGTGTGTGTGTCTAATATAAAATTATTTTATGCACGTTTAATTCCACAAGCGTTCGTGTTATCGTCTCACCTCTAGCAAAGTTTCTGTTTTCAAATTCAATCTACTCGCATGAATGAATTGAACCGTCAGTGTATGCGAGTGGTGAAAGTTATTATGTACAAAGTTGTACGTGGTTTGAATAATATTGGAAATAAACCACCAGCCTATACGTTTATGATACCGAAAAACTACGAGTTTTCCTCTATTACCGAACACAATGTATCGAAAAAAGCACTAAGGCAATTGTATCGAGGCCCCACTTGAATGCTTAATACATAAAGGAAATTATTGAACGTTTACTTTTCGTAAAAACAATGAAATAAAGCAAAAACCAAGCTTTAAAATGGAAATTAAATATCAATCAATCAATTATTTATTTTAACAGTTAATCTATACCGGCGTATTCTTGAAGCTTCGCGCGAATCTCAAAAACTAACCTTGTACATATTTATCATATTTACAATCGTGCTCCCCGTCAAATATCGGCAGGACTATAATATTCCCTCCAGGAAACTGAGGAAACAGCACATTAAGGAAACAACTTTTTCAGAAAACAGCATTTCTAAGAACGACATCTTCAGCAAACAGTATCGGTAGGAAATAACTAAAAATAAATAGGATTATTAAAATTCAGAATTACAAATTAAACACAACAAAATCAAGTTTTAAAACCATGCAATTCCCTTAAAGCTGTAACAAAATCAACATTTATGCGGTAAAAAACTAAAATTCAGAGTGGTATTACACATCTATTTTCTTGTATTAAACTGTATTTAGCGACGTTGATTTGAACGGGTCTAAGAACGTTCTTCGCCCACAATTCTTCGCCTCCACAATTCTTCGCCCACAATTCTTCGCCACCACAATTCTTCGCCACCACAATTCTTCGTCACCACAATTCTTCGCCGCCACAATTCTTCGCCGCCACAATTCTTCGCCGCCACAATTCTTCACCGCCACAATTCTTCGCCGCCACAATTCTTCGCTGCCACAATTTTTCGCCGCATACAAGCATATCACAAATTTTATTTGTAACGTAATTTTTACAGATTATTTACAAGAGCCTAAAGTTGTTTCTTGTATATTAATACTTTAAAAATTGCTACATAAATAGCGTATGTTGTGATTTTTAATCATGTTTATGTTATTATAGTATGAATAAAAATTAAATTAACCTGACTCGACCTAATCTAACCTAACCAAAATAGTCTGTAAAAATTACGTTATAAATAAAAACCATCACATTTACAAACAAATGTGATATGCTTGTATGCGGCGAAAAATTGTGGCAGCGAAGAATTGTGGCAGTGAAGAATTGTGTAGGCGAAGAATTGTGGGCGAAGAATTGTGGAGGCGAAAAATTGTCTGCGAAGAATTGTCGGCGAAGAATTGTCGGCGAAGAATTGTGGCAGCGAAGAATTGTGGCGGTGAAGAATTGTGTAGGCGAAGAATTGTGGGCGAAGAATTATGGGCGAAGAATTGTGGGCGAAGAATGTCCCGGACATGGATTTGAACACGGTAAAAAAAATCATACATAATGCTTCCTATAACAAAGTGATGCTTAAAAGTAGGTATATTTAATTACTTTTTTCTGCAATCGTCACTACCCAAAAGCGGTTGTAATAATAATGTTTACTGCCTAGGCAGTAAAAAAGTAAAATTGGTTGAATTTAGAAAAGTTGGGCGTGCTTTTGTTCAAAGATACATTTGACAGAAGAATAAGAATCTGACAATGAAGTAAAACTTTATGTATTTGCTTGATTTTTCGCTATTTCTTTGACGATTGCGGAAAAATGTAATGTGCACCTCGGCAATAAAGTTCCTTTTTATCACTCGCGTGATTTGCCCCGACTTCGTCTCGGCAAATAATATCCACACTCGTGATAAAAAGTCGAACTTTACTGTCTTGGTACATAAATAACTATTTGGTATCCTTATTACTTTTACTTTTTAAAATAGTTTTTAGACAAAACTTCAAATCCACGTTGCAAAAATTGTTTAGCTTTATACTATCTAAAATCGTATATAAACTCTGAAGGTAAGAAAAACCTAAGCAAAAAAAGTTTAATAGCATCAAATCAAAAAAGCACTTCTGGAAATTGATAGCGACGTTATTATAAATAAGAAAAAAAAACAACGAACTAAGAACTTAGCCACAAAAACGTCGACAACCTAGAATCATTTTTAATAAAAGCATCTTTATATCTGAAGCCAATATAACCAACAGTCGATTTTCACATTATTGCTTTCTTGAAAACCCAAGTCACAAGATATTATGCCGTTGTTACACAGAAAACTAACATGTACATATTAAAAATGTAATTTAATCATGCACTAATTAGTATTGGCGCATTTCTATTTACAGCTTAAGCAATGATACTCATTCCATATTCATTTCTAAAAACAATTCACTTAATAATTACCACAATCAAGCTTGATGCATCCAATACCACTTCGAAATGTGATGTTCTGTAAATTATGGCGGAGAAAAAAAAACATATTTCGTAATATCCTATTACTACAGTCATTGCGAAAAAGTTATTCCTGGTAAACTTCCAGCTAAAAGAAAATTTATTTAGAACAACTGCTGTAATATGAAAATTGAAGTTAAATACTTATTAAAGTAAAGTTTAAGGGTAAACTTGCTTAATAGAATTATACGATTTTAAAGCTTTATACAAAAGGCGTCTGCAAATAAATGATCTCTTTAATTAAGATAAGCCTGCTTAAATAAAAATCGATTATCTTTTTTTGTGAAGGATCTCATTGGCAAATGCTTAAGCAGTTTCAAGACTCCAATTTCTTCGGTAGTAGCTACCGACAGATACGAACCCGCATGAATTTTCTTTTAAAAAAAAGATGTTTACTAAAAATAAAATTCAATTAGTTTACGACATGCTAAAATAACCTGAAGTCAGTGTTTCTTAAGGCAAAATCAAACTACTGCAATGACTGTAGTACAATAACCTTTGTAAATTCGTTGAATTATTAACACACAACGTTAATACACATAAAGTTCATAAAATATTTATTTGTAGTTCTTAATCTAGAGAAATTACAAGGTATTATTACGATACTTTGTATAACATAATGCCACAGTGATTGTTTCTTACACTTTTAAAATTTAAATACGAAAAAACAATCATACGCTTGTGAAGGAACTGTTTTCAAAAATAAATGATATAAAATACTTACATATACAAATCAATGTACATATTTTATGAATCAATTATTTGCCATGATATTCTTATGTTTTATTTTACAGGAAAAAACCAACATTATGTTGAGTATCGTTGGTTTTTCTCATAAACACAATTACTATCATAATTTTTAATCATCGATACAGTCAATTGTAAAAATGAGATCACTGGTTTCTGTTATTAGATTCAACATGATAATCTCTTATTATTGTTTGACATCAAGCTTACTTTAAACAACAATAATGGAACAACTTTTAAACGCTAATAACATTTATAAAAGTCAAGAGGCTGCAACTTCCGAAGCTCTGTTTGTCCAATTCGTACACACATTAATGTCAGTCATTTGCATAGGACTTTTCCTACTTCTTTTAAAACTCGATTTGCATCTGAATAAGTTGACGAACGCTTTCCTAAAGCCGCAGTTCATGAAACAATACGTAATAGGGTTGCAGCAGCTTGAAGTGTACGCAAGAAGTTGAAAGAAACTAATCCCAGTATAGCCTAAGCTGTTGTAAATGACTGATGGTTCAAAAAGAGCTATCGTATTGATGATGTAGAGCGGTGTCCAGCAAATAAAGAATTCCAACACAACGGCGAACAGCATCTTAATGACTCGTTCCTTGTTTACTAAGCTCCTTTCAGCATTAGTTCGACGCAATCCTCCTGCTATTGTCCTTTGAGAGGCAGAACGTGAACCAGCGCTGGAGTTCGGTGATGCTGGAGAAGAATTGTGACGCAGTTGATTCCATCCTGTTGGTTTTCTTAAAGTGTTGTGGCAGTTCCATTTCAAACTGTTGGAACGTGATCCCTGCCCATTTACGTACACTTCAATCACAGCAGTTTCTTTAAAAATTTAATACAATTAATACTAGGTACCACAAGAAGATTAAAACATAAAATACGCTCCATCTATTTTAGATGTGTATTTTAAATAGTAAATTCACTAAATTGAATGGTTTTGAAGTGTATCCTAAAATTTCATAAACTGATTAAAAGTATTCAACTTATAACACGTAAAATATATCCCTTCTAGGCAGGCTTAATGCATTTTTTTCAAATCTACTCGTAAAAATATGCTGCTATAGTGCTTTTTCATGTTAATCCATAAATATAGGTATATAAGGTAGAAAAACTATTTCGTTACAACAAGTACAATGATTTGGTTTAGTGATTTAATATACAGCGTGCACAAAAAGTAACGTAACGCGTTAGGTTAATTTTACAAAAAAAAAAAAATGAATACAAGTTGTTTGTGGTCATTTACTACATAACCTTAAATTATTTTCAACTATGCACAGTGTTTTATTTTTGCGCACCGGTGTGTAACTTTGTTTCTTTAATAAAACCCCCTGTATATTTCGTGTTTTTTATATATATACGAAAATTTAATTTGTAATCTAGAAAACGCAAAATATATAGGGTGTTTTATTTAAAGAAACAAAGTAACGTATCGGTGCACAAAAAAAAAAAAAACACTATGTATAGTTAAAAACCGGGACTGAGAACGGATCGAAAACGAAAACGTTAAACGAAATTAACCAAATTTTTTATGAGAACAACATCGAAAACAAAATTATTATTGTTCGTTCAAGAACGAAAAAGAAATAAATAACTTGTAAAACCGTTTTTAACCGGCTTTAAACGTTTTTATCACTATTTAATTCCTATTCAGAAAACACAAACGCGAATTTACTGTCTATACTGGGAAGACTCCGCAAGGCAGTAAAATATCTCAATTGAAAAAAAGTGAGCTTCACTTTTCTCCATATTATATATTAACAACTTTATTGCTAATACTTGCAATTTCGTGTAACAAACGTAACAGTACAAATATTCTCTTTTTCTAATATGTTTATTGGATCATCAAATGTCACCGTGTGAACTACCCAAATTGAAAGTCACGACATTAAAATAAAAATGGCCGCTCCTGTAACTGCAACTTGTGTATGTTCTGTGAACTGCAGCAACGAGTGTTGTAGAGCAAGTAATTATTTTGAAGTCGCTATATTCGTGAATAGATTTGTCCCATAAATAAGGATATTGTTAATAATGCTCTAAAATCGTTGGAATATCTATTGGGGACATGATAAATTGGAAATCGATGACAAACAAATGTATATTATTTGTCTGTTATGTCAAAATATAAAAATATGGTGGGGTTACGTCAAATGACGCACTGTCAATATCGGTGTCGCGACATCGCGGCACTAGCATCTTGACATCAAAAGCCGCGACATCAAGCTGTTCACACGGTGACATTTGATGTTGCGACTTTTGATGTCGCAACATCAAATGTCACCGTGTGAACTACCCTTAATATATACTTGATGAGAACTTGTGTGAGAACGTAATGAACGAAAGCGAAATCCGTTCAAAAAACGAACAAAACATTTTTTGATTTAGTCCCTGGTTAAAAATGTAGTAAATGACCACAAACAACTTTTATTTGAAAATATTTTTGCAAAGTTATCACAAGACGAGATATCGACGCGTTACGTTACTTTTTGTACACACTGTATCATAGTCATAAATGTTTCTTTTAAGATGTAATGTTTGATAATTTAGAACTTCATCAAATATATCCAAAGCAGCTGAGAACACTCTCCAATATTAACTGAATTGTTATTTAAATTATTTAATGACTAATTAATTATCCGTTACGCCAGTTCCATATAATTGGTCTCCTACGCCAATATTGTTAACAATTGGAACAAAGAATAGGGATTTCATTAAAACCTTCAGTTAAGCTAAATACCTTCGAGTTTTGTAATAAAATAAATATTGTACGTCATTTCGGCAACTACCTTACAAAAGTAATTAGGACTTGTCTTGGCACCTGGTACCAATTTTTATTTTATAACAGAATTAAATAAATTGCACTAGCTTGCTGCGTATTAATAATAACTACTTTACAAAAATAATCGTCTAACATTATCATTATTGTTCGTATTAAAATGTAATGTAATATAAAAAATGTTTTACCATCATACAATCGCAGCGCTCTTTCTGCACGTATTCCTTTCCAAAGAGTACACGTAATACAAAAGTACGTGATAGCCAAAACCAGAAGAGGTATAACTAGAAGAATGATATCCAAGAATAGGTTGTATGCTTTTTCATATTCTAACGATGGCCAATCTTCTCTGCATTTGTTGTGTCCTGAAACGAAGACAACCCATTATTAATTGCAATTTTATTATTAACACAATCAAAAATACACGAATAAATAAGTGTGCAAAGATGCGACTTTAATCTTTCCAGCAATAAGAATATGAAATTATGATTAAACTAACTTTAAAAGAAATACTGTTATCTAATTTTGCATGAAATAGGAGTTGCAAAGAGGCCAATAAAAAATTCATTGTGGAAAATGCAGTACAAAGATTTTCCCCTTTTTACTTATCAGACTTTGCATTTTTCAGACGATGCTGTTGTTATAAGATCGATATTAAAGATTGCTGATAAAGCGTTGAAAATATTTCCATAACGCTTAACAAAATATCCAGATCACAACACAAAAATGTAACAACAGCTGTACAATAACAATAATTATATTTTAATGATGATTATAAACATTTTGGCTACAAGTTACAAGATAACATGTGCTTTAATTAGCGTAAACCTAAAATTACAACATTAGTCAGGATCAAGAATTTCGGTTGAAGTAAAATAAGATTTTGCGGAGCTGCAGTTTGTTTTAAGGATTATTGTGAGGGATTCCGCAGCATATCAGATATTGCGACGAAGCGTTGAAAATGATTACTTGTGATGCCTTTGTCGCAATGGCCAAATCTCAATAAAGTTTTGTGGAATCAGAGAGACAATAAAACTCGAAATGAATAGGGTTTCACAAGATTTTCCGTAATTTGGATCAGACTTTTATGACATGTAAGGACTTTAGAAGGTCTTGGACGTGTATTAACTAAATGGCGCTACTTGAAAGACCTCTGATATTGAAAACAACTCAAACTTTTTAAATAATTTATATAGTTTTTAAACAGTACCTTGGTTGGTTGGTATTAAATGACTTAAAACTGCTATAGGAATCATGCAAATTAAGCTTCCAATCCATATAATACTTATAAGTTTATAAGCGTGACTGATAGTTTGCCATCGTAGAGACCTCAGGGGATGGCAGATAGCGTAATATCTTTCCACTGATATAGCAACCAAAGTCCATACACCCACGGACACTGAGCAAGCTGGAAAGAAATAAAAATTAGTTCTTTTATCTGTTTGATGTACAATTTTTCTTCAACTCCAACGCCTCATCGAATTTAATCCTTAAAAACGACGTAACAACTTTAACACAAAAGAATTTTTCAACCTCTTAATGTAGCGCGATTAAGTTCCTATAGTTAATAAAATAATTGTCACTAATCGTTAATTATCTGTAGCAATTTATGATCCTTATGCAATGATAGCGTAATTAGTTGGATATAAAGTATGATGTCTTAAATTCGCATTAACTAACTTAAAGTTAAGCCCTTTCACGAAACTAACTTACAAACATGCAATAGTTGGTCGAAACTGAATGCATTTTATTACCAATTAGATTAATTACTTGCAGCTCTCCTAACGTAATGATCACAGTAAATTACTGAAAATAATATAATTGTGATCAGGCATCGTTTGTTGCCAGTTACTTTATGTGATTGTTTTGCAATTAAGACGAACACACTTAATTGCCTTTTAGAACATCTGTAGCCCTTATCGTGGGTGCTATATATTTCAACTTTTTTGTTTTCGTTATCGAATTTTAGACCCATGTTCAGAAACTGAAGGAACAAAATTAAGAATTGGAAATTAATCAATATACTATTAAAATGGAACACACACAAATAGGAGGTAAAAAACGGTTGAGAATTTTAAGAGCAGTATCGACCATTTTTTAACACCTTTTGTAAGATATGGAGGAAAAATATTGGGTCCTCGTTACGTGTAGTTGCGTACTAATTAAAAATTAAAACTAAGCATTATGGTAATGACTGACGGCAGGTATTTCTCGATATTAATTAACTTCTGAAACTCCGGATTGTTATTCGACTTGACTGATTCGGAGTAAAACTATTTATTAATAATGCCTTTCGGGTAGCCTTCGGAACGTAACTGCGTGTAAAGTTATGGACCTTAACTTGTATAAATCTCATGTCAGACTCTGCTGGTGCAATTCCTTTGAGCAATTACGGTTAAACCCGAAATTCTAAGAGATGGTACGAATTACCAAGAGGAAATACCACAAAAATAATAAGAAAATATGTTGAAGTAATTGATTTATTGATATAAATGAGTTTAGTTAACACTAGAATAGGGTTTCAATAATGTTTTTTGTACATAAAACGGGACATTTCCAAACCGTTACTTAAAAAATCTGGGACATTTTGTAAAAAAAAAAAATGAAAATTTGGAAAAAAAAATTATTACAAAGTGTTTATTATATGATACAATTTTTAGCATTTGTAAAAATACAGACAAGACAAGACAAGACCAGTAAGGCTAAAACGAAGCTTCCAAAAGCACCTGTGCTAAATTCGACAATGCAAATTTTAAAAAAATGTGATTCACTGTAATAAACCTTAAAAAAAAGACAAAAAGCTTTAATTTATCCACAACGGTCAAAATGCCGGTTACGCAGTTGAAGGTAGTAATATTTGCCGGCGGTTCTAGTGTTATTATTCACTCACTTTTTTAGGAAAGATCTCTTGCACAAATGCCCGTCTCTTTGTCAATGGCCATCTACCGGCATAGAGCCGACATTCGTGAAATTGTTGAAGCATTTCTACAAAAGATTCTTCGACAAAAAGATGTTTTTTACTTCAACTAATTTATGTTAGCGGATATGTTTAATTAAATAGAGAGTAAACCGTTTATGAAAATAATTGTAAATTGTAATGGTAATGTCAGGATTTCGTGTCGTCTTGATATATTAAACAATACATTTTAGCAGCTAATGTTTCACATATCACAAAGTTTACTTCAAATTTGAACAAGAAACGTTGACGTGTTACGACGCAAAGCGTATTATTAATGTACATATATACGACTAGTCGTGAAAAGCAAGCTATATTTGCAGAAAAAATATATCAGAGTTTCGCCCATTATTTAAAAATACATACAACACAAGCGATTTGGACATGTAAGAATGCAATGCAAAATCTAAAACGCAAGCGGACGAAAATCCTTTCATGTTTATATTTTATTACTTATCCCATTAAGTATTATGTTTTCTGTCGTTATTTTATTTAACATTCATAGACTTTTTCCATAAATATGTTATAAGCAATGTTCAGAATGTACAAATACCTAAAGCACTTTCGTATGGTTTTCATCGGGGAATTCGTATTAACATCGTGTCGTTTTTGCTCCAGGATATTGATCAAGGGAAAGCAAAGTTGGTAGCATTTATATGTAAAACAATTTTTTATAACAAAAACTTTTACCATCAACGTAGTCTGTAGTGGCTTTTTGTCACAACTAACAAAATAAGTTAGCATATATAACAATCCATTAAAGTATCGGCAACAAACAATAACAAACATTTAGTCAATTGTCATTTAACGCAATACCTATTCTGTTGGTTTATTTTAAAATCTTTCTAATATAACAGTATCTGCAAGTTGGCATTTTTCTGTTTTGTGCTTGTTCGTGGGCGCTTTTTCTTTAGATCATACTTTATACATAAATACATTTCACAGACACTGTAATCCGATTAGAACAAAATGTAATGCATAATACAAGATGACATGTTCTAATATAAACACAGTCTATGAAACATCAATCATATTGCATGTTCTTAAAAGTTGTGTAAAAGCCGTTTCTACCATGTCACAGCCGTAATTAAATTCTCTTGCTCTGTTATAATAAAACATATCTCGGATTACATATATGAAAATAGAGAAAAACGTTTATTCGGTTTAATACTTGTTCACGCAACGTTTCGATTCTGAAAAATTGTAGAATGTTTACTTTGGTAAGACTCTGCGCAACTAAACATATGGGAATTACTAATCCCTTGTTAATTGGTACTAATCAATACTCAAGTTTAATTAATGGCTAGCCCGTTGTCGCACTTATACATTATTTTAAACAAAGCCTATATTTTATTGTCGTTATAAATTCAATACGATTCAACTATTGTGTATGTTTAGCAACAAATCATCTCATTGAAATCCAAGCATTACTATTGTGTAAATAGGATCAATTTATTATTTAAAATAATAATAGGTTTCTGTCATTCATTCATATCCCTGCATATAAAAGTATAAAATACAGAATAGCATACACATTTTTCAATCCTATAATTTTCCTAAAGTCGTTAGATAAATTTTTCATTCTTTTACATATATTTTGAGCAAGTATAGGCCTTTCAATATTAATTTTCGTGTTATTCAGACGTTATTTTTTTAAATTATATCTATCTTATTATGCAGGATGTCTCAGTTTGTGTGCGGAACATTCTTCGACCACAATTTTTCGCCTCCACAATTCCTCGCCCACAATTCTTAGCCTACACAATTCTTTGCCACCACAATTCTTCGCCGCCACATTTTTTTGCCGCATGCAAGCATATCACAAATTTTGTTTGTAAATGTGATTGTTTTTATTTATAACGTAACTTTTAGAGATTATTTTACATTAGGTTAGGTTAGGTCAGGTAAAGTTAGGTTAGATTAATTTAATTTTTATTCATACTATAATAACAAACAAAATTAGAAATCACAACATACCCTATTTATGTAGCAATTTTTAAACAATATAAAAAGAAGAAGTATTAGTGTGCAAGAAAAATTTTAGGCTAGTGTAAAATAATCTGTAAAAATAAAAACAATCACATTTACAAATAAAATTTGTGATATGCTTGTATGCGGCGAAGAATTGTGGCGGCGAAGAATTGTGGCGGCGAAGAAATGTGGGCGAAGAATTGTGGAGGCGAAGAATTATGGGCGAAGAATTGTGGGCGGAGAATGTTCCTAGACCCGTCTCAGATATCAATTGAAACATAAAAATCTCGTCAATTATAAGAGATGCAGGTTTGCTTAAATTAGATGTATTATTCTTAAGTGTGAGAGCAGCTACAATACATTTTAAAACTTCCTGGCACTCCAAAAGTAATGGCAAAAAATGTTTCTACACAGTTTTTATGCTAAATAACGTAGCATCTTAGCGCCAACTTTATTACTATTTGTAACAAATTAAACAACAATATTATAAAACTTTAATTAACAATACCGCACAGGCAAATGATACTGTCATTTGACATTTAATTGGTTGCTTATTGTTTTTTTTTTCATAAACAGCTTAACAAGTGATTTCTTTAATTTTGGTAAAATACTGTTTTTTTTTTGATTTTCTGAGTTAACAACCCATAAAAAAAATTAGTGGTTATAACTCAAAACTGGTAGGGGATAAAAAAAATATTAAAAATAGTAGTTACATTCGACATTAAAAAGAACCTTGAGAAATTACAAATAAAATAAATCTAAAAAGAGGTTACAGGAGAAAAAATAAATTCGACTTTTTCATATTTTTTGCTATAACTCCTGCAATACGAGAAATCTCGTACTTTTAAAAATAGATTGTAGCTCCTCTCATACTTAACAATTATTTATTTATTTTAAGCCAACCTTGTATCTTTTATAAGAAGGGAGATCCTTTTATGTTTAAAATTTTATCTGGGACACCCTGTACATAATAAATATATTTGAATTGTAACAATGAATCAAGGCAGAATTTTTCGAGATTTTTTATCAGTTTCTAAAATGCTGTTTTGTTCTGAGATATTTAAGGCTTATGCTATGATTCTATTTAATTATTCACAATACCTGTTCAAATTTTCATGTTTCTTTTTAGAGAGACGGAATTCTTTTTAATGTTAGTGCTTTCACGACACTGAAATCTTTTCTTTGCTTGACATGCACGTTCTGTTCCAAGTTTTCAGCGTCTTGTCCTAGTTGACTTTTAAATTTCCCATCTTGAAACTGCAGTTTGCAGTTGTTGCAATTTTATAGCTTGTCTTACATTTTTGTGCAACTAAAATTAAAAATGAGAAAGATTGTACTTGAGGAAACGATTTATTGTTGTTCAGCCGACAAAATGTGTGGCAAATTTATTAGGTAATGGACATACTTCATTAGCAACAGTTATCGATTAGTGTAGACACAAGATTTGCGCTACATACTGAACTGAAACAGGTGCACTACATTGCAAACAACTTGATGGCTTACAGGTACTTTGTGCAAGTACTGATTTAATTTCGCTACAATGCTTTCAGTGTGGCAAAACCACATATAAAAGCGAACTCAATTTAACGGAATATCGGAATGAAATCAAACAACAAAAAGCGAGAAGCCTCGCACACATAACCCCCGTAAACAATTTTTTTACTAAAACAGATTTGCGCCGCCCAACTACGAGTCATTTACTGTAGTTTTTTTGTCGTTCCGGAAAAAATTTAATCGTAAATATGTTAATCATACCTGAAAGAAAGCGTCTTATAATTCGTTTTTTTTTTAGTAATTTGCATATTTAGATTTATAAGGATTAAACAGGGATAACATGAAATTTAACGCCGAAACGGAAATCTCCTTTCACAGGAAACAATGAATTTAATTTGGATTTTAGACCGAATATTCCAAGTTTGAACATTAATTACAAACATTCATCATCGATGAAAGCGCTATAGATTTTTGGAATCATTTAACGGTCTATTTGTGTAACTAAATGCTTAAAAAGGTTATGAATAACATTTGAATTATTCTGTAGGTCTTGAGTATGAAATAAAACTTACAATTTAACTTGATTTCATCAAGTACAAAATTATAAACTCCTAAACTTCAAATGTTTGGAAATTTTTATTTCGATATTTTACTTAATTCGTAAGTTTATCCAATCATTTTTTTTTTATAGAAAGCGTAGAGCTAAGAACTGATTACCTCAAAAACATTACAATGACCTAATACAATTCCACATTCCGGAAATTTCGTACTCCCTTGGGATTTGAACGTCGGACGGAAGTACAAATCTCAACCTGTTACATCGTCCAGTCTGTAGTTCGGTAAATTGCGTTAACTAACTAGATGAAATATATTTCCGTCTTCATGGTCGATTAAATCCTATTGTGTAGTAAGATATAAACTTTATACAGAGATTGTGTGATTATTCCAACCACACGAGTTGTTTTTCCAACAATTACCTACCAAACGAATTACGTCAATTTAATGTTACTACAATTAGTTTTTACAGTTGAATAGTAAATAAACGAATACAAATTGAACATTTGCAACCTTTTATGTTTAGAAAAACATTTAATTTTACTTTCCTCGAAAAAACGTTTGATAGAGTGAACAGTGAACAGAAATGACATCTGGAGAAAATTAGAAGATCGAGGAATTGAAGAAAAATGGATAAAAGGAATACAAGCCCAATACAAACGAACGAAAAACTTGGTAAGAGTAAGACAAGAATATTCACAAAGGTCCGAAACAACAAGAGGGGTAAGACAGGGCTGCATTCTAAGTACACTACTGTTTAATATAGTACTAGACGAAACAATTAAAATACAAGAGGCCAAATGAAACAATACAAAGTGAGACACTGGAAAATGGAAGACATAAATATGTCGGAAATATTATACGCCGATGATATAGCTTTAATAGCAAAAGATGAAATGACATTAATAAAAATATTGAATAATAGTTTGAAGCAGAAGATAAACAAACATAAGATGAGACGATGATAATAAGCCGGAAAGAGAAAAAGCACAAGATAAAACTGAAAGAAGAAGAGCTAGAATAGGTAAGGAGTTTCAAATATGTATGCACAACAATATCGCAGGATGAAAAATTAGACGAATAAATTAACGAGAGGACAGGCGCCGCAGGAAGATTATTCAACCCAATAAAAACTCAATTCCTTGCCAAAACAAATAAATACCTAAAGAGATAAAAACGGAAATATTCAAGAAGGTTGCCATTCCTACATTACCATATGGTGCAGAAAAGTGAACGTTATCCAATAAACAAAAAAGCAAAATATAAAGCGCTGAAATAATGTTTTTAAGGAAGATCGAGGTAAAAACAAGGAAGGATAAATTAAGGAATGAGGTCTTCAGAGACAACTTGAACTTGGGACCTGTGCAGCACAGAATCGAAGAAGGGCTGTTAGTTAAGATGGTATGGGCACATAATGAGGATGAAAGATGAAAGAACGGCAAGAAGGATATACGAGACAAGGGTACTTAAAAGGAGGAGGGGTAGACTGGGAAGAACCTGAACGTAAAAGGTAAAAACAGCAGCAGAGAAACGAGGAATCTTGTGGCAGGAAATAAAACAAAAAACGCAAGAGGGAGGAGAATGGAGACAGATATGGAAAAGAAACCCCTCGCGATAACTAACTCTAACAAGTCGTACACCAGGAAAGGTAAAACGGCATTAGGATTAAGTAACTTTTTTTAAGTTTGGTTTTACTAATATTGACATTATATAACAATATCAATAATAAAGTTCTCCGAACCTCATTTTTATCTACGCGAGACTAGAGAGGTAATTAAAGTCACCAAGTTTAAAAAGTAATTCGTTATATAACTTTAGATTGGCACCTAAAGCCAGTTGAAATTCAAATTTTTGTGACGTTCTTGTGAAGCTGACGCATTTAACGGCGCAATTTTCTTAGATAATTCCTAATGAAGCGTAAAATATTACTAGCTCACAATTTTAAAATTATTTAACTACTTTAGATACAATTCGATTTAAGCCTTACATAATAAAAAAATTTAAAAAAAGTCTTTTCCTTAAATAATTTTAAAATAAAACGACAGTTTCAATAACTTTGTTGAAAAAGGATTAGAAAGCAAGCAGTAATTAACATAATATTTCATTGTCGTCCGTATACATCGATATATTTTTGTTGAAGTTTACTTTTAACTTTAACAACTCAGTAAAGATTTTTACATTATCAGCTTTAAAATAAAGTGATCATGCTTTTATTGTAAGTATGTGTATGGCACTGTGAATTGCTGCAAAATGCCAGGGTAAAGGTTAGTCTGTAGGTGCATTACATATTGTTCAAACAAGCGGAAATCGCTTCCAAAGAAACAAAAAAATTATTAAAGGTGATCTTAATATAAATGGGTTACACAAGTCACAAGAAAATGTAGTACTGAAGTAATTTTTTATCATTCCATTATTTTAAAGTAGTACCTAAGCCCAATACACCCGTACAGGGCGGACCCGGTCAACTGGAACTGGACGATGCGACGCCGAGTGGGCGGGCGATGATCATCGGGCGACAGATGGTTAACTTGCGATAGCTAACAATAAGGCTAGCGCACATTACTGCCGGAGCGAGTCGCATCGCATAGCATTTTTTAAAATGCGGTAGCGCACACTAGAAGCATGTCGAGCCGGAGCGCATCGCATCGCATCGCATTAAAATACAGAGTAATGTTTTTCTTGCATTTTTTGATCGACATTGCTTGTGACTGCCTGTTTGGATAGTTCCGATAGTTCTGATGAAGATTTTTATTTATTTCAACTGCTCTTTGATGGAGAGAAAACATAATTTACATAATTTTTTGACCAATGACACTTGCCACTGGAGTGAAGTAGACAAAAAAGAAAGTACGACAACAGAAACATTTCCAAGATTTACCAAAATACCGCCAATACCGGTTATCATGCTGCACAAGAAGCTTTGTACATTCGTAACAGCTTTTAAAAAAAATTTCATCCCAAACTGAAATTAACGCTGTACCATCTGAGCTACGACCAATTGGTGATGGGTTCACTATGCAATAGAATTATGACTTTAAACACAAATCAAGATTGCGCAGAGGCTATTTAAAAAAAAAGAGGCAGAAGGTCTCTTGAATAACATAATTTGGCCACCACAATCTCCGGATCTGAATCCTAGAGCTTGTATGAGAAGAGCTCGATGGAAAAGTCCGCGAAAAATGTTCTCGTCAAAAGATTAGCGTTCTTAGGAAAAATGGACGAGAATTTTACCAGTCACAATATAAAAATAAGTTGCTCGCATGCCAAGATTGCTAAGAAATATCAGTAGATAAATGTAAACCCGGCTTTTTTGATGAAAATTCAGTAACACAACTAGTTTTTGTATTCTTGCTTAATTTTATGAAATTCCAATTTTAATGTGATTAATTATTATAATTTTAAGTATATAGGGTGTTTCATAATTGAATGCTGATCCTTAAGGGTATTATTCCTTCGATGATTTTAAGAAAAACAGATCATATCAATGTAGGTCCGCAACCGGCGTATTTTTGAGATACAGGGTGCTAAAAGTTGAAAAAAATATCGGTTTTTTCGTAATATCTTTGATACCGCTTTAGATATTTTTTTGAATTCTAGCAGGTACTAACTAGGCATAAAAACACATTTTTTTCAGAAAAAAAAATTGTTCTATTTCTACCAATGGCGTCCGTACTAACATGTCCTTGAATATTTTTAATGAAAACAATGATGTGCCACTGTTTTTTTTTCAAAATAAATGTTATTTTTATAATTCTGCTTTATCTCTTAGTAAAAATGGCCTCTTGACTTTTTTTTGTCCGACGAACGGTTTTCGAGTAAAAAAATAAAAGGCTATTAGGTACTCTTGAAGAGTAAAAGAGTACATTTTACTTTAGTTTTAATTTTTAATAATCAAGTAAATACATTCAAGGACATGTTAGTACGGACGCCATTGGTAGAAACAGAACAATTTTTTTTTTCTGAAAAAAATGTGTTTTTATACCTAGTTAGTAGGTACCTACCTACTAAAATTCAAAAAACACCCTGTATCTCAAAAATACGGCGGTTGCGGACCTACATTGATATGAACTTTTTTCTTAAAATCATCCAAGGAATAACACCCTTAAGGATCAGCATTCAATTATGAAACACCCTGTATATGTTATTCCGTAAAAATTTCTTTTATATTTAAAGAACACTTTTTGTGAACTTCACAGTTCTCAAACTTTTGATTGGAAGTGTAAGTAGTTCTTCATTCACTTCAGAAAAAAATATTTTACCTATACATATACCTAAATAATGTACAACTTCAATGCGTTACCGACAATAAACACGTGCGTCGAAATCCGCGAAGTATCGCACACTTGGACGGATCGCAACGCATCGCAGCGGGTCGCAGCGCAGCGCATCGCGAGCAAAAATCCGCCTGCCAGGCGATGCGATGATGCGCTCCGCTGCGCTATAGTGTGCGATAGATCATATAAAATGCGTGAAAACGATCCATGCGGATTTTTGCGATGCGATGCGGCCCGCTGCGACCCGTCCTAGTGTGCTAGCCTTAGTGCGCGCCTGGCAACTAGTCGACAAAAAATAGATCAAATAAGCAATAAGTAATTTA
This sequence comes from Elmis aenea, assembly GCA_947652605.1. Taxonomy (NCBI): domain Eukaryota; kingdom Metazoa; phylum Arthropoda; class Insecta; order Coleoptera; family Elmidae; genus Elmis; species Elmis aenea. The sequence continues at coordinate 24,544,325 of OX393581.1, read as the reverse complement.
TTAATATTATTTTGTAGTTAAGACACATACAGGTTTATTTACACATGGTACATATACAGGGTGTTTGAAATTCAAGTTTAAACATGGCGATCTCGCTTATTATAATAGCTAGAGTATAGGTTTAAATTTGGCAAAGTTGAAAATTTGGTGCTCGTTAATTACCCGAAGACAAATTGGAAATATCAAACGGTATCAGAGTAAATGGGGAAAACAGGAAAATTCGATTTTTGAAAACCGACTTTAACTTCTTTGGAGCATACAATTTTTCAAAACAGGCATGTTTATCTCATAAAAATAACCGAAGAGCCCGACACCAGAATTGCGCTAACTGTTATGGTAACCGAGATACCCTGTAAAACATTCTAATTTTGTCCACTCTGTACACATTTAATAGTACTGAAAAAGATGGGTATAATACTATCTAGTGTAATCTGTAAATTGGTTTCAGTAATAAGAGTTTTACCAAAGTCGAACAAGATAAGCCAAAACTGCTCAATTGCAAAGCATTTCAAGCAGGTCACATTAGAATACATGATACAACGGTAAATTCTTGTTGGTAATGGATTCTGGTGTGGGAGGGACGCAGCAAATAAATGGTCGCAGACACCACCATTGTAATTCGATTTGAAATCGGGTCTAATCCCAACAGGCAACGATGATTTCCTATGCGTTTACGAACATCGGTGAAGAATGACAAACTTGTCCTCTGTTCGTGCTCAGTTTTTATTATTCGACTGTCTAAGTTAACTGAAAATTATGTACTCTTTGTGCCTGTAACGCATTTGACACAGAACAGGAACCGCTGAAATGCGAGTGTCTTTGTCATGATTACAGTAGCACCGGTATTTTGAAGGTCAGATGACAACCCAAGTTAATTAAAACATTCGTTGAATATAACGTGTAACGCAACAAGAATTTTAATTTGGTTTTCGCTTTTATCTACAGACAGAGTAAATTTAATTACGCAATTATGTTAGCAAAGGAATGATAGCTGATATTAAATCGGAAATTTTAATTAGATAGTCATTTAGAAATTTTAAAACACAATTAGGCAAAAATGTCGTTCATTTAAATTTATTTTTAACTAAATCGTGCTTAAAATAAAAATTCAGCTAATGACACTTGTGTACCGTTTAAATATCGCTTGCGCTATCAGCCATAAAATAATGGTAAAATGTAAATTAAAACTATACTTCCAATCGTTCATACAAATCACACAGCATGTACGTCGTAAGCCAGTTACTAATTTGAATAATTGCCCACTAAATTACTAAGCAAACGTAGTTTAAGTTTCGATCAATATTGATACTACGAAATTATGTCCTCATTATTTTCGATATTGAAATTGAAATCGGTACATTCAGCGCCGCTAAGAGAGATACAAAAACTTCGATCACATTAACGCATGAAATATAATGACGGGTTTCTTTTATTTATTTGCCTACGCAAATTTCTCTAAATATTAAAATATTTCAAAGTAATAACTCATACTATGAACCAGTATTCCTGGAAATTTCATTGAGCTATTCTTATTAACTCCAAAGATATTGCTGCTTAAAAATTCTAAGAAAAAAAATTTATACTATTTTTATTGTTTTACAATTTGTTTTTTCCACTTAGGATCAAAAACAAAATATCCCCAGTTTTAACATCACATTTTGAGCAAATAAAAGGTTTTTATTGCTTGCCATCAGCAAAGTTAAAACTGATGTACCGATAAATAATGCGTTAAAAGCTTTGATGCATATTGCAAATACAGCATTTTCGTGTAATCTTTACGTTAATGTAATCATTAACATTGTGATAATCAGAGTCGTTGAGTTAATCATCTAATGTGCTTGAATTATACCTTAAAATAGGGTCTACATTTATAGAAGGTTTAGAGATATTAGCCTCAAAGGTCGCAAAATTGAATTACATGAAACCTTCGATTCGTATAACTCACTTAGAAGTTAACTTTGACGTGTCTTAATGGCACATTTTTCCACCAATGTATTTTGTTGTCTTTCAATATTTTGTAAGCACTATAGATAACTGAGAGTTCAAGAAAATATACGACTTTAAATGTTACACAAAAAAGGCAGAATATTACCTTTCCGCAAACGAAATAATTCCCAAGCAAAGGTTATCTTATATCTTTTTCAAGCAGGAAAATTCTATTTTATAAATGATCGTTGTGAGGCATTCTGTTGTGGGTAAACAAGCCAGAAGTGCGGTTTCTGTAAACGATGTTTGCCAGCGGATGCCAGACAAAGCGTTTTGGTTAATCAAATTCTATTCAAATATAAAGTTTGCAAAATATAACGCGTTGGGGTTTTTTTGGTACATTAAAATCTGCACTATGTACAGCAAAATAAGAAACTATCTAATGCTGTCAGTGAACTGTGTGTTCTCGGTTATCTAAATTCTAAAGTAACACCGCATGTTTAAATAAATCACCTTGTACGTATGTAAGTAAACGACATTCTAGTACAACCCTCCTCCCGCCACCTTTGAGGTGGAGTTTATAGTCATAAATAATAACGGACTTTATCAACAAAATTAATAACTCCTGCAAGTGACTTAACAGAGCAAGTTGCTCTAAAGATAATGTAGGTGCCAACAATATCAAATTTCCTAGGAGCATACATTTTTTACTGCGTTTAAATAGTTTGAAGAAAAGGGAATTCGATAAAAGCGTAGTAGCATGAGTAAGAACCAGAAAAAAATTCAAAGGACAAGTGATTTGTTAAAAATAAAAGCTGGGACACACGACAGACGAAAAACGAATAAAATTTTATTATATCGTAATAAAAAAGACTGAGTTTCAAACACGATTTCAAATCTTCACGTAAAAAAGATGTAATTTAAGATTCTATTAACTGGTTTAGCATTTCTACTAGAGATATTTTGGTAATAAAGTGATTTTTAACTAAACTTATTTATAGGTTCACACTAATACAAATAAGCTGAATATTTGACATAAGTTGATACGGAATTTACAGTTTTAAATGCTCTACAAATTTTAACAAATTTAATTGTAACTTAATCAATTCTCACAGTATTGTTGAACGTCTAAAGTAAGGGATTGCAAATGTATCACAGGTGTCCTTAACAGACATGATGTTCTATCTAATCCAAATTAATAGCCAATTTTGTTGATGAACCGCTAGTAAGTCTATAGATCTACTAAGACTAAAAGTAAATAGGCGTTTCATTGAATATATAAGTACAAACATGTGTATGTGCTTTTAATCAGGACTGTTAAACTTTTGCAGACGATATTTCTGACAGAAAAACGCATTTAAACTACAATAAGATTAAGGCTTTTCTTATTAATCAAATCGAATACGATACGCAGGAAGTGGCAGAGAAGGTGCAATTTATTTATGATTCCGTGTAATGCACGAAGTACAGCGATTCAACAAAAACCTTTATCTAGAAGATATGAACACTGCATAAGACATGAAATATTATGAACCAGACATCGCCAATGCAGCCTCCATCGTTTCACAAGCGGTACCAATTTATTTCTCTGATAATACTGCATTTTACTGGAAAATAATTGCCAACATCTAACAACGTCTAGTATCATTTTGGTATACTGGAAAGTTTCAGATAAATTAATTTTTTTATTTTCATGTTCCATGCATTACAAAACTTTTATTAAGCTGATCCTATCTGCTGAAAAACGCATACTATGTTTCTTTTTAACTAAAGCCAGTTGCAAGTAAATATTGATAGATTTTATCAAAGTGCACACTAAAACCTCAAACTTACAAGATCACCAAGAAATGTGTAGTTGGTATTACAATTAGGGATAAACAAATGTCGTGCCAGCGAAAGGATGCGCCCAAAGTTTAACGAAAACAATCAACCGCGAAATAATACCAAACACGACACGCATGGCAATAGCTGTTATTTTTAGCTTCTTGCATGCAATAAGAACATATTTTCGGGGAACACAGTGGCTATACAAGTACATACACTGAAACGTCGTCAAATGATTCCATTTGCGCACTGACACAGCGCAAAACGAATAAAATCCAATTTGACCCGTTTAATATGTCAATTTCTTCTACATAAAACTAATACAAAATATTAGAACTACTTTTATATCATTACTAGGTATATTATGTATACAGCGTGCCCATTTTTTTAACCTGTGGGATGGGTAACTCCGTTAATATTAAAGGTCTGTTCCAACAGGGCTATTACAATCCAATAAACTATCAGGATTCTGCGCACTATCGATATAGCGTGCCATTAAAGACTACAATGGCACGCGATATTGATACTGCGCAAACTCCTGATAGGGCGGCGCACTGTCATCAAGCGTGTTGGAACAAACCTTAAAGATACAGAAACGTTTAAATTAGCAAATTTGTACAGAATTTAAAGGGAAATCTAATGCCATTTTCAAATTTGACCAACGTCATCAACTTTGTGAAATATTTTGAAAAACAGAAAGGTCAATTTTTTCAAACTTGGATAATTTCGTAAACATATGAGCTAGAACAAAAATAAAAATTGGCTTTTATAGATATTAAGTCGATTTTAACTATGTTAACGAAATTTTCATAGCACGCTCGATTTCGGAGTTATAACACAAACCTGCTTTTTTTAAATGAAAGTCATAGTTAGCTATGGCCTTATTAAAAAGGTTATTTTTCTCTCGTTACAATGATAGAAGGTAGTGTAGTTTTTTTTTAAATAACCAAAACTCATTTTACATGTTCACTGCCTACTAATAGATGGTGGTTATCCCGTGTTGATATTCTTTTTTTTTCGATGTGACATTTAAGAGCTGTCACTTATTATTAGTGTAGCAGTTATTAGCCAGTTACAATTTTTAAAAACAAAACCTCAGAGTTTTTCAAATAAAATTTATTGATTATTATACGTATAAATCTCTCTCTCGTGTTGATCAAAATTTTTGATTGAATTTATTGTAAATTTCAAAAACAATGTTTTCTAATGAAGAAAAAAACAAGCTTTTCTGTTACTATGCTTGTAATAGAAATAGCAGCAATGCAAGTGAAATTTATTTGCAATGATTGATGGAAAGGGGGCAACCAAGAAAGAAATTATTTTCTTCATTAGAAACCAATTTAAAATAATACGGGTCATTTACAAAACCCAAAGATTTTAAAATTAAATTAACACAAACAAAATAGTTTATTAAATTATAGCTCGTGATCATCTTCATAAGATGGTTGGACCCTCACGAGTTGTTTTACGTGAAATACAGGTCTAGAGCAATTATTAGACAGTAAAAAATAAATAAAACAACAATTTTAACAACAAACTATTTTATTTTTCGACCGGCTGTAAATTTCTCGGTGGTTGGTTTTCAACTACCTTGGCCCGAATGTCCCGAGATTTTAAGTTCCTGTTGACATGCTTATTTACTGTAGTTGTATTTTTATCATATGACATATAAGCACATTTGTACCAGTAATGTGTTCTATTTATGATGTACAAATTTATCCAAAAATTGTTTGTTGATGTTCAAAATCCAAACACTGACGCTAAACTCCAAGTTAGGACGGTAATATTTAAACGTTAATGGGTTTTTAATAAAGTTGAAATCCTCATTACTTGGTCCTTATGAAGTGTTACCTGTTTTACTAACTGATGCGTCAGTATTTGTTACACGTTATTCATTTATAAGTAGGTAAATGAACACTGAAGTAAAATAAAAATTATTGATGCCGCGTAGGATGTCACAATATAAACTTTAGAAAGAATTATAGCTTTCAAAAACTTAATATTATACAGGATCTTCTATTTAAAAATCTCAATTTGGTATATATTTTGAACACCCTGTATGTGCTAAAAAAAATTACTCCTAAAATTCATTTTAAATTGTGAAATCCTTTCGAACGCAATATTGTTTAAACCTTAATCGTTATTGGAAGTGAAAATATTAATTTTTAAATATAATGTTACACAAATTGTAATATTTGGTGGAGGTGTCGGGTTAAAGAAAAAACAAGGTTATCAAATGCCAATAAATCAAACACCCTGCACTTTAGCAGTAACAAAACTTGAAGCGGGTTATGTTTAGGTTATCACGTAAAACACAGGGGTTCGATTCTAAGGTAAGACGCGTGAAGTGTACAATTCAAACGTTTAAAACAATAACAAAATTAAGCACACAAAGGTGATAGCGGCATGTTATTTTATGCCGAGATGAGACTCACAGAACAATGAGACTACTCAACTTGTTTAATTGGCAACGCCACAAAACACCACTTGTTCGCGCCTAGCGACACCTACACTTTTCGTACCAAGCTGCAAATTTAAATTTAAAAGGACATTCCGCTACAACCTTTAATTTTAATCTGAAAAAGAAATGCAGACTTAAAGGGTGTTTTATTTGAAAATCTCAAGTTGGTATAATTTTTAAACACCCTGTATGGCGATGAAAATTTTTGTAGAGCCCCTTAAAATACCTCTAAAGATGTCAACACAAACGCTGTTTTGTTCAAATTTATATTTCTAGTAAACCCAGAGATATTATTTTTCATTTTACATTTTTCTACCGAGTGTTTCATTAAGAACTTGCCAGTCCTGTCACTTTAACTTGTGTAATATTTAACAACATTATTTAAAAATACACTTTTAATATTTTATATTAGACACCAAAGCTCTATCTCATAAAATAAAGGAGTTACTGGGCTTAAGAGTTCTTACTGAATCACTGTGTATATATGAGTGTTCCGATTTTCTCATAGATCGCCAATTCTGAATTCCAATCTCTTTTCCTGATCTTGTTAACTGCTAAGTGATTGGTTTTCAGGACAGTAAAGCTGCCCATTATATATCTGTATATACTCGATTTACAGCAACATCTAAGACAAAGTTTATTGATAAGAACATATAATTTTTAAACGTTAGTCCCACAATTTACATTCTTTAAGGTTTAACAAATTTTTAGATACAATTACAAAGTTTAAACTTTGGTTAAGGATGACATATTTAAGGTTACAGACAATAAATTATGTAAATTGATTTTGTGTAACAATATTTACAATAGGTAATCAAAAATGAACTTTTTGTTATTTAAAGATCCAAATCAGAACGAAGTTTATCAGTGTAAACTTTATTTTAAAATAAATCGAAAGCAAAAATTAAAGCAAATTAATAAATTACAGTAGCGTGTTCATATTGTCGTGCAGAGCTTTCATCTGTCTCTATAAAGTTTAACGACAATTCATTAAGTTTAAGCATTTCTAAGACATAATCAATGTTGCGAAATCTTAGAGTAATTTATCAAAACGTTTAAAGTTGGAAAAATTCGCTAAAACACGACACTCAAAGATTAATAATATTCAATTCGTAATAAATAAAAGGTAATATTCGACAATACTTTTTTAAAGTACACTTAAACATTTACAAATTACTTGATAATGTTTCGTTCGCTACATCCTTTTAATGTACCTAACTTTTATTTTCGAGGTATTTTGTAGTTTGTACTAGGGATTGTAATACCGGTAAACCGGTTTACCGGTTTTGATTGACAGTTTTACCGAATTACCGGTAATACAAAAAGTCGGTAAATTTACAATCCCTAGTTTGTACCTACTTTCAAGTTGACTCGTCCAAGTGTTAAGGTCAATGTAAATAATTGGACATTACTTATAATGCCCGGGCAATTTAAAAAGTGCCCAATGGGATGTGACAAAATGATAAATTATATAGAAAATATTACATTGCCCGGGCATTATGAATAATGCTGGAAATCGAGTGGGCAATTTGAGAACATTTTTATTCATATTTCTCTACATACAAAAATAAGAGGATATTATATTAAAACAAATTTTTAAATAACTAGCAAACAAATAAAGAAACAAACTGGTGGTGATAAAATATGGGTAATTTATGCTTGTAAGAGACCGCGGCTGTCAGGTATTAACGCTATGTTCGCGTGTTTAAACGCTACGTTCACATGTAAGCGTTTGGGCGTAAAACTCGTCATAAAGGTTTTTGCAACCCATTAAAAATTACAATTAAAAAAACTTTCACCGACCTTTAACCTTATCCTCGTTCGCTTGGTCAATAATAAAGGGTCAGGTTAAAGGTTGGTTAAGGTTTTCTGTTTTTCAAATGCATAGGATAAATTAAATGTAGGCCATGTAATGGGTTACAACCTTCATAAATACTTTTACGCACAAACGCTTACAAGTGAACACAGTGTTCATATGAGAGCCACGCCGGTCTCTTACAAGCATAAATTACCAAAATAAGTATCAAAAATACGTGCGCCTAACTAAAAAAAAACATATTAGGTATGTACTTACAAATACATATACACACAAAAAGCCAAATTCTACAGTTTCTATTTATTAGAGCAGCTTCCACTTGGGTGACATTTCGAGTTATATAGCTAATTAAAGTGACCAGAGAAATAATAGCAGTATTTATAATGACCGGGCAATGTAATAAATTATCCTAGATTGTCGTAGACAATTACAAAATTATTAAATTGCCTGATTTTATCGGTCATTATTTATAATGACCAAGCATTATGAAAACTACCCTGAATAATCAAATTGACCGTAACACTTACTCTGATGTATTAGTTATTGGAATAATTTTAAAAATATATAATACAAATCGCTTCACATGCTGAAAGTATTATAAAGATAGCCTAAAACTACATAAATCTTTTGTGAAATTTTTAATATATTTATTCATTTATAATTCAAATATAAGCCACAATGAAAAGCAACTCAACAACGAACAATGAAACGAGTATCTGGTAATGCAATGTGACTGGAACAAACCACAATTGTTGTGCTTAACACAAATGACACTAATGGCTTTGGACTAGTTAAAAAGCTGTTCTATCTGGAAAACTTTGTTTAATGTTAAATCACTACTATCATTTCTGGAAAATATTACACACACATGAATTACATTTCCAAATAAAAGAATTTCCAACATTAAAATTATTACGTCATCTAAAATTCTCAGCCCGCTCTAAGTGGATCTGTCTAACTTGTAAATGGGGTATATCAAAATAAATGGCAAATAATTTTGTTTTTGTATGTTGGCTTGGCTTGTTTTAAAGTTAGTTATTTCGGTGTGATTTTATAAAGCAATTGCTTTGAAGAATAGGAGGCAAACTTGCAACAATGGAAAGTTGGTGAATTTCGAATATTCTGTAGCCACTTTTTAAGTAATCAACTTAATTTTTTAACAAACAGCGAACCAATAAATTGCGGACCATAAACAGAAAGAATACTTACGCAAGGACATAATCAACAGTTGTTAGAAACAATGAAATATTGAAGCTGTAACTATTTTGCTACACTTTTAAACAACAACATTCTGCTAGACGGTTCGATTTAGAAAAGGAAAACATTAATTGAAATACCGCCTTTTTTGTTCCGTTCCAAATTGTAACGTTAAATACTTTGGAATGCTTTTGTCAGCGAAAGTATTGCTTCGTTTGCTTTCCACAATGTCTACTTAATGTGTTTGTCGTTTGACATTTTACACGGTATAGCACGAATAAGTAAAATTGGATGTTTTTGTTATTATCTGTAAGAATCTAAGCAACAATCAACTGAAATAAAATTGATCATTGATAACGTTTGCAAGTAAGTTCATATATCAGACAAAGCTATTTTCTGCAGATATTTGGAATATTTTTTTCTTCCAAATGTTTCGTTACTTAGTGTAAAGTGAAATATAGCAGTGGTGTGAATTCGCGCAACTCAATAAAAACGAGGTATTTTACGCATTTATTCCATTATTGCCAGTAGTTTGTGTGAATAATTTACTGCACAAAATGAAGTTTTTGCTCAAAAACCTTTGTTATTTATAGTATGTTGGAAAAACTACAATAGTCTGGCTCAAAAGGCATTAATATAATGATTTGATTTAATAGTTAAGGAATACTAGCATAACAATGTTACAAACGTATTTGTAACATTTCGTGTTTGGTAAATCATAAATCGCTTTTCCAATACGAATTGAAAATCTGCCCCAGTGGCGCATCTAAGAAAAATTGCACCTATGGCAAGCAGTAATGTCGCGCCCCTAAAACTTTATCCGGGATACGTTGATTACTCAATGTGTTTAAAAATTTTGATTCAATCAAAGAATTATATAATAGTATCTCCTACATAACAAGAGTTGTAAGAAGCATATTACGCACAAGTGGAAAAGTTACGCACGGAGCCACGTAGCGGCGAGTGCGTATTTCCACGAGTGCGTAATTGCTTTACAACTCGTGTTATGTAGCTTACTTTTTCTACGAACACATAATACCTACGATTTTAACAGCTTTTTGGCTAATATACACACATGTAATTACGTTGTCTTATCAATTTTGATGTAAGCCTACTTTGACGTTTCTAAACAAGTGTGCGTTTTGCTTATCGTGCGTTAGGACTCACCATGCATGCAGGCTGTACGATAAGAGTCATTTACATTAGTGGTAGTAGAAAAATAAATATGTATTGCATTTCGATGATGTGGGTTACATTGAGACGATACTTTGTTTTATTCATATACAGGGTTCTCGTTTTTCGAGGGCCACTATGGGGATCTCGTAAACGGTAAGAGTTACGACTTCGGTTAAATCAGGGCAAAGTTGTATATTCAGGTGCTTAATAATTTAAAGCAAACAGAACTTATCTAGCTCTTTTAGTTTTTGAGATATAGGGAAAAAAGTAAAAAAGTAGATTTTGGTTTTTTGTCCGTAACTTTTTCATTTGATGTCGAATTTCATTTCTGTAAAAACATTTTTAATGGCCACTTTTTGCAAGGAAGCAGAATCCCCAATTACATTTTCCGTGCGACGTTTCGTTTTTTTAAAACCATCATCGGGTCAATTTTTTCTTATGGACGCTATATCTGATTTTAACGCCAATTTGTAGAGCATTTTTTTCTGAATTCGACAATGTATAACACTTGGGACTTCTTTAAAACAATTGTTGTTAAAAATGGCAAAAATATAATTGGGGATTCTGATTCCTTGCAAAAAGTGGCCATGAAAAAATTTTTACAGAAATAAAATTTGACATCAAATGAAAAAGTTACGGACAAAAAACAAAAATCCACTTTTTTACTTTTTCCCTATATCTCAAAAACTAAAAGCTAGATACTGTTTGCATCGCATTATTAAGCACCTGAATATACAACTTTGCCCTAATTTAACCGAAGTCGTAACTCTTACCGTTTACGAGATCCCCATAGTGGCCCTCGAAAAACGAGAACCCTGTATATATACAGGGTGTGTAAAAATTGGCGGAAGCGCTACACGTGGCGATGTTCTCCGTAAAATTCTAAGTCGAAAATCTTAATACGAAAATGTTGTACCATGCTTGCTGTGTCTGCAAGAGGTCCTTAAAGTTTTGACATTTAGTCCTTTAATAAGCGTTATCTAATATTTTTTAATGAAAAAGCTGCAATTTGGAATAAAAATAAATTTCGAATAGTATTTTTTCCTAGATATTGTGTTCTTCCTTTTAAAAATTGGTGTTGAAAATATGTGAATCACTGATCAATGAAAATAATGCATATGGCAACGTTGTCATTAGCTGTCGTCTCTGTTTTTCTCGTAATTATTTCTAGTTTGTGTTTTACGATACCCAAAAGTTTGTACTTTACGAACTGAAGGCTTTTAGTTCAAACAAAAATTGTAAATACCTAAGTAAAAATTGCTGATAAAAAAACTTCCAAACGCAAATCAATATATGCAATGTTGCTATTTTTTTTTTCTTTAAATGGTTCCTGAGGCCTAGGAAGCATGGTACAACATTTTTGTATCAAGATTTTCGACAGAATTTTACGAAGAACATCGTCACGTATAGCGCTTCCGCCAATTTCTACACACCCTGTATAAATACCTATACTGCTAATACATGTAATTTTCTGTAACTAAGAGTACGGTACAGATATACATCCTCCTTTTTCAATCCGGCGATTGGACCATAGACAGCTAATATACATTGTATTTGACAACTTGAAAAGCGCGCGTAATGATTACGTCATTATTGACAATTTAAAAATATGACATTTGACGGTTGAAGATCTACGATTTGTAAAAACTACAATAAGTACATAAAATCTGTAGCAACTCGCCTCGAATTGTTAAACACTCGTGTCAGCATACGTAATCCGCAAAAATCACGTTTTGTAACACTGCCAACTGTCAAAGTACACCTTAAAACGAGAGAAATATACTTCCATTTTACTTCATCGACTTCAGTCATCACGTCATCACTTATTATGTAGATTATTCCCTATCTTCAGTAGATAGGGAATGCGCAATGTAGGTGTTTGTACATACAGGGTGAACAGAATGGGGATCTCATCTCGTAAACGGTAAGAAAAACAGAGTGGATTAAATGAGTCAAAATGATTTATGATTTAAGAGCAACTATTCTATAAAACAAAATCTTGAACAAAGTTACCTAGTTGTTTTTACGCTATTCATAAAAAAGCAAAAATGATATCTTAAGTTTTGTTGTTAACCTGCTTTTTTGAAATCATCATTCTTAGGAAAACATTATTATTTACAAAGTGCAGATCTCAAATTTGTATTGGCTATGGAGAGTGGGCTATACTTTGAAGGTATTTTAATCATTTAGATTCAATAGTAACAGCAACTGAAAATATTTAAGTTTTCTTGTGTTTAATAAAAAGAGCTACGTCATTTATGTGATGTTTTGTTTTATTTTTAATTGCCACTTTGATTAAACTTCATAAATACATTAATACTGTAATTATTTACAAATTTTTAACGACAAAACTAACGATCCATACATCAATGAAACGAGAAAAAAATCCCTTTTTAATGGCGTCACAGCCAACTACAACCCGTATTTAAAACAAGAAAGTTGATGTTAAAATAACAAAAACAAATGAAAATGAGTAAAATGTATTATCAAATTTTAAATCTACGCAAAAAGTGTCCTAATATTGTCGAAAAATATTTTGAGTATTAAATAAGCAAGTTCTAAGCAAAAATCGAAAACTTAATTTTTAGCACAAACGCTATTAAGTTTTATCAGGATTTTGTTTCATAGAATATTTGATTTTAAATTAAAGAACATTTTGATTCCTTTAACCATGGTATATGGTTTTATGTAGGGTACATCTAGTTTTATGATACTGGCAGAGCCTCTAACAGCAAATACCAAAACAAAGTCAAACTTTCAAGAACCCGAATTTTTAAATATCTTTTAAATAATTTTTGTTTGCAAAAAAGAATAACCATTAATATTTTTTGAAAGTCTACAAATAGATACCAATAAATCCGAATAAAAAATGCTGTTGTCAGACACATGTTTATTATCATTTACTAAATCAATTTTAAATTAAAAGTCCAATATACTTAATAAGCACAATTAAATATAGTTTTGCCTTTAAAATAATTAAGTTTTACTAACTGCAAAACAAAAATTTATTGTATGATTCGCCTACCTTAAAATGTCCCGAAATGATCTCTCAGGCGGCAATAACTTTTTTGTTGTGCTTTAAATACCTCTCATAGTAATAAAACTCGTGTAATAGCGTCCCACATTTTAATTAACAGTGGAACATTTTATTTTGTATTTACATAACAACCCAACGCGATCGTTAATTATAATTTAAATCAACAAACTAAACACAATTAAATTGTCACAGTGTACCTATAAAAACTTTTATTAATATTTTTTTAACGAGCGAATGCGACTGACGCCTGAAAAATGAAAAGCTCCAACTAAGTTATTAATATAGAAATTGACTTTTAAATACATTTAGAAAACACATTTCTGAAAGCCGTAAACCAATTTAAATACGTTTTGTTCAAAACAAAATTAATGCATTTCCTTTAGGTAATAACCGATCGACTAATGGTTCTGAATTTATATGACATGGTAATCTAAGAAGTAAAAAATATTTAGAGGAGTTATGTATTGTAATTTTTTTTTAAATTCTGTTGCAGCATTAAAGTTGTTCCAAAATATTTATTTCATTAAGATAAGCACGAGATTATATGTTCTCAATTTGCTCTATTTAATCGGTATTTATAATATTAAACTGGTGTGAGCATGTATGTCTCTTCGTATATTTTTGTGTATTTGCGGGTATAAGAAGTTTAAAGTACCGCTACAGGCGTTCTAATTAGTATCATTTTTGTAAATTACGCTTGTCAAAATGACATGTCATGCGAGTGTTTATCGATATTAAACTAATAGGATGGGCCATTCCCATAAAACTTATGTATTACTGAGCTTTCCGGAAGTGACGTCATTAATTTTTTTGGTCAAAGGTGGTCATAGAATGAAAAACTGCCGTCTTAGCTTTCACTTGTATTATCCTTTTGAAATAATTTTGTCAAAGTTTGTCAAGCCTACGTCCCATACTGACATCTGCAATAATGTGCAAATGTGTTTTGTGTTATTACTTCTAGAGATAAAATCATAATAAATACAAGCATAAAAATTAATATAAAAGACTATTAACGTTTTTACTTACAAAAAAAAAAGCCAAATTAAAGTAACTGTTGAAATTGTCCCCCGCCTTGTTCAATCCACAAGTTTACGCGCCTCCTCATACTATCAAAAGCATTTTACAGCATTACTGGCGTTAGGGTTGACATTGTTCAACAATTCCAGTTCTTTCAAATTAGCTACAGGAGTTCTGAACATCCTATTTTTTAAGTAAAGGAACAAAATTGTCGATAAAGGTCAAACAAGGTGACTGTTTACGACCAGATGCTAATGATCGGTGTAAATTTGTAGTTTGTAATAGTGCGGATGTGTAAGTGAAGTTACCACTGGAGCGCAGCCTCACACCCCTAATTAGGCTTAAGTGGTGGTAACTCGTAATAGTGTAAGTGTTGTGTAAGTGTTGGAGTGCAGCCTCACACCCCATAATTAGGCTTATATGTTGAATGTTGATGGTTGTTGATTGAGTAAGACTGTTAATCTGTACTAATTTATTAACAATAATTTACAGTATATATAAACAAAAACAGAAAAACATACGTCATAAGTATGGAAAGTGCTCCCAAAAATCGTCCAAGCATAAACGATCATTGTATTTCCAAGTTTCATTAACTAGCACCAGTTCGAAAATAGGCTTTAATCATGTATATTTTGAGCTCTGAGGTAAAAACCATAAATAAAATGATTCAAAAACTGCTTAAACAACAACAGAAAGAAAACTTCACCATAACTACAAATTTTGATAAATAGAAAGTGATTGACATTAACATACGGTGCTTCGACAATTATTTTAAAATCCTTGGGCACCTTAAGACATAATTATTGATATCGCGGTATAAACACCCTGTACATTAGTTATTTTTTGAAAAATCAATTAGATGCAGGGGCGGATCTACATAGGGACTAATACCAATACGGCTTAAGCCCTGGGCCCCCAAGTGTCAAGGGCCCAAAAAAATTGAAATATTAACATACATTTTTAATACTTTTTCATTAACAATGAGCACATCGTATACTAGATAAAAATAGTTAATGTCAATAATGTAATAATAATGAAAATTTATAGTATTCATTGTTTTATTTTAATCAATGTAACATAATAGGCCAGGTCAACAAGTTTCAATTTTAAATCCACTGTCTCGAATTCGAATTTTGATGTTATTAAAAATGAATTTAACACCCCAATTTAAAGATTCTTAATCTAACAAAAGATGGGGCCCCATTATTCCTCAATAAGCCCTAGGCCCCGACAAACCTAGATCCGCCCCTGACTAGATGCACGCACTTTGTAATATATTTTAAAGGTTCTATCAATAACTAATGTCAAAAATGTAAAATTTTAACGCTGATACACACACACATACACACGGACGTCATCGCGAATTTAATCAAAACGTGTATATCCGTCGGAATCTGGAATTCGAAAATTTTCGTGATTACAATACTTTCTTCACACTACGTATAACTAAAGTAAAAAGCGTTGACTATACTCGTAGCATAAAAACACAAATGTTATCTTATCGTGCATTTCTTATTAGTCTAAATCAACCATAATGTGCCTGTATTGTTCGTTTTACATATGGTTATTAAGCTTTTGTTTGCCCTAACAAGTAAATTGCAAACTAGCAGAATAGTTAATGTAGCGTAATTCCAAGAAACTACCGGTAACGATGTATTGTTTTATTAACGAAATAATCATAGAGGAAATTTGTGCCATGTGTTCATCTTACATACGTTGCAAAAGTTACAAATATCAATTTATACAACTGTTTTTTACACCTGTTTTTGACTGTATACATGTAAACTCCAGCCATGGATTTATTTGTCAATCAAGTGTTAAATCAAACAGCGAAGTAACCGTACCGTGACGATAATGGAATACAATGCCTAATACCAAAATGGTGGTTCGTGCTATATTGATAAAGAGATAAGAAAACTCGACAGTTGATATGTCTCCAATAGTAGGATCGGGTAATCTGAAACGTTTATGATTTGAAATGATAAGTGTGTATTGGAATACAAAAAAGTTGAACGTCAATTCGCTAAAATCACTAACGACATAAGCGCTCAAAACGTATCGATCATTTATTCACAAAATATATTTTAATGTAGTCAGGACAAAGTCCTAAATAATACTGTAGCGATAGAAATATTTTTAAAATTTGAACCATGCAAGCCAAAATTTCGCTTTAAATATTTTTGCAATTACAAAATTTAAATATTAATATAATGTAAATACAAATATTTAAACTGAAAATCCAAGAGTTATCCACCAGACAGAGTTACATCCACTTAAATGCACAGTCTGGTGCGGTATTACATCCCAAAGGATTAATGGGTGATATTTTTTGGAAAATGTTGACAGAAATTGTTGTATATGTAGCAGGGCTCGAAACCGAAAAAAATTTTGGTTAACGGTTAACCGAAATAGAGAACTTTATTTTTATAACGGTTTTTGTTGAAAAACCGGTTTTATTCGTAAAAAACCGGTTTAAAAAACCGGTTAAATTAACCGGTTTTTAAAATTATTTAGATCAGGAATGCAAAGTATGAAAAGATATTATTTATTTATAATTTTATAATAAATGTACAATCAAGAGTTCAGTAATGACTTTTGGTAAACTAATCGCATTTACTACAGATTTTGTATTTTTCATCGTAATTTTTATTAAAAAAAGATGTTAAAAAAACTGGTTTCTTATTATTTTGGTTATAGGATACCGTTTTTTTTTGCCTTTAAAAATAACGGTTTCGGTTTCGGTTAAAAATCACTTTTTCTGACAAAAAAATAACGGTTAACCGGTTTAAAAAACCGGTTTCATGCCCTGATATGTAGTTTAAATGTAGATGTACGAGGTATTCGATGTAACACTTAAGATAGACATAGTTCGACATAGTTGTTAGGTAGTTAATTAGTTTTATATGTATCTTAAACATATTTAATAAACAATATAAAACAGAAATGCCGTAACCGTAAGTGCTGAGCGACACCGGCATATGATTTAAACTTTTCTGCGCCCTACTGTTGCTGACAATCCTGTGATATGGTTTCAACAAAATGAAGCCTGAATCGGTATGGAGCTTTTAAGGGGCTACATACACCTAGGTAGGTTAAAAAAACGATTTTTCAAAAATATCTTTATTCGATAGTTACATTCTCTGAAAATTTCAATCAAAAATTCCAAAAATTGGCTAAGTTACAGCTGGTCAAGCGACCACTTGCACGCAGGTGTAATGCGGTCGTTATACAGTAAATCTTACCTACAAAACGTTCAAACTCAAAATTCATTATAGCCCGCTAAAACGGGGTTCGTCTTATACTTGCGAACTCAAAAATACGCCATTTTCAGTACTAAATAAGCGCACGTTCAGCTGTTGGACATTGTTGTTAAACGCATTCGCACACTTGGCAACAACGCTGCGTAACCGCGTCCCAGGGTTTTTCTCAAAATTGTGTTTCCTTAAACGGTAACCATTTTATCTCAAAAACGTATGGACCGATTGACAAAAGATTTGGTACTGTGAATCTTGATACAGTTATCTAGTTTTTATCAGAACATTTTTCTTCTAAACGTCGTAGTTATCTTTTTTAAATTAAAGAAGATCTTTGTAGTCCGCCATTTTGCAAGAAAATTAGACTAATAAAAATGTAGGCTACGCCAAGGACTAGTTTTTTTTGTCTGCTATAAAAAAAAATTATTTCAGAGAAAAACCAAGGATGATATGATGGTTACCGTAGAAACCGTTTTCAAAAAACCGTCGAACAGAAGTGACTACCAACAGTGGCGGATTTATAGGGGTGCTTATGATGCTGGAGCATCAGGCCCCCGATCATTGGGGGGCCCCAAAAATCTTACTCATTATTTTATAGAATTTAGTTCTGTTTTCTTTTTTTTTATGAGCTTCAGTTGCTTTTTTTGTTTGTTTTTTTTATAAAAATAGTGTCATTTATGAACTTTCAAATTATTTTATTTTGCCTTTCATCTAATATCGACCAAGTAGAAGAGGAAAAGTTTGCGAACTATTAGGAAAAAGGTTTAAATGTAATTAGCATCAGGCCCCAAAAAGTTACCATACGCCACTGACTACCAAACGTTTTCTTGTGAAAATATGTAATTAAAAATTTTACATTTTATAGAAAAAAGTAGGTGAGACCGGGGATGAAACTAACATTTTTTTGTTTTTATTTAAATTTGCATAGGGCATAACAAGTTTTTTACATCCAAATTGATTTAATGATAGATTGGACATTTGTCTTCCTTTCAAGATATTTATTTCATTTGATTTGTAAGGTATATGGCATATGTGAGAATTTTTTTGTAGTAAGACAGCTGTTACTTCCAACCTCAACGTTGGGAATAAAAGTAACGATAATCGGGGTAAAATGTAACAGCAAAATAATTTACACAGATCATAAGTAGTGAGTAAATAGTATATTAGTATTCATCAACAAAATTAATATTTGATTCCAAAATACACATTAGCAAAATGAAAAAGTATCCAAAAATGTGAAACAAAAAAATACAACAAATTGGAAAATTTATCTGGCAAGTTTTGTATGTTCTCATCTACAAAGAAAACCACCAATTATGTGCTAAGAGTGAATATTTTCAAGTGAAAACATTGATTGGGGTTGGTTTTAACGTTGTAACACTTACTTTTGACCCCAAGTGTACTCAAAACAAATTGGAGGGAATCCACGATTCCAGCGTCAAATTGTATTGCATCAACCAATAGCCAACAAAATTTAGAACATTATTATGGAGAGGAACAAAAAAAGTGCCTAGGTTATTACCTAGGCACTTTTTTGTTCCTCTTTTAGAGTTCGCCTACAAGTCACTCGACCGGCGACACACCGCAGTAACTTTTAGGCGGAAAATAGTGATTCTGGCTGGGAAAACCTTAACCTCTATGACAGATGAAAACTAGCAATGTGGGTAGGAAGGTGGATGTATATAAACATTGCACAAACGCTTAGGGCGACATATAACAAAAATTAAAGAAACTGTAGGCACTGTTATAGCCTACCCGTGCTACTTTCATCCCCGGTCTCCCCTATGACCTTAAAAATGTATGCAATGATTTTTAAATTTAAAAAAAAATACATCCTAGGTTTATGTAGCCCCTTAAGGAATATTTTTGGCGAACGGGTAATTTCAAGAAACTCTGCAATCAACTGGCCTTCTCGTTCGTCGGATTTAACAGCTCCAGATTATCATCTTTGATGATATTTAAAGGGGGAGATTTATGTTAATAATTCAACGACCAACCAACAATTAAAAAATATTATTCGAGATAAAATTGAGGCGTTAACTCTTAATGTTTTTACCGACGTCGAGAAAAACGCAGAAAAGTAGCTTTAAAAATCCCCATACATTAGAGTTTATAATTCCTTATTGAGTAAATAAGAATTGCAAAATATACTTGATAAAAATGTTTAAAACCCGTTTGCTACATTTGCGCTACCCTGTATTAATAATAAATTTCGAAGCATCATTTGCTTAAGAAAAGGCGAAATAAATTTCATATTTCTTATAACTGAAAGATTTAAAAAACTGGCGTCCTAAAAATAACGCAATTTACTTGCTGTTGCAAGTTACAATTTATCAAAGTAATTCATTTGTACTGTAAAGGATAAAAAGCTCACGTTCCTGAGTTATGAGCTCTAAATCCATTTGCCCAACAGTAGAAATTTAGGTAATGCTCGCTTTTTTGTCAAATATCTTTTCACCAAGTAGACTTGGATGACTAGCAAGAAACGACAGTTTTTAAGGACATCTACATGAAAACGCCGTTCTAAGATAAAAAGTGCCGATACACTACAAAAAAAAGAGACGGATCAGTCTTGAGTAGATTATCAAATAAAAGATTTACTCTTGAACCTACACACAATGCGAAACTATCTTTTAATAAAAACTATGACGTTATGGATATGAAGAGCCACGAAGTAGGTAATAGTATATTACATAACAAGAGTTGTAAAAGCATATAACGCACGAGTGGAAACGTTGCGTACGGAGCAGCGTAGCGGCGAGTGCGTATTTCCACGAGTGCGTAATTGCTTTACAACTCGTGTTATGTAGCTTACTTTTTCTACAATCACATAATACATACGATTTTACCGGTGTTTTCTAATAGTAAACACACTTGTACGTACTGTGATCAATTGTTTTGTTTTACTTCAATGTTATTTCATTTACTTTTAAATGAATAACATTGCAACAAATGCTGATGCATCAGTTACAAAAAATGTAACACTTCAAAAGGGCCAAGTTATGAGGATTTCAACTTTAGTAAAACACATTAACGTTAAAATATTACGGCCATAATTTGGGTCCTACAACGTCAGCATTTGGGTTTCGTCAATCAACAACAGATACCTATGTTGATAAATTTTTACATCACAAGTAGAACAAACTACTCGCACAAATATGTGTTTTTAGGAAAGAATGACAAAGATGCAACTACAATAAAAAAGGGCTAGCAACAGGCACCAAAATCTTGGGACAGTCGCGCTGGGGTAGTTAAGAACCAACCACCGAGAAATGTCGAAAAATAAAGGAGATTGTTGTTAAAATTGTTGTGTTTTATTTGTTTTTTACTGGGCAATAATTGCTCTAGACCTGTGTATTACGTAAAACAACATTTGAGGGTCCAACCACTTTATAAAGACGATCACGAGCCACAATTAACAACGATAAATAAAGGAGGAATAAGTCCATAATGGTGCCTTTCCACGTGAGAGTAAACTACTCTCGATAGCAGCGTCGCCAAGGATACAGCCAATCGCGGAGTTACTCTCAGGGGCTGTATCCTTGGCGACGCTGCTATCGAGAGTAGTTTACTCTCACGTGGAAAGGCACCATAATAGTGCGGCCTATGTACAGTACGGTCAGTCACAGTACACTGTTAACTGTCAAGTTTGACGTAAGTCTACTTTGACATTTCTAGACAAGTGTGTTTTTGCTTACCGTGCGTAAGGACCACGTAAGGACTTACTATGCATGCAGATTGTGTTTGACGTGAGCCTACCTTGATCTTTTTTTAACTGTGCTTTTTGATAACCGTGCGTAAAGACCCACTTACTATGCATGCAGGCTGTACAGTGTACAGTAATAGTCATTTACAATAATGGTCGTAGTAAAATGTTATAAGCTCTGTTCTGGTCTAGCTACATATGTACTTGTACACATATCGAAAAGGGGAAATATCATCTATTTACGGTCGATATTGGCATGATTTGTGGTAATCCGAAGACGTCCTAGACTTCAAAGTAAATACGTGTTCTCATTACAGGACAATACTCCACCCATGTTGAATTAAATTTTCGAATCCCTCCTGTAATGCATTTGGAAGACACGTTTATCTTATAGTGCCACCATTCAATCGAACACTTCGTAATGCCACACAATTCATATCGACAATGTCTTCAATTACCCTATACAAACACGTAGATAATTCAATAAATAAATGTTGATGGCTACTGAAACTAAGATACGCTCTGGAAATGCTTAATTTTAATAACCAATCCTACATTTGCGCTAACGACAAATAATTGTATATAACTTCTTATAAAGTTTGGAGTTGGTGTTAAAATAACGTACGATATACTAGATTATCGATGAGGTATTAAGTATCCAAATTATTAAAGAATTTGAAACTCGGGCTCTGAAAGCAAAATTTCCAGAACCCTTAAAACGTTGGATAATGAATGATTTATGTTTTCTGCATTTCGTTACCAGGCCATAAATTTAATTTCAGACACATACCGTTCTTGCCTAAGCCATCGATAAATATTAATTCACAATATCGAATGAGGCGATTTTTCTTCATTTTAGGACCACAGAGAAACAAAACCAATTAAAGTTAATGCCGTAGATGGAGTTGATGAACAAATACCTAGCAAGTATTTACTAAGAGAAAACTTTCCAACAAAATTTTGGCTTAGACAGACAAGATTGCTTTGTACCACAGAGTGAGTTGGAAACTCTCGCACTATTAGTAATGCCATAATCATATTAGGAAGATGAGCTTATTGCCTTATCTTACGAATTAATATGATAATGGATTTTACTGTAATTCACCAAAATTGCATCAAATTAAATGAACAAGACACAAATATTTGCTGCAATACAAATTTTATGAGAGAAAAACAAGACGCCCTAATTGTTAAATGCATATTCCGGTTGTGCAATGAGTATAAAAAGTAACGTGCGTCAATATAATTATCGTCTTGTGATAACTTTACAAAACAAAAAATTCGAATAAAAGTTTCCTGGTCCTGTCAATATTTTCAAAAAACTTGAGTAACTCAAAAAAAGTTGATTTTAGGTACACAAAAACTCTTATGTCTTACATTTTTGTAAGTAAATTTAATTTGAGATCTAAAAAAACACATACAGGGTGAGGCATCACTTATGACACCCCCACTTATTTTGTTATTGGAAAGGATTATCAAAAAAAGTTTCAAATAAAAGTTGTTTAATACAGTATTTCCCAAAATATTGTCATGTCAAATTTTGATTTTCTTTTGTTTTTTTAGGAGTTATGGCGCCATATTTATTTTTTTTTAATGGCACCATACAAATTTTTTTATACGGTTTGAAAGACATTTTCTTTCTCTTTTCAACGCACTAAAACTTTTATACCCTTACATAACAAAATTTTTAAGAAAATCGCAAAAGAATAATTTGGTTTCATAAGCGTACGGTATTAATTATTTTACATTAGTGGGCTTTGAAAGTGATACGGAACGGTAAAAAATATATTACAGTAGTTTTGTGTTTACCATTGTAACCTAATTAACTTTTTTTTAAATCTTTTACCATTATAAAAAGAGTAACAGATATAAATATTATAAAACTCCTTTGAAATCTGAAGTGCTCGCTAAAATGAAATTGCTTATCGTGTTTCCTTTTTTTTTTTTGAAGCAATCAACAGGAAATTATTTGTACGTGACGTCTGAACTCTGAAAAGGACAAGTATTAGTCTTTTCTTAGCCTTGAGATTTTCGGTCTTTCAAAGTTTTTTAGTTCTAAAACTCCAGTTGATTTGTAACTGGCATCATTTGCCGCAATATATAGTTTATATTAAAAGAAATCTATTATTAGTGGACACATTGAATCTATAACTACTTCTATAAAAATACTTCCAAATGTAACCAACCTTTTAAAGCGCTTTGATTTTAAAAACGTCCAAAAATGCTTTGGCTTAATATACTAAACAATTCGAATAATATAAACAAAAAGAATATCTTATGTGTCTTATACTTTCGCTCGGTTAAGAAAGAACTATATCAGTAATGGTTTTCGTAGCCATGGTAATAAAAAATTAACACTTATTGCATACGCACAACATAATGAATCGTTATACTTAGGGTTAAACCAATTCCATTTATTGCCTTATTTCAAGCAAACCCTTATGAGGCAATAAATAATACGATTCATTAATGTTTATTATTCCAAGTTCGTTTCGTTTCATGAAAGCAAAGCTATTATATTTCATCTTCTAAACGATTATATCCTCATTTGGGATAGCCTGTTAATGACCAAATGTTGCTAAAATAAAACTTCTCTAAATACGTTTAAACCATACACGTCACAAATTAAAATCAATACAAATTAGTAATGAAATTTTAAGTTATAAAATAAAATCATAATAAATACAAGTAAAAATGGTTAGCCCACGCTATAATTTTCAACTCATTAAAGAAATTGTCGGCTCCTTTGGACTGTACTCCCTTAATTTGGGTCTGTTTCATATTTCAAAGCAGCAAACTTCAACGTAGAACCGTTATTGGTGTAATAAGGGTAAATGCTATTATAGGATCACTTCTTGATGTTAAATGGTCAACAAAATTGTTTGCCCGAACCGCAAATTACTAGAAATTCCAAGCACCCCGTATAATTTCACAAAATCCTTTAAGATCTCGATTTATCACGATAATTATTTAAAGAAATTCGTGGCACTATATTTCTTGACCTATTATTTTATATGATATAAAATAAACGGTTAAGATAATTATATTGAAAAATATACGAGGGCGTATTTTTATGTAATCTATGTAACCATGAAAAACCAATCAATTTTTTTTTCCAAATAACTACCTTTAACGCAGACACTTAATCCAACTTCTCTCGAACTGCCGTTTGCCTTCAACAAAAAATTATTTCGGGAGCTCCGCAAAATAGGCATCAACAACTATCTTTAGCTGATTATTAGCGATACATTTTTTGCCTCTAAGATCTTTTTTTAAATCTCTGAACTAAAAGAAGTCGCAGGGTGCTAAGTTAGGTCTGTAAGGTGGATGACGCAGCTTAGTCAATCCACATTCTTTAATTACAGCTTAATAAACATTGGGTGCCTTATGGATCCTGGAATTTTCGTGCAGAAACAGATTCTTTTGCTGCCACGTTGAATGCCGTTTCAATTTCAACGCTTCTTTTAAACTTTGAATCGTCTTCAAACAGACCTCTCCATTAATTGCAGTTTTCATATATTCAATAAGCAGAACCCCTTCGTCGTCCCAAAAAAATGGTACATCGATGCAACTTTAAAAGATGAAAACATAATTTCAAATTTCATTCATGTTTCTAAATTTACATTGTTGTTTCAGAATGCTTAATAATTACATAACAAAAATGCCTGTTAAATGTTGCGTTCCTAAATGTTAAAGTAATTACAAAGGAAGTAGTTACACACCATCGCTTAATTATTATTATATATTAAATATTGTTAAAACTTGTTTCTATAAATTATGAATAAAATACAATAAAAAAATAATAATATTTAATTAATAACGTAATAATTTACGTTATATTCTATAGCCAGGCATTTAGTATTATGATGACTTATGCTCGGCATCGGCCTTTAACCCCACCACTCAAAAATTCAAAGAGTCGATCCGCTAGTATAACGAAGGCCCTGGAGTTTCCCAACCTGTGTAGTAGACTGTGCTTTTGGCCCATTGCCCTCTTTTGTAAGAAATTTCATTACACATTGATGCTCGCGTATAATTTCACACTGATTTGTGTTTAGAACAAATTGTAGACTCAATATATTTTGATGAAACTTTTCTCTTCAGGTTCAAAACGTCACAGTATTTAACATAATGACAATTTTCACTTTAAAATTTTATTTTCATGGCTATGTAGATTACATAAAAATACGCTTTCGTATCACAATTTTTAATTTGGACATTCAATTTTGAAATAGTAAGTTTACGCAAATTTGCGACAGCTGACTATTTTCTAAACAGATAGTCGACTCGTTGTGGATAAAACAAACGAATACCCCTCTAGAGAAAAATCACTATTTCACCTGCGCTTTTATAGCCAAGCAATCGAAACAAATCGTCCCACGGTTCGCATATCCCGTGATTCCCAGGAAAAATCAATTTGAAACTGTACTAAAGTAAAAAAATCGTCGTTTTGTTAGAAAAAAAAATGTAAACGAAACAATACCGTAAATAAAACTTAATTCGAGCTTAAAACGAAAAGAATATAAACGAAAAACGACAAAGAAAATAATTAAAATAAAGAGTGTTTATTTTACTTCTCACCGTTTACTATTAGAACAAAGCAATATTGTTTTAGCGCTACGGAATGTTTTAAATTGAAAACGTTTTCTATTCTTTATGTAATACGCACTTTTCACCATTGTCTGCCCTCACGAGCAATATTGTTCGCGTTATTTTATTTTAAAATAAAGTGAGTTCGATGGGTTAATAAAAATGTATAGCAAGAGAGGACCTTTTTGAACAAAAACCATCGCCTCTGTTTATTGCAGCTTATGTTTTATTAATACGTTTAATTTTTTCGCACACTTCGTTTGTAGAAGTGAAAGTGTAGCAACAGTATTTTATATATTACAGCTACTTCAGCACACTTCAACCCGTCATTAAAAGGGTGTTACTTGAAAATGTAATGCCACTCAAAACGAGCCATAAACCTTGGAACGAAGCCGGCTAATGCAATCTTAATCCCGTCACATTGGCAACTAACGAATAAATATCGTCGAATATTACTATTAAATAATCTACAATAGTTCATTAAATCTGTCGTAATTTCGTTTATAAGACAACTTTCGTACAAGCAAAACTTAACAAGAGTTTACTTATATGTGAACCGTAACTTTATATTAATTCAATTTGATAGGAGAATCGTTTGGAACAGTTGCTCCTAACTGGAAAAAAGAAACATGGAGAATATTAAACTGAATTTAATTAGCAAGTCCATGAAGAAAACGGCAGATGCGTTGGAACTGAATTGGCTTGAAATGGATATTAAACTAAGTATTTGAACCTTTAAGCAGGTCTAGAAGACGACCGAACGATAGACAATGATCAATTATCTTTTAAGGCGTGAATGTAAAAGTTAATAATAATATTATATGCGAAAATTTATGCAAGGTAAGTACACTCTCATTGATGGATTTTTCCAAAATTGTTATTATGGCTTATGCAATAGAATAACATGTCCTATCAATATCAAAATTATTCCTTTTTTAATTTTCAAGTGGCGTCACTTTATAATGTGTTTGTAAAAAATAGTTGGGCTCCTTATAGTAACATTTTTACTTTTTACAGCTAGTTTTTGATTGATAAATTTTCTGAAAACTTTGACTTCATTAGGAACCGATTGTATTTTAAATAACTTTATTATGTAAATAGCAACGCAAACACTTTTATTTGATGTGTCATGCAATTCAGCTTAGGAACTTGTCAGCAACTAACAATTGGTATTCGAAAAGTTTCTTGTAAACTTTTGATTATGCTTTCTGCTTTCTCAAACATTTTTGTGCCAATATTGTTTTTTTATTGCGCCTTATGAGCTAAGAGAATAAAAAGAAAACGTTAACACCGAGTGCGTTTGCGAATCCACGAGAATACCAAATTACGACGTTTTATTTTTAAGTTTACTGGTGTAATTCACGTTACCAATTTGTACGTTCATTTAAAAGTTTTAAAGAACGCTTTAAAACGCAGAACGGTTCGGCTATTAAATAAATTTCGATATATTTATGGCGCAAGCAAACACCAATACAATTTAAAAGTTTTAAAACAATATTTCGTGTAACTTGCCTTGTAAATAAGGGATGAGCTTGCACATAACTCTTCCAAAAACAAAATCTCTTAGTAGAGCTCCAATGAGGGTGAATGGCATGCAGAATACGCCTAGCAATAAATCGGAAACGGCCAGGTTGAGCAGAAACAAATTTGTTATAGTCCTCATTCTTTTGTTCTTCACCTGAAAATAAATTTTTTGTGACTTATTCGATCGTTTTATACAATTGCTTTATTTCAAAAGCAATCCCTTGGCGCTATATACTACGAAAATCGTAAGAAGAGTGGAGGAAAAACAGCGTACAACACTTTTAGAAAGAAAAAAAAACAGCTTACCAAAGTTAATATAACGAGACTATTTCCTATCACTGCCAGCAAAAAAATGATGGCGTAAAGTGATATTTGGATCCGTCCAGAATCATACCACAGTTGCACTGTTATATTATCGGATGTATTATCACTGTAATTGTATATACCGGTCTTGTTAAATATGAACGTTTCGTTTATATCCACATCCATTTTTAAATCAATCCATTTTTATTTGTTTAATAGTTCATACAATAATACCAGCACAAATTTGTTTTAACTGCACAATTTTCTCAATATTGTTCTTCTATTAGTGTACCACGAGTATGCCTAAGCAATAAATTTACAGAATGTTTAATTCATTGTACAGGGTGGACCAAATTCGAATGTTTTAAGGGGTATCTCGATAAGCGTAATGCTTAGAGAAAATCTGATTTTGGTCCCTTGCACTATTTGTTTTAGTGAAAAGATAGCCTGTGTAATCAGATTTCTACATCGCTTTCCATTTTGGCACGACAAACAAAAAATTAAATATAATTTTTTAAATTTACTATAACTTCTTTAATTATTAAAATTAAACAAAACGTTATCAAGGTTTTTTTACAGATTTTTATGCTTAATTTAAAAACAAAATTACATAATTTTTAGCGACATTGACTTTTGAGATATGAAATAAAGTTATATATTTTTTAATAGAATCCTAGATGACCATGACTTTATTCGAAACAGAATTTTTTTAGCTTTTGAAAAATATATACTTAGTCTTATATACTTCTTGCAAAAAATACCTGAGATATGGTCAATTTTGTAAGAATTTCGTTATCAAAGTTTGCAATGATTTCGTAAACAAGTGATGTTTGCAATTATTAAGCAACTAAACGTCACTTCCAAGTAAATTGTTCAATTTAAGCAAATCCGTCGTTTGTATTTTATAACTGTTAATCGTGGTATTGTAAACATGACTGTGAAGAGTTTAATATGTTAGAATATTACATTACATGCTGCAGAATTTACTTGGAAATGACTTTTAGTTGTTTAATTATAGCAAACATCACTTGTTTACGAAATCATTGCAAACGTTGGTAAGGAAATCTTTACAAACTTTACAATCTCGGTTATTTTTTGCAAAAAATGTACAAAACTATATATTTTTGAAAAGCTAAAAAAAAATCTCTTTTATATAGTCATGTCCAACTAGGGTTTCTATAAAAAAAATATAAGTTTACTTCATATCTCGTTAGTCAAGGTCACTAAAAAATTTCAATTTTGTTTTTAAATTAAGCATAAATACCTATCTGTATAAAAAAACCTTTGTAAGATTTTGTTCTATTTTAATAAATAAAGAAGTTATAGTGAATTTTAAAAAATTAGGAAACTTCATTTTTCGTCAATACCGCTAAAATGGAAAGCGATATAAAAAATGTGATTGCACAGGCGTTCTTTTCTCAAAAAAAAATACCCCAAGAGACCGATCGATATCAGATTTTCGGCAACTATACGATAACTGAGATACCCCGTAAAACATTAGAACGTAGTCCACCCGTATAGGATATGAAGCACTAGCGCAATTACATTTTTTAAATCATTCGTTTCCCAGCAAATTTTAAAATTGCTGTTTTTATTGGGGATAATTATACTTTGAGATTTTGATGTCCTTTCGAATTAATAGCCTAAAAAATGCAAGGCTGTAGACTTGAAATTTTTTTAACACTTTAAAGAGCTGTAAAAAATTGTTTCAGGTCGTTTTTACACAAACTAAAGGTAAAAATGCTTTGTCTAGGGTATCTTTAAGAGTTTTCGAAATTGTAAAGACCATTGTAGAACTTTCGATTTTTTTTTCGAAATGTAGCTAACGTAAGACTTTTTACTTGAAACTATTTTAAAACATTTAAGCATTGTAATAGGCCGTTTTTGAACAAATTAAAGGTGAAAATGCATTGTTAAGGGTCTTTTTAATATCTTCAGCAAATATAAAGACCATTGCAAAACAATCAATTTTTTTGCCAAAAAAATGAGTGTTTTTTTTTAATTTAAAAGAGAGGTAAAACACTTTTTTTTTTAAATGAAATAAAAGTGAAAATGTATTACTTGGGGCAGTTGTTTTTAACCATTTCAATGTCGTGGCACACTTTTAGCAATGCTAAAATTTCGCGGCACTCTGTAATACACACACGCACATTGTGTTAGTATTTATATATGCAAAACTGTACATTATTGCAATATTTATTATTTTAAAATAATAAGAAAAATATGTTTAATAAATCTAATAATGTGGAAGTTACATCATTTCTTAATACGAGGTTGTAGGTGTGAATAAGCATACGTATGTTAATTCTACTACAAACCGAAATTTCACTATTTTTTCACTTTTTAATATAATTTAGACTAGCTAAACATTGTTTCGCAAAAAAAACGATCTAAAAAAATAATAATATTCCGATGGCTTGTTTTCTATTTTTTAATAATCATGTTTATTTTAACCAAAAATTTGCCAATATTATTTTTACCAAAATGAGTAAACAACGACTGGTGGTTGCGAATTACTGCATATTTATTCCTTCCGGAGATTTGATATAAACGTAGCCCTATTTTGTGTTGCAAAAGAATTTCATATCCAAAAATATCTTTTTTATTTCAAGGGATGAAAGTTATGTCCAATTTTTGTTTCTAGTGAGTGTAAAGTTTTGATATTAAAAACTGTTAATATAAATTTGTTTTTGCTGTCAAAGAAAACGTTTCTAATTTATTTTTATTTACAAATCTTTTCCGTATACCAATATTCCTTTAAAAGATAACAACTTATTTGTAGAAGAAAGCGAATTTTTGTTTGATCATTGTTTATTAAAATATTTTGTGTATTAGCTGAGTATACAAAACAGATGAAAAACACTAAACGTAGTCGCTCAAATAATCACAGAATACTGATTGCTTCACTAGAAAAAAATAGCATTTACTTATGTAATTTGGGCATACGTAAAAGTATAATTATTTATTTTTGATTTTATATTGTTACAAACCCCGCGTTGTGAGAACTACTGGATTGGTGGATTAAGCATTAATCCAGTGGTTTGGACATTTCTTAGTGTGGTGGCAAGATGTACAGATAATGATAATAATGTAAGTATAAGTAGTATTAATTATTTAATGTAGTTGTGTTTATAGTTAATTCATTATGTAACGTATTTGTGTTTATTAGTGTGTATTTATGTATTTGTTTGTATTGGTATCTGTAGTTATTAAATTCATGTTTGTTAGTTTACACTTTCTGTCTAAATTTGGCACCCGATAACAGTAAGGCACTTGCGTAACAATATTTTGCGGCACAAATGAAAGATGTTCACGGCACACAGGAGGTGGAAAACACTCGCTTAGCGTGTTTAAAAACATATCTAGAAAATATTAATTTTTTTACAAAAAAAAAACTTAAGCTTTTTCAAAATTTTGAAGACATATAAAACATTGTTTTATGCGGTTTTTAAATTAAATAAAGGCGAAATGCATTGCTTTGGGTTTCGAATTTTTGCAAAAATGAAACTTTGAAATTTTTTGGAGATGTCAGATTCAGTCGTACTGATATGTACTTACATAGCAAATACAGTTGAGTTAATTAAGTGAAACTTAATGAGATGAACAAGCAATGTAAGTTTTAAACTATTTTTTTGTTGTTCTAATAAAACGTAATCTAAAGTTAACTGACAGAATGACTTTCGAACGCTTTGTTATATGTAGATAAACGTACCTATAACAGGTGTTTAAATTCCCCAAATATATACATAAATAATAACTAAATACGTACTTACTTGAACTTGTCTGCGATGAAATTTACAACCCTAAGTCTGCGTATATTTTATGCAAGGAATTTCTAAGTTAATTTGGCTATGAATCTCGAGAACTTTTAATAAATGAATTATGAGTGAAAGTAATTTTTTTTTCAATTACAGTTTTTTTACGGCAGCTTAGATTTAATGAATAATGAATCGATGTGCTAGCCTCTAATTGAAAATCTTCTAACAACTAAACGTTTACTCCTAAGAAAACTGTAATCGTACTCTATATCCTTATTTTAAAGACAGCAAAGTATAATAATTATGTGCAATCATTTATGTAGACAGATTTTTGTGCTTAAGTTAAAAGTCCTCAACCAAACATATTTAAATTCATCTTAACAAGATTTTTAAAATATATACAGTGATGCGCAAAAGTATGGAAACAGACAATTATCTAAAACATCATTAAAGATATTACAATGAAATTTTGTATCTAAGCGTTATCATATATTTCGGATTTGATGAAAATATTGAGGTTGCAGTACGACTTTCGGTTCAACCGATAATGGACTCAAACTTTGAAATTTTAAATAGAACACCCTGTATATTTTGATATTTTGATTTTCTCTTTCAATTTACTTTAAAAAATGTATGAGTTTATATGGGTCTAACGGTAACCGTTTTCGTGAAATTTTCATTTTTATAGAAATTTTGAGCGATATAGCACTTTCAAACATTTTCAACATTTAAAAACTTTAAAAAGGCAGTAGAACTTCGTTTGAAATTTAGATTGACAATAAATTAATTAACACTTTTGCACTAGCTACATTTAAAAAATATTATATAGGGCGTTTTTATGCTTTGTCAAACTTGTGAAACTTTAAACATCGATAATTAGTTTTTTTTTTTAATACTTACCCTATATTTTCATACACATATAAAATTTGATTTTTCTTTCAAAACATTGAGCCTATTTTATACCTAAAATTGATATTTTCCGAGTTATCGCGATTTTATTGTTAATTATTAGCGCAAGGTAATATTTTTAAGTAGGCTATGAAGTTGGATTTTGAAACAATTGAAAGAAAAAACCCGGAAGTTAAAATTTTATCTTTTGCCTACGCATTTATGACATTTTTTTAAATTGAATATGTAATTTTACTATTTTAATGTTTCATCGAGGTCTCTTACCAGGGCCACGATATTTTTCATACAGTTGAGGTTCATCGTTTGCAATGTTTTGGAAGGAAAATCAAAATTTTATATAAGTCTGTGCATGAAAATATAGGGTGAGTATTAAAAAAAAACAAATTATCAATGTTCAAATCTTCACAAGTTTGACAAAGCGTAAAAACGCGCGGTATAATATATTTTTATTGTAGCTAGTAGGGGTGGGCGATATATCGATATATCGATAAATATCGATATAATTTTGATATCGATATATCGAAATATCGGATATATCGATATACAGGGTGTCTCAGCCAAGACGAATTATTCGATAGCGCTGTTATTAGTAATAATATTAAAAAAGGTTAAATATAAAAGTTGTTTGTTATCATTTACTACATAACCTAAAATTATTTTCAACTATACATAGTTTTGTTTTTGCGCTCTGATACCAAACATTGTTTTTTTATATAGAACACCCTATATATTTTGTAATTTTTGGATGTGAAATTAAATTTTCTCTTAAAAATATTATAGGTTCTTTATGTCTAAAATGAACCGTTTTTGAGTTATTAACGGTTTTATGAAAATTTTTACAGATACAGATT
The DNA here is from genome assembly GCA_947652605.1 of Elmis aenea. Taxonomy (NCBI): domain Eukaryota; kingdom Metazoa; phylum Arthropoda; class Insecta; order Coleoptera; family Elmidae; genus Elmis; species Elmis aenea. The sequence continues at coordinate 24,510,976 of OX393581.1, read as the reverse complement.
TTTATAAAAATATTTATATTTATTAACATAACAACACCAGAGCAATTTACTCTGGTTATTTGTTAGACAATAGTGTCATAGTGATTGTTGACTAGTTACATTTTTAAAATAATATACAGGGTGTTCGTTATACTCGGTCCATTTCGCTAAACTTTAAACGCATGTAAGTAATTTTTTTTAAATGGAACACCCTATATATTTTTACATTTTCTTGTAGAAAATTTAATTATCTTTCAAAGTTGTTAAGCATGTTTTATGTCTAAATATAATATTTTTGAAGTTATTTCGTTTCTTATGATTATTTGCGAGTATTTTACATAAAATATCGGTAGTAGCCTTTAAAAATTCAAAACAATTTGTATGAACTGTCAACCAGAACAGTTAATCGGCAAAATTTACACTATTATGCCACTAAAAATCCGTATTTTTTAAGAGTTGTAGATACACAGCATAAATGGCAGCAAATAACATCAGCATATATATCTACAGTTCTTAAAAAATACGGATTTTTAGTCGCATAAAAGTGGAAATATTGCCGATTAACTGTTCTGGTTGACAGTTCATACAAATTGTTTTGAATTTTTAAAGGCTATCTACTACCGATATTTTATGTAAAATACTCGCAAATAATCATAAGAAACGAAATAACTTCAAAAATATTATATTTAGACATAAAACATGCTTAACAACTTTAAAAAATAATTACATTTTCTGCAAGACAATTTAAAAATATATAGGGTATTCCATTTAAAAAAAATTACTTACATGCGTTTAAAGTTTAGCGAAATGGACCGAGTATAACGAACACCCTGTATATTATTTTAAAAATGTAACTAGTCAACAATCACTATGACATTATTGTCTAATAAATAACCAGAGTAAATTGCTCTGGTGTTGTTATGTTAATAAATATAAATATTTTTATAAAAATCTGTAACTGTCAAAATTTTCATAAAACCGTTAATAACTCAAAAACGGTTCATTTTAGACATAAACAACCTATAATATTTTTAAAAGAGAATTTAATTTTACATCCAAAAATTACAAAATATACAGGATGTTCTATATAAAAAAACAATGGTCGGTATCAGAGCGCAAAAACAAAACACTGTGTATAGTTGAAAATAATTTTAGGTTATGAAGTAAATGATAACAAACAACATTTATATTTAACTTTTTTTAATATTGTTAATAATAACAGAGCTATCGAATAATTCGTCTTAGCTGGGACACCCTGTATATCGATATAATTTCGATATCGATATTCGATATCGAAATTTGGATATCGCCCACCCCTAGTAGCTAGTACAAAAGTGTGAATTAATTTATTGTCAATCTAAATTTCAAACGAATTTCTACTGCCTGTTCAAAGTTTTTAAATTTTGGAAATGTTTGAATGTGCTTAGTCGCTCAAAATTTTTATAAAAATGTTAATTTCACGAAAACGGTTTACGTTAGGCCCAAATAACATCCTGCTTTTTTTGAAGTAAATTGAAAGAGAAAATCTAACGTATAAAAACATACGAAGTGTTCTGTTTAAGATTTTAAAGTTTAAGTCGATTTCCGGTGGAATCGGAAGTCGTATTGCAACCTTAATATTTTGATCAAATCCTGAATATACGAAAACTGTCAAATACCAAATTTCATTGTAATATCTTTAATAGTGTTCCAGATATTTGTCTGTTTCCATACTTTTGCACATCACTGTATAAGATTTTAAAGCTAAAATCTATGCTAACATCAATTAGAATATGAAAAGAAAATTAAAAACTTATCGCTTTTTTTTAGAAGTAGGTACCTGTTAAGAGAACTTCAGCTTATAGATGATAATTTCACAAGGGAATATAACATTTTACAACAAAAACAGATTAAATTACTCTTTCGCTTCTTTCGTATTAGGCTTGAGAAAAGATCCACCATCATGGCAACAAAAAATATCGAAACTGATTTAATAATGACCGCTTTACGGATTGTGTCTTATCCCAAAACTTTAACTTCTCTTTTAAAACTGTATCTCGTTTTAAAGTTTCAAAAGAAAACTTCGGCAAAAAAGCCTCGCCAAAGCCACCCACAACGCAACGAAATAAGTTTATTAATGTATAGAGTAGTATGGAAGATCTAAAAACAGACACTCAACTTTTTACGGATATAATATTTTTAATTCAATAAGCTACGAGCGGAGAAAATTTAAAACTGTCTTCTGAAAACAACGATTCGAACTTAGCTCAAATAAAAAAATCTTGTTTATCTTAAATAATGCACTCACTGTACAAATAAACAGCATGGGTATTGACAAAATCAACGCAATCCACAACCCAGCATGGATTACATCAGAACAACGATTATTTGTGAATTTATATAGCAAGACAATTTACATAACAATGTGATTTACATACTAACTGTTATATCAAAATAACGCAATTTGCAACGGCCCTACAAAGTTGTTGGGAAAAATTAATTTAAAACAAGAAAACCGCGAGTATTTCTATAATCAAGACAAACTTAATAATAACGTAAATCATTTAAGAATTGTGGCTTTTAAAATTTCTACAGTTGACTTTATAGTGTCTAAAAATGTTAATCGTACTCTGTCAGGGGTTCTTAACCTAATTCGAGTCGCGGGCGCAATCGACAATGGAAACAGTTGGCGGGCCAAGTTTAAAAAGAAAGCAAATATTTGGTTATTACGTGTGTCACATTAATTAAACATTAATCCTCCGACGGGCGCAATACATTTTTTCATGAATCGAGCGCAAGTATCAAACTGATACACACTTGACTTGACTTGAAATAACGGCTAAGGTATTGGGGTTTTGTACAATTTTTATTTCGAATTTCTTTATTATTGAAATGTAATTAAATCAGGCTCGATGAAAATTTTGGCAAAATATGGAAAACATTCGTGGCGGCATCGGGCGTAATGTATCAGTTTGATACATAGCTCCATAACTGACTGACGCGAAACCCGATATGTCTTTTTAGTTCCTATAAATTTCCTTTTGATGGTATGAACAAAAGCGTTAAAGTAAGAGTAATTGGAAGACCCTGTATCTGAACAAACCCTTAAAAACGAAGTAGAGACTTACGCCTTCGGGCGCAATGTATCAATTTGATGCAAGAAGCTTTTTTTCTAAACACACTGTACTGTAACAATAAGAACATGTAACTGTCACTGTAGTTGTAGGGTAGCTAGAAGGAAGCCAGAGAGGTGCTGTACAGGATGGTTCATTTTTTTTTAAATCATAATAATTTAATTGTTAATTGCGCAACCGTTAAAAATAAAAATGTGCAGTTTTTTGAGACAAACTTAAAACCGTTAACAAAAATATTATCACTTCCGGTTTTCAGTTATTCAAAAAAATGTTTTTTCTCACATTTATAATGGTGTCACATCTCCATTATTTTTGTAAATATCGAAAAAATTTATGAAGATTATTTTTATTTATTTTTATGTAAATATCGATGATACAAAGAAAATATATTACGCTCGCCGTTAAAAAGTTCTGACCCAAACTTACCTTTTTTTTTAATAGAAGCTATATTTGGCATTGGCCTATTTACATTCCTTTTTTTTTCTCATTCCAAATATATAACCAAATAAAAAACATTCGCAACTTGTACCAAAAGAGTCTTAAAAGGTTTTACACCTTGTTTTTTTTCACAGTCTTCTGTTTTTCTTAAAAAAAAAACTAAAAAACCTTCGTAAATAACTACATCAACCCTTATTATATATTTGGAATAAGAAAAAATAAGAAATTTAAATAGCCCATATCCAACTATAGCTTCTATTTATAAAAAGGTAAGTTTGTGTCATAACTTTTTAACAGCAACCGTAATTTTTTTTTTATGCAATCGTACTAGAAACAACTGTTTGACGGACGCGTTAGCAGCCATAAAGTACTGCATTACCTTTAGCAACGGCCAAAAAGTACTTTTCCGGCCGTTACCCTTAGCAACGGCCTGAAAAGTAACTTTTTCGGCCGCTACAGCGTAAATTTGCATTAAAGCTAACAGCATACGCCGTCATCTGTCAGTTTTTGAAAAATACTAAAAATTTTAATTGTTTTTAATTCGATCGCACAAAAAATGTAATATGCACCTCGGCCAAAACGTAATTTTTCGGCCTTGCCTGTTTGCAGACGCAGCCGAAAAAGTTACACTTTTTGGCCTTGATACATAAATAACTATTTTTTTAGTATGATCGAATTTTATATAAAAAGATTTAAAAATAATCGCCACACATTTTTTCGATATTTACAACAATAACGAATATGAGATTCATTGATATTATGACAAAAAAAAACACTTTTTTTCTGATAACTCAAAAACCGTAAATGATACAATATTTTTGAAAACGGCTCTGAGTTTATTTTTAAAAACTGCACATTTTGGAAGTTTAACTGTTTCATATCTTGAATATTAAGCGAGATACCCATGTAATCCCATCAAATTTTGACCACCCTGTACAGGTGAAACTTCCCAACTGTCGCGTTTAATAATGGTGCCTAAAAAAAATTGAGCTTGTATCATTTTTAACGGTTGCGCCCGAAGAGTTAAACAATTAAATTATTATAATTAAAAAAATTACCAAATATAAATTCCTACAAAAGAGATTTTATTCCTAAATTGATTTGAAAACTTAAAAAACTATACAATTTACAAAATCTTTGAAATGAATGCAATCTTTGGCGGTGAATTTCATTTGCCATTTTCTTGCTGTTGGGTGACTATGCCAATGTTGCTATTCGTAGGCAATCATCAAAGTTGGCATTGATATGTCGAGATCTGTTTTTCGTTTTAATATTTATTCAACGTTAAAAATAATGATTCGCATAGTTACATAATTTTGTATGATCTATGTGTTTCTAAAAAGCTCGTACTTTTAAGGATCAACTGGATTACAGAAATTTTTATAAGCAGTGTGAGATTACAATATAATTTTGTTTTGGAGGTCTAAAATCTCTTCTTCGGTTTTTTGTGTTTATGCTTCAGCAAGAACCTCTATCAATTTAGCCATTTTGGCAGTCTTTATTAGTAAAGTGAAAAGATTTACAAAGAAGCAAGCCATCTGTTTAAGAACGGTAAATTGCTCAAATCAGTCAAATCTACGTTTAAACTGTTCCAAAAGTTTTTTTGAGGTGGACGATAAATGATAGGTTAAATTATTTTTACCAAACACATTTTTATTCTTGGAAAGTTCGAGAGAGAATTTTTCTTGAATCTAAATATCTGAATTAATATTTTAGCATTTAATGCTTTTACGAAAAAACTCGTTTCGATATCATAGGGATATGTACCTACTGCTCTAAAGTTAGTACATTTATGTGAACACTAGATAGCCTAGCATAATTCATTTATTATGTTCATTTAGAAAATATAAATATAAAAATGGTAGTTGTTTGCAATTTCCTGAAATAAATAAAATAAATGTTTTTTTCTACTCATGTATATGAAAGTTGTCATTTTCTCACTGCCTACCCTACATGAAGGTTTTTCGTCTCTAGTGGCGAAAGTATATATTCGCCACTAGTGGCGAAAATAATGTTAATGTCAATGTCAAAATCAATTTGTAAATTTACTATTTTTTTAAGCTTAAACTCATAATTAATTAAAATTGCGTTAATATTCTAATCAAGTAATTTAATTTTAATGTTGCATTTTATGTAAAAGCCTAAGAATGGTAAAAAAATGAATATTAAATATATTTCGTTTGCAGGTTATAATTTTATTTACATATGTCAATGTCAGTGTGGTGGTGTCGCTATGGAAATTAAATGATTAATTAATACTTTATACATAATAATTGTCATTTGGTTCGTTTACATTAACGTTCGTTCTATAATATAATTTTAATTTCGTAGAAAAAATAGCATTTACGACTCGAGATGAAATCAATATTTTTTTCTCGCCTCACGAAAAAAACTGGACTTTCATCTCTTGTTGTAAAATATACTATTAATAACTGTCTCCATTGTAATTTTTTTAATTTATATATTTTTTTAATATTTAATAAATTGCCGCGGGCGTTTGCAAATAACTTTTCAGGTACATTTGTGAGGGTAGATTAAGGGTCCCTGCTCTAATTTATAATAATTAATCTTCAGTTTGACACAAAAAAATTGTAACTTCAACAATTAAAAAAAAAAAATTACTATAACATTGTCATGTAAGTGACCCTTTAATTTTCGGTGAGAAAAACAATTTGGTGGTGGCGCGGGTTAAACATAAAGAAAAACTTTGGTGATATAAATTCTCAACCTATGGTATTGTCATACTGATAAATCATTTTTAATAAATTAATTTTCATTCGGGTTTTATACATTACCACAAAAATTGTTTGATTACGGTAATTAACTCAGAGGTGTTGGAAAATGTTGACTAAAAGCAAGTTCGGCAAATTTTAAGGTAAAATGACTATGGAACCGTAGAAGCGTGAAATGGCAAGAAAAGTTATATAACATAAAAGTCTAGAACAGTCAGCTCTGTCATTAAGCATTCTAGGCAAGACACAAAGTTTCAGCATTTATCGCCCTCCAGTTAAAACTTTGTAAATCATGGGAATTAATTGGTTAGAAGTGAAAAATTGCAAATATCGGTAACAGCAAAATTAAAATTATATCAGGCTTAACAGATTTGGAACGACTATATTCACGTTCTCTTACTGTTATTCCAGAAATACACAACATAAAATTTTGGTAAAATAAACAAGTTGTTATTGTGCAAAAGCCTTTACGAGCAAAAAAATAAGCTGGTGGTATGTCTACCAGCTTATTTTCTTTTCGTAAAGTGTGACTAACAAAAATGCAAAATTCTACAACCACCAACAGCAGCTCTGCCTAATTACTGATTCTTTTAAAATTAATGGACACAATTCCTTACAACCTGCAAAACATCGATGTACACACATTTCATTCCGTAATTAACTTCGTATAAATATTGTGGATCCTGTAGAGTTAAGTAATTTGGGAAACAAGCTATATTAGACGTCTAAAAACGATGTCCGAGACGCTATGTAAAATAACGAACGGTAAGAGAACTAATTAAAACTCTAGAAGGGTTATTTTACATTTATTCCCATCCAAATTAATTGGTTCGAGTCTGGATGCAACGACATTAAACAATTAGTCGAAAATTTATTGCAGATTCGATGCTTAATATTTAATTGGCCGAAGCAAGTAACGTTTTTATCAATTACTATTCCAGACATCAACGGTTTTTGATATATTTCGCCTGCAAAACACACCGTGTTTGTTTATATTCTACATAATAATCGATTTAGAACAGCTACGATAATATCAATTCATTTAAATTTCAAAGTTTGTCGATAATGAAGTTTTCATTTTATTTAGCTTTCTAAGAAGCGTGAAAAGACCATTCTTTCTTTAATCACGGTCGATTTGCCAAAAGATTTAATTACTAGGTTAACACAATTAATTATCCCTACACGCTAAATAGAATTAAATGATAAGGTTTGTTTCATTCATAAAATATTGTTAGGTAGCATACCCCAAGATCTTAGGGATAAGCCATAGTTAGAAGGAGGATTTATTAGCTTAGTACGCGATTAATCTGGGCATTATACAGCTGTGACTATAAAACCGCGTAATTTTAGTTGTTTTCTTTTTATATAAGATTAACCAAACTCAAAACAGTTTTAAACAAACATCATACAGACAACTTATATTAAAAATTCAAGCGACAAAAATTATGAGCTCAGCATAATTTAAACGGAAAAGAAATTCAGAAATTGCAATATCGTTTCAACAAATAGTAAGAAATAATAAATAATATAATATTGTCTTGGAAAGCTATTTGCTATTTTTAATTTGCAATCACTGGTGCGCTAATTAAAAGGTAAATATGTAGACACAACACCACTGAAAACAATGAATAAAGCATAAAACGTAATTATGTAAATTAAATGCAAAGTATCGTAGTTACACTCATTATTCGAGGGAGATTTTAGAGAGCTTTTAAAGGCATTACTAGATGGCATTTGCTTTGTGTCTAATCGCAGGAAGTTACATAATTTTCAAACAACAATGGCAGATATTTTATATTCAGAAAGTTAGGTTTTAGTTGAACGTAAAATATGAGCAGACAAAGCACAAAAAATGTTTTATACAAAATAAGTACACAAGTTAGGGCTTAAATCAACCGTTAACGTTAACACAACCCAAATGAGACATTTTAAAGTATGCCATATGGTTTGGACGAATGTTTTATTAAAATGAAAAGCTTACTGAAATATCAAAACTTGACCCTTTATTAAATACGACAATATTGCAGAACTTTTAAACAACCTCAATCAGTGTTTTTCAACCTGTGTGCCGTGAGCATATTTCAGGTGTGCCACAAAAAGATGAATATGTAGATATAAATAAATGTACTTGTACGTATATCTGAGTCCCCTAAGAAAAGACTATTCTTTTTCAGTGAATCATTGAGTATTTTATGATTATTTGAGTGTTGCTAATTAGCTTTTTTTATTTGTTTTGTACGCCCAGCTTAATATACTAAAGCCGCGTTTTCCTAGATGTTGATTGGTCGAGGCATTACTACGTTCTACGCCGCGCAAAATCCCTGCTGCTAGGAAAACGCGGCTTTGGCCCGATTGCACAAAGTAGCGCTGGTTCTAAAATACAAGTAAATCCACAAAACTAGGCAACAGCAGCGCCAATTATGCTGCGATTTTGCCTAGTTCTAGGATTAATGTGTTTTAACCCCGGGGTTAATACCAGGTTCAACTCTTATGCAATCGGGCCTTAATCTATTTTAATATAACATGATCAAACAAAATATCGCTTTCTTCTACAAATCATTTTTTTTTTTTAATTTTGGTATACCTATGGAGAAGGTTTGCAAATAAAAATGAATTAAAACGAATTCTTTGACAGCAAAACCCAATTTTAAATTAGCAGTTTAATAAGCGAAACTTAGCACTTACTAGAAACCAAACTTGGATATAACTTTCCATTCCTTAAAACAAAAACAAAAATTTTTGGATATGAAATCCATTTGCAACACAAAATAGTACCTACTATATTTGAATCAAATCTGCAGGAGGAAGAAAATTTAAAGAAGTCCGCAACGACCAGTCGTTGTTCACTCATATTGGCAATAATATTACTAGCTAATTTTGGAGTGAAATATAAATGACTAACAAGAAATTTTATATAAAGTCATTGGAATATTATAAACATTTTTTAGGGCGTTTTTATGCGAAACGGGATTTTTAACCATAAAAAGAAAGTGAAAAAAGGAGATTTCAGACGGTAATAAAATTAAACGTATGCTTATCCACAACACAATCTTATATTAAAATTATTAAATTCATTAAATAAGATTTTAATTTTTTATTTCATTTATTTTTCTCTTCCTCTTTTAAAATATTTAATATTTTATTGTCGTAAAATATTATATACAGTGACATTCTAAAAGTCTGCAACAAATGGAAAAAAAATTATTGATTTCTCAGAATTCTTGATAAAAGTAGGAGCATGATCTAAAACGAATTTTAAGATGAAAAAAGTCAAAAGACACTAGATTCTAAGCTATTTTTAAAATATTTGCAAAAGTAAAGTGCCCTTATTTTAAGAGATACAAAAGATTTATAAGAAAAAGTTATTTAAAATGCAAAAATAAGGTTCAATTTAAATTTTGACGGTCAAATTCAAATTTTTACTTTTTAAGAAATTTTAATATTTAAAGTCTGCAACAAATGGATAAAAATTTTATTATTGATTTGTCAGAAAATGTTATTCCTAATAAAAGTTAGTGCATGGTCTAAAACTAATTTTAAGATTTTAAAAAAAGTTCAATGAAAGTCATAGAACACTAGATTTTAACGATTTTTGAAATATTCGCAAAAGTAAAGTGCCCTTATTTTAAGAGATACAAGAAAAAATTATAAGAAAAAGTTATTTAAAATCCAAAAATAAGGTTATATTTAAATTTTGACGGCCAAATTCAAATTTTTATTTTGAAAGATATTTTAACATTTAAAAAGTCTGCAACAAATGGAAACAAATTTTATTATTGATTTGTCAGAAAATGTTATTCTTAATAAAAAATAGTGCTTGGTCTAAAACTAATTTTAAGATAAAATAAAAAGTCACAGAACACTAGATTTTAGCGATTTTTGAAATATTCGCAAAAGTTAAGCACCCTTATTTTAAAAGATACAAAAAAATATATAAAAAAAAGTTATATAGAATCCAAAAATAATGCTAAATTTAAATTTTGACGGTCAAATTCCAATTTTTATTTTTTAAGAAATTTTAACATTCAAAAAGTCTGCAACAAACGGAAAAATTTGTATTATCGATTTTTCAGAAAACTTCTTGTTACACTCGTGAGTAAATATTTAAGTTGAAAATTCTTAACGTAATTCAAAACTGATATAATAGGCCTAAAGCAAAAACAAAACTGAATTGAATGTGTATCTGTCAATCTAATTTGTAACCTTTAAAACATAATTGTTAATTGTGGTAGATAAATTAACTATAGTTGAAAAAGCTGAACTTGTATTAATTTGTGGTGACTATTACAAAACATCTAGAGAAGCTGCATTAATTTTTAATGAAAGACGTCCCGATAAAACTGTTTTATTTAGTACAGTTGTAAGATTATTGATACAGTTTAAGGAGATTGGATCATTGGAAAACCAATACAAAAAGGAACATACCAAATGGGTTATTAATGAAGATGATTCTTTAAATGTATTACAAACAGTGATAGAAAAACCAAAAGCATCTATTAAAACGGTAGCGATGATCCACAATTTATCTTTAGCTCAGTTCAAGGAATTTTAAAACACAAGTACTATCCTTAAAAACCAAAATTCATAAAGAAATTCAAGACCGAGATTGTGATTTACGATTTGAATTTTGTTGTTGGGTTCAAGGAGAAGTGGTGGATAATAGTCAATTATTAAAACATTTTTTTCTCTGATGAAGCAACATTTCACTTGAATTTTCTTATAAATTTTTTTGCATCTCTTAAAATAAGGGCAATTTACTCTTGCGAATATTTCAAAAATAGCTAAAATCTAGTGTCCTATGACTTTTTATTGAACTTTGTTTTATGTTAAACTTAGTTTTAGACCATGCACCAACTTTTACCAAGAATAAAATTTTATGAGAAATCAATAATAATACCTTAAATGTTTTCCATTTGTTGCAGAATTTTTGAATGACGCTGTTTATGTATTTATATTTAAAGTTTTTTATTTGCACAAAAAAAATTTAAAAATATATGAATTGATAATAAACAGTAAGTACATTATAATGCAATCAGAAACACTAATACAATGATATACATAATGTGTCGCGAAATTTTAGTCTTGTTAAAAGTGTGCCGCGACATTGAAAAGGTTAAAACACGCTGTCCTAAGTAAATGTTTTTTTAAGTAATATTAGGTAAACAGTAAAAGCTCCAAAAAGTGACCTTTTTTGAAAAAGTTTGCTATTAAAAAAAGCGTATTGTACACGCTCACTTATATTTTAGGAGTACTTCACATTTACAATTTTTGTACAATAATTTACAGCAGCTAAAACTTTATGTAGTATATGAACGTGTGCTCTATTATTCTAAACTTCAACACTTCCTTTGTATTCGAAGGTAGTGTAAGACAGACACATATATAAAATGGCTTTTCTACTTAAGTGCACACAACTTTAAACCAACTAGTTTGTTCCAAAGCATTCAACTGATAAACCGTTAGTTCCACATAAAAGCCCAACAGTGGACTAAAAACTTGTATTTTCGATAAAGGATTTCGTTTCCTAGCGCAAAACTTGACAAATTTTATAACTCTCACAATTATTTTGCAAATAAATTATGAATGAAAAGATTTACAATTTTAAGATCAACATAATCAAACTATACTATTTTTAAGTGCCTTCAATTTTTGTCTTAATTAAGTGCTTTCAAAATGATTACCAAAGATGAAACTGTATACTCTGGGGAAAATTCATTTAAAATTTATTCGTCCCAGCAGTGGCCCTTTAGAAAAGAACATGTTCACGTTGATTGATTCCTAGACAAAGCCGCCATCAAAATTCTGCACCCTTTAATTTTCCAAAGCTAAAATAGCGAATTGAAAGCAGACCCTCAATCTACATCACAATAATTAAACTTCTAAAGCGAAAATTTAAATCGATAATCCTTTATTTAAGTAAGACCACCGATATTAAAAATATTGAAAAGGTAAATCTCTTAAAACTAATGTGCTTTGCTAAAAATAATCAAAACGAGAGAAAAAACAAACGATTCGGTTCCCAACTTTCAATGCATTTAAACTAATTGATATTATTTAGTCTTAAAAATGTTTTCGTGCAAATTTATGTTATGTCAAGATATCTAAAAGGTTTATTTGAGAAAAATAATAAATAAATAGTATTTTGAATCCATTGCATAATCAAACATTCTATTTATTTCTTATCTACATATGTCTCACAGTTTAGAAAAAAAATAGACTATTATTAAGCACCTTTTTAAGCATTCATTGGTCAACGACATTTTTGCAGCAAGCCTTTGAAAGTGAATATTTGCTGGGCATCTTAAAATATTTAGAACTTATTAACGTTTTGATATTTGAAAATTATACAATCGTTTTATGATTCTACAAACTTACAAAACAATTGTACTGATTGCCCGCAAACGGTTTAACCCAATTTCCGCATATTTAAGCGAACATTCGAAGCATGCAGTGATACAAACGAATTTTCACATAAATTACAAACTTCCAAAACTCCCGAAAGTTTTCGCTGAGACACGATTTAACGACAGTTTACTCTTTGAAAGCGACGCGCGGACTGACTGTAACTTGGAACATTTTCACGACCGACGCCAGCGCATTTTCAGAAGCGATGAAAGCCGTCCTGACCTAGTCAATCTCCTTTGTGGAAGGATTTCCCAAGCGGGCTATGATGCGCCCCGTATGAGATATATGATATTTTGTTATGTTATGATGTATGTATATTACGCGAATTTTTTAAACCGCCGACAGTCGAGACGAGCTTAATAACGTTAAGGTAGTTTTAAATGCCGCATCCGACGGCAACAGTCGACACGTGAAATATCACTCAGTCTCAGTCTCGTATTTTTTGTATGAAAATGGCAACCACAAATATTTACAAATGTGTAGTCATGCAATTTTTAAGGCAAAATTACGCAATTAGCACTATTTAATATTTCCGTATTCATGGAAACACTTTCAAAACATTTACCTACTTCAAATGGAAATATGTGCCAAGTGAACATTGTAGAATCCTCGTTAATTGTTAATGTAAAGCTATGTGATGTCGATTAAGTAACAGAATAAAAACGACGAAAAAAGTAAGTGCTCAAAGCTCTTAAAGGTACTTTTGTTTCTCAACACGCAGAGACATATAAACCAATCAATATAAGTACACCCAACGATCTATGTAGTTTGTCGGGTCAGAAGCGTTTCGCCTCTGGTTAAACCAAATCCTCCCCAAGGGACGTATCATATTCCCTTTACCTGTCTGTCGCGTAATTGATAATCACTTCAATAAAGGACTATCTGTATCTCACTTTCAAGTAAATAAATATACTTTGTGTTTAATTATCAACCGTCAGTATTATTGGTTGTTGAGTTACCTTTCTTAACGATGCTAAAATAAGACGTTATTTTTGGCCACACTTGAGATGGCAAACTTTTAAGACGCGTGCTGAGAAGCAATTATTCTTCCATCCCATTGAGGGTGCGGTGGTAGAAAATTTATTAACCCATTATAACACCACTAAATCTTAACGATGTGTTTTGCTGCTTTTTCTGATTTTTTATCTAGCGCAAATATTGCACTAAGGACATTATTATAGACCACATTTAGCTATAATATTACAGTGATTTATAAACCAATATCTAATTCACACCTTGTTTCGCCGCACAAGATAATAATTATGGTTAAACTTCAAGTCATTAGATAATAGATATAGCATTACACAATATGCATAAAGTTTCGCCGCTTTCTTTATTATTGTTGGTGATGCGAAGTTCATTAAATAAGAAAAATTTAAATAAGGGAGAAACAGACAATTTATAAAATAGTATATTTTACAACAAGAGATGAAAGTCCAGTTTTTTTCGTAAGGTGAGATTTGTTCACGAGCCGCAAAGCAGCGAAAAAAACTGATTTCAACTCGAGTCGTAAATGCTATTTTTTCTACGAAATTAAAATTATATTATAGAACGAACGTTAATGTAAACGAACCAAATGACAATTATTATGTTTAAAGTTTTAATTAATCATTTAATTTTCATAGCGACACCATCACACTGACATTGACATAAATAAAATTATAAAGTGCAAACGAAATATATTTAATATTAATTTTTGTACCATTCTTAGGATTTTATATAAAATGCTACATTAAAATTATTTTATTTGATTAGAATATTAACGCAATTTTAATTAATTATAAGTTAAAGCTTAAAAATCGTAAATTTTACAATTTGATATTGACATTTACATTGATATTATTTTCGCCACTAGAGACCAAAGTAAAACGATCATGTAGAGTAGGCAGTGAGAAAATGACAACTTTCATATACATGAGTAGAAAAATGCATTTTTTTCATGTTTACTTATAAAATTTAATTGAAATTATAACCAGAGCCTAGAGGTAATTTCACCTGGAGCAGGAGGGTTAATTTGCCCCCGCGTGTATAGTTTTTAATTTTTAATGAGTATTAAATAAAAATAAATAAATAAATGATTTTGGGAACAAAATAAATTTATTAATTATTATTATTACATGAAAATCACAGAACCCCGTCATAGTACAATAGTAATGGAAACATAAAATTTCACAAATTAAAAATAAAATCACACCGACCTTAACAAAAAAAAAAAAAAACAAGTGTTACACATGCGATAAATTAGAATATTACAAATTTTTCAGTAATTTAATTTAATAAATAAAAAATACTATCAATAATATTTCAGAAAAAACAAAATTTAATGCCCAATATAAAATATTTTTTTAAAGTTTTACTTTTCTTGCTTTAAGTGTATGTAGCAAATTCATTAATTATTTTATCAAAATTAATTTGTTTTGTAAATTTCTATTCAATTGATAAAATTGCCATGTTTGACCACTTTTGCTGAGCAAGTGACGATCTTAAATATGTTTTAATAATTTTTAGTTTACTGAAGCTTCTTTTACTAGAACCTACAGTAACAGGTAGTGTTTGGAATATTCTCAATGAAACTTCTCAATTTGGACTAAACTAAACTACATATATTCATGAATCGTTTTTAGAAGATCTAAACTTGTAGCTGCTTTAAGGTCTGAAATTAAAGTCAATGGCTGATTTCTAAAAGTGATTATTTCAAATAAGAATTCTACAGAATTTATATCGCTTGGATATTTAAGAGATAAATTACAAGCTGCTTTTTTAAATTTTCTGTATACATCGGCTTTAATTTTTCACCTGTTGAAAATTCGAAATGAAACAAAACCCCATATAGCTTTTCAAATCTCTTTCTAAGTTGTGATGTTAAATATCTATTACTCCTTTTATTTCTACTGTAAATAAATATTTACCATTATAATTTAATTATTTTGCTTTGATTGTTTACAAAATCTGTGGGCAATTCCATTTCTGGAAAAAAAAAATTACTTTTAGAAAAAATATTTTCCCATATGGTGTCTCTCATTTGCTGCAAGGAATTAGATAATTCTTCTATTAATCGTGAAGCTTTACTTATAGTTAATTGACGAACATTGCAACATACAGGGTGATTCACATTCGAGGGCGACCATGGGAATCTCGCTTATTATAATAGCTAGAGTATAAGTTTAAAATTGGCAAAGTTGCTAAATTTGGGGCTCATTAATAATCCGAAGAGAATTTGGAAATATCTCAAACGGTATTCAAAAAAATTAGGAAAAACCAGAAAATACGACTTTTTAAAAGATATTATAACTTCTTTGAACTATACAATATTTCAATTGTGTAAAAACATTGCCTTAGCAACTTTTAAAGCCGCATCAGATAGTAATCACTAATTTATTCTAGGTCGATTCGTTTTTGTTTTATGATAACCAACTTTATTTTTTCTTATGGGCGCAATTTTTACTATTTACATAATCAAATAGCATTTATTATTTTGAATTCATTGATGTATCACACATGGTATTTTACTTCTTCATTCACTGACAAATAAAATAAAATGGATCCTAAGTCCTAAACAATAACCATTATAAATCAGGTAGGCCGATCATTGTAGTTTATGTTGTTTCCATGACAACCAATCAACAAACTAAAAGTTTTGAATGCCTGTTACTTGTCACATAATTAAAGTAAAAATGAACTTTAATAACGAAGAAAAACGCGATATGCTGCGAATTTTTTATTCATTGAATAGGAATGCTATATTGTCAAGTCAACGATATGCAGAAATATATCCAAAAAGAAGACAACCCTCGCGCACATATTTTTGTACGTTGGACAGATACTTAGGGAAATATGGGGCTCTTGCCAAATCCAGAAGGTAATATGGCAGAAAGGTTTCAGATGAAAGTAAAAAAAACATTTTTATTACAAACCGATCTGGAAAAAAACACTATATTTTTACATTAAACAGAAACTTAAGTAAATTTGTTAAAAGCATGTGATAAAGTAGGTATAACAAAACTTTAAAAAAACGGTATTAAAAATTCGCAGCACATGGAGTTTTTCTTCGTTATTAAAGTTCATTTTTACGAATTTATTAACGTGACAAGAAATAGGCTTTCAAAACTTTTAGTTTGTTGGTTGGTTGTCATGGAAACAACATAAACTACAATGACCGGCGTACCTGATTTATCGTGGTTGTTATTTAAAACACATTTTTTCAATTTTGACAATGAACGAAGAAGTAAAATATCATGTGTGATACATCAAAGAATTCAGAAAAATAAATGCTATTAGATTATGTAAATAACAAGAATTGCGCCCATAAGAAAAAATAAGGTTGGTTCTCATAAAACAAAAACGAATCAATCTAGGAAAAATTTGTGCCACCATCAGATGCGGCTTAAAAAGTTGCTTAAGCAATGTGTTGTGAGCGTCTATTGAACTTCTATATAATATATTTTTAAAGTGAACTGTATTTCACTATTAGTCAATAAGACAATTCGACTATAAATTTGTTGTTGTTATTTACTCAAAAATTATTAAAAGTAAGTACAAATCAATAGCAACCAATTTTGGTAACATTAAACTACAAAATTGCCTACTTAAATAATATTACGGTACAATTGCCTACTAATTTTAACTATACCTACAATACTCAACACAATGTTATTACACATTTAAAGTATTTCAAACTCCAAAGGAGTTATAGACGATTTTCAAAAATCGTATTTTCCAGTTTTTCCCAACTTTTTTGAATACCGTTTGAGATATTTCCTATTTCTCTTCAGATTATTATTGAGTGTAAAATTTTGCAACTTTGCCAAATTTAAACCTATAATCTAGCTATTATAATAAGTGAGATTCCCATGGTCGCCCCTGAATTTGAATCACCCTGTACATTTGTTTTTTTTTGCAATTTTTTTACTTTCATTTTTCATTAATTGAGCGCCCTTGCCCATTGTTCACCTGAGGCAAGTCCCTCGTTTGCTCACCGGTCCTGATCGCAACACACTATAAATCTCCTAAAAGTCTTTGCCCATTAAATAAACTTCATGGTACTAATCATAACAAAACTATAATACAATTAATAATAAATAGTCATGAAACCTTATGCCCATCGATTCACCCTGTGTGCTCATTTATCCCTATTTAACTTAGGTTTTAATGTGTTTATATTTCGCAAATTCTTTGTATTACGCAACATTAAGTGAGTTCTTAATTATATTGAAATCTTGTCATTTATATTGTTACAATATCAAACTTTCTAAACTCTAAAACAATAATCTGTCTCTAATGAGAACACAATATAAATTATCCCGTGATAATTTTATTGTCGTTAATAAGACAAAAGATTGGTAAAGTGATAAAAGCATGCCGCTCCTTCATATCGAAGCTTCTACGAAACTTGGCTTTCTCAAGTTAATCTTCAATACAATTCGAGCCTATCTTGATGCGCCGGAAAGATATCTCATACATCGAAACAAAAAGGAGGCATTTACCTTGCGAATAACTTCATATAAAATGTAACGAACATGAATTCTGATTGAGTTTGGACTGGTAACAAGAAACAATGTTATTGGAAAAATACATTTATTTAAAGTATACGATTTTTTATCGCTTTTCTGAAATACATGTGTGGTGAATTTCTAGTCACTTTCATGTTATATTATTTTCACAAGTGAATTAAATGGTTCCTCTTAATTTAAACCAAATATTTACATTAAGACCTCAATTTACTTCGCAAATAATAAACGCGTTGTAATTGTAATACTAGAAAAACACTTGTGTGGTTAACAGAGGCGGATTTAACGGCGGGCGCACCGGGCGCGCGCCCTGGGCCCCGACTTCTGAAGGGCCCCGCAAAACCCCAACTTTAGGTACACTTTTTTCTAATGACGCCAAATTTGGTTCCATATGTGCAATTTTAATTACGTACAAGTTTACAATCGGCGGTAAAACCTGATAGTATGTTTATATTCGCTTATTTTCATTATTTCATTACACCCTGCATAGGCCCCGCGCGGCTGCACTACCGCTCATGGGAGCGTATTTGCTACTTTGTACTTAAAAAGTTTAGAAATCAACATTAATAAAAACATAAGAAATAATTTCAACGAAATCGAATCAGACGTTGAAGAACTAATAGATAAAACATTTGAAGATGATCGCAAGCGAACATGTACAGAAAATTCAAAGTAAATTTTTTTACATAATGTACAGGGTGGACCAAATTCGAATGTTTTACGTGGTATCTCAGTTATCGTTATAGATAGCGAAAATCTGATTTCGGTCTCTTGGGCTATTTTTTTGAGAAAATAACGCCTATGCAATCAGATTTTTTCTATCGGATTCCATTTTGGCACTACAGACGAAAAATGAAATTTCATCATTTTTGAAAATCTGCTGTAACTTCTTTATTTATTAAATTAGAACAAAATGTTATTGAGGTTTTTTTATACAGATTTTTATGCTTAATTTAAAAACAAAAGTAATTTTTTCATAGCTACCTTGACTTTCGAGATATGGAGTAAACTTACGTTTTTTTAAATGAAAACCCTAGTTGACAATGACTTAATGTGAAAGAGTATTTTTTTAGCTTTTCAAAAATATATAGTTTTATATATTTTTTGCAAAAAATAGCCAAGATATGGCCAATTTTGTAAAAATTCGATCATCAAAGTTGGCCACGATTTCGTAAACAAGTGATGTTTGCAATTATTAAACAACTAAACGTCATTTCGATGTAAAGTTTTCAACTGTAAAGCAAATCCCTGTATTATTTTGTATTTTATAACTGTTTATTGTGGTATTGTGAACATGGCTAAATTTGAACTATTTGAAAAGTTTAATATGTTAGAATATTACTTTGTAAGTGATAAAAACGTAGCGGCTGTTCCAGAATTTACTTGGCAATGACGTTTAGTTGTTTAATAATTGCAAACATCACTTGTTTACGAAATCATGGCAAACTTTGATGGTCGAATTTTTACAAAATTGGCCATATCTTGGCTATTTTTTGCAAAAAATATATATAACTATATATTTTTGAAAAGCTAAAAAAATACTCTTTCACATAAAGTCATGGCCAACTAGGGTTTCCATTTAAAAAAACGTAAGTTTACTCCATATCTCGAAAGTCAAGGTAGCTATGAAAAAATGTACTGTTTTTAAATTAAGCATAAAAATCTGTATAAAAAAACCTCAATAACATTTTGTTCTAATTTAATAAATAAAGAAGTTACAGCAGATTTTCAAAAATGATGAAATTTCATTTTTCGTCTGTAGTGCCAAAATGGAATCCGATAGAAAAAATCTGATTGTATAGGCGTTATTTTCTCAAAAAAATACCCCAAGAGACCAAATCAGAGTTTCGCTATCTATTACGGTAACCGAGATACCCCGTAAAACATTCGAATTTGGTCCACCCTGTACTCTACGTAAGGCGATCATCTAATAGCAGAACTGAACAGACGCGGAAAAATCTATGAAAATAGTATCAGTAATTTTAAAGTTTTTTTCGCGTTTACGTTGTGTGTAGAAGAAAAGAAAAAATGCGTTAATAATTCAATACAAATGTATAAAGTTGACAATGATTCAAGTAATTTTAAAGATGAGTTGGAACATTTTTTAATCTTTTTAGATGAAAAAGACATGCGATTAATTAATAATCTATACAAAAAAAGTAGAAGATATTATTAGATATGATATTATTATTATTATTATATTTGATTATTATTATTAGTATTAGTATCAGATATGAAAGCAACTTTTCCAAATGTGGACATTATTAAAATTGAAAATTTTGTTAACCATGCCAATTTTAAAGGCATTGATTAGGGTAACGCTCATTTTCTTGTCTAAAAAGAGTAATCAATTATCTGATAAATTCAATGTTAGAGGAAAAACTAAATAATATGGCTATTTTATATATAGAGAGCGATTTACTTAAAATTATTGATTGTGATGAGACAGTTAATAAATTTGCAAAACGAAAAGTAAGAAAAAAATTACATAAATATTTTCACATTTATAATTTTAATTTTAAGTAAAATTATATGATTTTTTTGTTAAATTTCTGATTGTTACTCCGATATCATTAATTATAATTATACTTTTTCATATGTTCAACTATTAGTTCAAAACTTTTTGATTATTATTATCTTATTATTAATTATATTATACTTACATATAATAAATTCAAATTTTATTGGAAATAAAACATTTATAGTACATAATATTTTTTATTTATTTAAAAATATGGCTAACATGTATTTTAATTTTGCCTATCTCTCTATTTTTTAAGGGGCCCAATATTTTCTTCTGCGCCCGGGGCCTCAACCGACCTTAATCCGCCTCTTGTGGTAAAGAAATTATTTAAACACACACAGCATTAATGTCGTAAAACAATTAAAATTGCAACACCATTAAGTTTAATTAAATCAAACTACAATCCAGTTAACTTGACAAATTTTTCCCCACACATATGTGTACATAAATGTTCTTTTGATTTAGCACGCGTTCATATCAGACGCTTTTACAAAAACATTTATGTCTGTCTGCGGATTTTAATATAGAATACCGCTCCTAGACTCCCTGTCCAAAGCTTTATGATGGAAACCCACAAACTTCACCATTCTGTAAGTTTTTTCGGTATTTTTGACAAGTTGCTCTTTGCAACACATTCTAATCATGACTTTTATAAGGTCTCTTAATCATCTATAAAAACCATGGATGAAGTGAAACTGGGTTTGCAGAATAATTTAATATATGTATTTGATATTAAAGGACGAAGAAAAATTTGTAAAATCCCTTCGCGATTCACCGAACATCGGCATATCAAATTGGGTATAAAACTTTAAGGCACGTGCTTCCACTAGAATAATTTTTCTGCAGTCATAAAATCGGTTTTTAAATCAATAAACGTAAAATATTCATGTAAAAATCGGCCATCGTTCGATGATATAAGTCATAAAAGAACATATTGCGTTGCTTTTGTTTTTTTAGCGTAGACAAATTTTTCTCTACATAAAACTTTAAAATGTCGTAACCCATAGCATGAGCAAAAAGTTCTGAAAATTTTAATGAGCTAGGATTTTTTACTTCAAAGCTATCGCTGTTCAAATATCCTGAAAAATTCGTAATATTTTTTCAGGATTTTTAGCGCATTTTTCTTGTAAAATATTTGCGTTTGGTTCGTCTATTTTTAACAAAATTTTCCGGTCTCATGTTTATCTTTCTACATTGTTTTTGTTGTTTTAATTTAAATTTGAAAAGAAAAATATCCCAAGTGTTTACAGCACAGTTAATTATTTTGCGCAAAATAACTATAATCGTTGGTACTATATTATATTTTGCCTGTGTATACCGACTTTGGACGAGATAAATTTTGTCAAAGAAAAAAAATGCATTAATTATATTTTATATTATATACTACACTTTTTTTATGCCAAAAGCGAACGTGGTCTAAAATCAATAGGCTATTCCCTATTGTAGTTTGAAATATCTCATAAAATATAAAAGGATCTTACAATGCTTGTCATCGTCCATATTAAAAGCTGTGCTTGCTGCAAAAAAAAAGTTGTATTTATTTCAACAAGATTTCAACTAATGTCGTTTTACATATAACCTAACATGAAGATGATACTAATATGCAAATTTTTCTAGCTATATAAAATACTTTAATTGCACAATTAATGTATTTGTGTTAGTAAAAGTTAATTGCGGTGCAGTATAATATATTAATTCTGCTAGTGCTCTCTAGCGCCAGGTAGGCTAAAGTGCTGAAGTAATTTTATATTACGTAACGCGAAAACTATTTCACAAACGTATAAAAATAAACGTCAGAATTTTAAATTTTCAACACACCAAAATTGGCTATTGCCCGGAAATTACTTTTATTTAGGAAAGCATGCTAAATCAATTGGTCAAATTGCTCCTTTCTAAGATATTCTTCTGAAGCTAACAGCTTAATTGTAAAATAATAGGTTTCATGTTCAAATATTAGAAATGACCGCAGTTTTTATGCTGTAATGAGTTTTAAAATTAATAATTACTACATTTTTAACTGGTTCATTGTAGGTGGTTCAGGAGCCAATTAGTTCTTAATTATCACTAATTGATACATGTAATTTTAATTGAAAGGGCTCGTAAAAACCTCTTCAAGCGTTATTTCGTTTTCTTAGCGTTCACTGTTGGTTTGCAATAGTTGTTACATGAATTAATATTTAAGTATTCTTTTAATAAAATAAATATAATTTATGTGATAAAACATTGTGCAATCATTGAAGTTTTTATAGTGATATTGGTTAATGGTGAGTAATTTTTTATATAATAAATAATCTAAAGTTTAGATTCTAAACGAAAGCAACGAAAAAGTGTTTTTATCATGTTCTTAATTAATTAAGTTAAGAAACTTGAATGTGCAAAGTTAATTATTGTTGAATTATCTTTATTAGTTTTTAGTATCTAATATAACAACTTAATAGAGTAGTAAAATCAAAATAAACTCTAAATATACCAAGGGTATTAAAATAATGTTTATAAGAATATATTATTTTGATATTGTATCTAAAACACAAATGTATGTGAATTAATTTTTTTCACAGCATAAAAATTTTGTAGTGATACTTATACCAATCAAGTAATTTGGTTTTATGTTTTTTGAAAAAGTAGAGCAAACGAATTAAGATAAACCAAGTTGAAATGTTTTATATGTGATTAGTTTTTGGAATATTTATGACTTAAGAGTGTTGTTAAAGTACTGGAAATATTTACAGGGTGTCCACAAAGTGCGTGATTACTTCATATCTGGTTTATTATTCAGAATAGTAAATAAAACCAAATTTTTAAAACAAAATTTTTTAAACAAAAGATTTTAAACAAAAATTTTAAAACAAAAATTTTTAAACAAAAATTTTAAAACAAAATTTGTTAGAAATCATAAGTTACATAACTTCAATTATTTTCAATTATACCGAGTGTTTGGTTTCGCGCACCGATATGTAACGTATTTATTTTAAATGCAACCAGCTGTGCCTCAAATCGTTTTAAGGTTATTGACGTTATTAACGTTATGTTGAAAATATTGACATACCGGGTGTAAATGAAGTGTGGTACACCCCCTTTTTTTTCTTTAGTTATGATTTTAGATAAATGATATTGTAGACATATCATATGTGCAAAACACCGGGCTCTTTGAGCACATGCACACATTTGTTTCACTTCCGGTTTCGCCGGAAATGACCCCAACTTTGTTATTTTAAATGGAACGTCCTGTATATTTTTACATTTTTGGAAAGAGGAAGCGATTTTGGATACAAGTGCACTATTTTGGTTAATTTTTATAACCTCAAAATTTTTTTAAAGCAAAATTTCGTTTTTTATTAAGGGTACCGTGACCGTCACTAATTGATTTTTATTATGTCAAAAATTGTCCAAAAAACGTTTTTGTAAATTTTTAATGACATTTAGGTTACTTTAATCGACTTTAAACGTTGCGGAATCGGTTTTTTAACAAAACGTCAATTTTTTTAAATGGAACTATGGTGGTACAAAAGGTTATTTAAATGGAGCATCTTCTAGCGAATTCATCGATACCAATAACTTATATTTTTATTAAGAGTCTGCTTCAAAAACGTCAAATTATTGTAAAGATTAAATAAGAGATTCTGTTAATCGCAGTACACTGTGCATAACTACAACAAAACAAATGATCGTTGTTTTATGTTTAACCACTATAGTCATTTAATTAAGAAGTCTAAAAATTTTGGTAATCATTTTTACATAATTAGATTACTGCGATTAAAAGGATCTCTTAATAAATCTTCACAATAATTTGAAGTTTTTGAAGCAGACTCTTATTAAAAATACAAGTTATTGGTATCGATGGATTCGTTAGAAGATGATCCATTAAAATAACCGCTTGTACCACTATAGTTCCATTAAAAAAAAAAAGACTTTTTGTCAAAAAACCGATTCCGCAACCGTCAAAGCCGATTAAAGTAACCTAACTGTCATTGCAAATTTACAAAAACGTTTTTCGGACAATTGTTGACATAATAAAAATCAATTTGTGACGGTCACGGCACACTTAATAAAAAACTAAATTTTGTTTCAAAAAATTTTTGATGTTATAAAAATTAACCAAAATAGTGCACTTCTATCCAAAATCGCTTCCTCTTTCCAAAAATGTAAAAATATACAGGGCGTTCCATTTAAAATAACAAAGTTGGGGTCATTTCCGGCGAAACCGGAAGTGAAACAAATGTGTGCATGTGCTCAAGAAGCCCGGCTTTTTGCACATATCATATGTCTAAAATTTCATTTATCTAAAATCAAAACTAAAGAAAGAAAGGGGGTGTACCACACTTCATTTACACCCGGTATATAGGTAGATCTTTAACCAAATTTTAATATTTAGCGATTTAATAAAGCCAGTGTAAAAATGTTGGAAGTTTCGTCAACAATACTCTTATAGTGGCTTCTGAATAGTTAAACTTTTAAAATAATATACAAAGTGTTTGTTTTATTTCGTCCATTCAGCTGAATTTTAAACAAGTATAAGTTTTTTTTTTTTAATGAAACACTGTATTTTTTACAGATTAGTATAGATCATTTAATTGTCTTTAACAAATAATGAAGGTTATCTAGGCCTAAAACTAATATTTCTAGGTGGGCACCCTGTATTTTGAGTGAAAAATATTTTTTTAAACACTTTCTAAGTCATCGTTTCGAATTATTGTTACTTTATATAATTTTTGATCTTGCAGGCAACGATGCAAGATAAATCTGGTTACTGTGTTACTTTGAAACAAGAAGAGTGTGGAGAAAATTTACAAATAAAAATATGCAAATCCATAATTGATAGCTACATAAACAATAGGGATCAAAAGCTTGTTGAAATAATAGCAAATTTCTTGAAAGGAAGCGGAATTTTATTGGTTTTAACAATCAGATTAAATGAATTAGGCGCAAATATTGAAGACACTGGATATTGGACCGGATTCATTGCAGTTAAATCTTTCAATCAGTTATTAGTAATCACTAACAGTGAAAACGAATATATTGCTAGCGAAATATTTCCAAAACATGCTAAGATTATTGGAAATACACAGTTGGAACCATGTTCAAATTTTCATTCGGTACTACAAAAGGTAGTTGATGTAATTGGAACATATTTGGAACGGGGAGAAATTTTCAAGTATGTATTTTTAAAAACAGTTATGCCCGAAACAGTTAACGCTGTTAAATTATATTTCGAAAAATTCCTGCAGAGTTCAGTTCGCACAAAGCAAGAGTTGAACAGACTTTTGGATTTATTTAAACATTTACTGGAAAATGAACCAAACTATCAGCTGACGTACAATCAGACGAGTATATTATGCAAATTTTTAAACACAAACGAATTTTCGCCCGGAAATGTAACGGATAAAGTTGATTTACGTGGCCAAATTTTGGAGTGCTTAGCATACTGTTACAGTTCGAAAAAGGAGTTTCCAAAGCTTCTGCAATCTTACGTTGAGAATTATTACAAAAAGTATACCGAGAAAAATCTTAAAAGTTTACGTCTGTTAAAGGACAATGAAGACATAAATTTAAAAGGAGTTGAACTAGAAGTAATCTTCTTTAAATTAAATCAAGTTTTGGTCACTTGCGATGGTCTGATCCCCACTTTAATTACTGTTAATGATATTGATCATATTTTAAACCTTATTGACGATATGAACCAAATGCAACCATCACCAATACAAGAAGAGGACCTTCAGCAAAACTGTGTTTGTTTCAAGTTTCACACAATGATAGCTAACGATAAAATATATCACGAGCAAATGAACTGTTCAAAACGGGAATGGAAAAAATTCCAAATGATACTACGTAACAATCTTATCATTATATTAGCAAAAAAATGTGGAAATTTAAAGAAAGTTCAACTCAGTAAAAATTCCATTAATCAACTTTTAGAAGGGAATCCATCACTAACAAGCAATAAATTAATGAGGGGAATAATCAAGGTGCTGTCGAAATTACCCACGGGAACAGAAATACCAATATTTTCTGAAAAATTATTAAGTAGCATGAGCCAAAATGACGCTGGCGTAATTATAAGGTTGTTAGACAAGAACATTTGTGACCCCCACAACAAAAACGCGTTACTGGACTTGTTAATTGATAATTTAATATTCTGCGATAACGAAGACATAAGGAACAGTTGTCTAATTGCCTTACGCTTACATTATGACGAATTGTGTCACGAATACAAACAAATTTTAAGCCTTGAGTTTGCTTGTAACACAGTTTCGGATCAAAATTTTCTTGAAGAGTGCATGAGGAATACCAATTTGGGAATAAAAATAAGTTTAAACTGCTTTAAAAGACTCGGAAATTTACTGTCAAAATATCCAGGAGTATGTCACGTGATTAACACGATTTTAGACACCGATGTTCAACCTGTGCCAAAAATATTTATCGACTCTTTCAAGATACTTCTACGAAAATGGCAAAACGAAACTGCACCAGAAGATATTATGAGCGTCTGTTGGTTATTTCTGTTGGATCAATTAATCACTTTTGAAGATATATGCGCCCTTAAAAATATCACAGAAAGTTGCAGCTTACAAGCTTTATTTATTATACATGAAAGCATCGTTTGTGGGTATGATATCCCCCAATATGTGAAAGAAAATTTGATTTCACTCAGAAGTACATCGACGAATTTAGAGGAAAAAACAATAGCATGTAACATTATATCTGCTCTAGAAAAGGATAGTAATGAAATAAATATTTTGAGGATTCCCCGAGAACGCAAACAAGAAGTTTTGTTACGTCTTGAAAGCAATCAAAACAACATTTTGTTAATACCAACACTTGAAAAATTAATTCAGTACGATAAAGAGCTTCAAAGCGACGCCCTTCAGATTTTATTGAAAATCATATCTGCAAATTCTAAAACGTACTTGGTAAATTTCGAAAATATACTGGACCGCACAGATATTGAATCTATTACTTTGGCGAACATTAACATGTTCTTAACCGTGGAAGTTTGTCATCCTTCTGATACTCTAGCTATTTTAAATTGTGTAATTTGCAAGATATATTCTGCACCTAGCGACGAAAACCTTAAACTATTAAAGGTCCTGCAGGATATCACGCAAATTTCGCAGTACGCAGATGTTTTAACAACGTTTTTGCCAGACTTTCATTTCATGTTATGTTCTTTGAAAGACGAAAAAAGTAAACATGTTATTGAATGTGTAATTGAAAAATGCAACGCTATTCAAGAAATCCCAAGAGATTTACAAGAAATTTTAACGAAACATAAAAGAATAACTAGTTCACAAAATATCAACAAGGAAATTATCGGAGATTGTCAATATTTGGTGTCGACTGGATACACTTTTACGCAAAAATTTTTAAAAACTCTTACGAGCAGTTTCAAAGATGCCAATCTTCATAAGCAATGGGCTGCAATCGGAGATATTTTCTGGGAAATACACCAACAACAAGATATAAAGGACGAAGTTATTGGAAAACTGTGTGAAGTTGCTTCGAAAAATACCAACTTACTGACAAATTCTAGTATAGAAAATATATTTATTAATACTCTGAAGAAAAATGGCAAGGATGCTTTAAATTGTTCCAAAATTTTAACGTCGTTTTGTTTAAATTTACTTGATAAAATATCAAAAGAAAAAGAATTTCGCAGACTACGACAAATTGCCTGCATATCTAATAATGTAAAATACGATCTGCTTCTGGTTAAACGGCATTTTCTCAAATCGGTTGAACATCAGTCCAAACACATGCAAATATTAAGCAATGTTTTAAAGAAATTAATTGAACTAGCGAGTTCAACGTTAGAAGATATCGACAATCGCATATTAGCCTTAACAATAGTGTCCCAACAAATAACAAACCACAACTTTCCTAATCTTATAAATTTTTGCATCAAAAAGATTATCGAAATAACTTTTAACCGAAGTAACGGCAGAGGGAAACATCTCATTTTAATCAAAACGGCTTACCAATCTCTGGAAAAGTATTGGATAAGCAGCCATCCAGAAATTCCCAAAAATTTTTTGTCCGAATACTACAGATTATTTCTTACATCGCAGCGAAACAGCAATCTATGGAAACCTTTGAGCAGTTTCATAAAACAGAACATCAACAACTTGAAAGCTTTTGATATCATCAACGTTTTAAATTATGCCACTGTTAATCGTCCCAAAATCGATGAAGCCATCTTAATTAACTGTAATTTGCATACATGGCCCAGGGAGTTACTTTGTGATTCGCTCTTGTGTGGAATAATTAAGCTACGTGATGCCAAAAACATTAACAAGTTCGATATTAAAGTATTCCGAGATGAAGTTAAACGTTTAGAAACTTCAATAAAGGCCAGCACCTCGAGATACACTTTAGAAAAAGTTCTCCAGACACTAATCGATAAACAGCTGGACTATTTATTAAATTTTGAGGAAGTTTATGGTTTATTAGTTCTTTTACAGTGTAATACAAAAGCTCTCGATATTGTTTTTAAAAATTATGACACGTTTGACGTCCTGAAACAGAATTTAATAAGGGTTTGGCTGGCACACCAACTGATGCTTCGAAACATTAACGTTACCGAAAGTGAACTAGAAGATATAACAAAACACGTTCGTTTCATTAACTTAAATACTCTCAACAAAGTCGTCGCTTTTAAAGATTTAACAACGATGGAATTAACGAAGCTCTTAAGAGCCGTAAAAACATCACCGAACAGTGATGTTGTGACTTCAATTTTTCAAGAACCATGCAATAATTTTGTAGAAGCATTGTGTAACTTAACTCGAGCAAAACTTGAGTACATTTTAAACAGTAATGTATCTCAAATATTATTATCGCCGATAAACCCGTTGCTTCAAGTTAATGATAAGCTATCATTGGACAATCTCTGCATAAATAAAACTTGCAAGGAGGAGTTTCAAACTATAATAAAAGCAGCACACAAACATACCATAGAACGATTACTTAAAAGTGCTGCGGACATTGTAACAGCTGGCTGGAAAACAAATTCGTTTAAACTGCTACTCAAAGCAATTAAACATGACCAAGATGTTTTCCACTTAATCAATTGCCTACAAGTTATAAAGGACTACAATCTAAAAGAGTACGATATAAATTTAAAAGGAGAATATCTAATCGACATTTTTAACACTAAAAATGCTGAAACTTGGGAAAAAGAGGTTCATACTTTAGCCCTATTTCAAAGATGTAAACGCACATTCGCCAAAACCCTTGCAGATATTAAAGAAGACATGTTAAAAGATGGCTGTTTTGACTCCGCTCAAATAAACGCAATATATCAAGAATACGAAGCAATTAAAAAAGCTTTTAACTGCAAATCATATATGCTGCCTCTGTCACCTTCCATTTGTGAGTGGAATGAATTAGATATACAACACTGGGCAAGTTTAGTTAGAAAAAAACAATCAGTCAACGATAATCAAAAGCTAGCCGTTATAATGCGAGCAACACAAATTCATGCTGGTTATTTACCACGACCGACACAGATTATATCAATTTTAGTGTTGAAAATTAGTAAGGAAACTAATGGAACGATCCTCCAGGTACATGACGAGGAAGATAAATCGATCATAATAGCAATGTTTGCAATTTTTAAAGCATTGAGCGGTCACTTTGTAGACGTTATTTCAGACTCACCAAAATCGAGAATCAAACAGTTGAAGCATTTATTTAATTTATTTGAGGTAAGTACATCTTACATAGAAGCTTGTTCCGAAAATCTACCCTACTACAAAGATCAAGTCGTGTTTGGCACTGCTTATGCCTTTCAGACAGACACTTTACGCGAGCAATTGCAAATAGCACAAACGAGACAAGAAAGAAACTATCAAATAGCTATCGTTGACGAAATTGATAGCCTTTTAACCGATAATGAAAACTGCACTATCTCTTTGCCATCAAATATATCAATGACAAAACATCTAGAACCAGTATTGGCTACTATCTGGATCTATTTAAATGAAGTTAAAAAATACGCCAAAGAGATGAATGGTAAAACTTTCTTGGTTGCTGACGGCAATAATATTAATTCCACCGGAGAGATTATAATAAACCCTACAAGAATTCTCATTCCAGATAACGAAAACTATGAAGCTACTCTAAAATCTTTAACAGAAAAGTACATGAGGAAACTACTCAGGGATTCAACTGTTAAAGACCAGTTAACATCACAAGATTTTCCTACCCTAAAACTTCCGCAACATTTACGTGAGTGCGTCCTGAAAGTGCAGTTGAAAAAGTGGATAGAAAGTGCGGTAATTGCAAAGCTAAAATTGATAGAACAAAAACATTACTGCATTGAAGCAAATTGTATTATTCCATTAGAAAACGATTTTGATACCGGACCAGATGAAATTGAATGGACCATCGAATTAATTCAGTTTTTACAAATCAAGCACTGTCTAAAATTAACAACAGATATTTTAATTACTAATTTAATAACGAATGTTTCTTTCTTTAACCGATATAGCAACAATGTGTATGGCTTAACCGAAAATACATGCAATAAATATACAAAAAAATTGCTTAAACGATTGTATAATGTTGAAACGATAAGAATTCCTCCATGTAGAAAAACGCAGTGTTATCAATTAAATCCCATTGTGATGCACAATAAAAATTATTGGGTTGAAACTATAGTTGCAAGCTGTATAAGTAAACTAAGAAATAATAGAGCAGTTTTAATAATAACGAAGGGGAATGAAACGGGAGAACTGATAGAAAAGGAACTGATCAAACAGCACACATATGTTGTAAGACACTTTCGAAAAATCGATGGTTTAAAACCAATTCATCTTGCAGTTAAACATCAAGAAGTCATCATCATCAACAGCTATTTAATCCGGTCAATAAAGTGCAACGGATCGAAAAAAATTCAAAGAAATGGAGGATTACATCTTTGTTTGACGTATCTACCATCAGACGAACGAAAAGAGCACCAAACTCTACAGTTAGTGCGTAAGAGTGGTCGCTGTAGCACTTTTCAATACGTCTTATTTAATAAAGATGAAGCACAAATAGAACAAATCAGAATTAAAAAATGTGAACAAGAAAAAAATCGTTTACAGTATGCTGAAAAAACATTGCAACACGCCCTACGGATGGAATTTTATTTCAACGAATTTTGCGACACGATAAAAGCAATCAAGCAATTTAATATTAAAAAAGTGCCGGAAGAATTTGTAAAAATTAAAATAGTACACGCGTTCGAACGATTTGGATTGTGGTTGTTGATCGAAAATATGAGCTTAAAAGAAACAGCAGGGAATGACAATGAAATTAGGACAAGTTTTGATTGTTTGAAAGAGGAATTGCTGGGAGAGTGCAATAGAAATAGTGACTATAATGATGTAGCTATACAAAGTGCAAATTATTACATTTCCATGGGACACGCATATATTAAAATGGGTAAATTTAAAGAAGCCATCGCACAGTTTTCTAGGGCGTTAGAAAAAGAGCCTGTTTTTTCTGCTAATGCCTCTTACAATAAGGCTTTCGCGATTATAGCCAAATATGGACAATCGATTCAAGAATACAATGAAAATGGAGCGATGGCTATTGCGGTTAAAGACTTAGAGAAGGCAAAATTTGTAATAGAAAATGAATTAGAACCATCATTAGATTTAGTTGCGTATAGTTATTCGTCAAACACGTCTAGCTTAACTGGTGTCATTAATAAAAAAGCAGTTTATTATATTCAAAAACGAACTATACGCGATGCTATCACCATACTTGCAGCCGCCAAAGAAAATAAGATGGGTGTAGCAATTAATTTGATCCAAATTGATGAATGTATGTCCAAAGAAAAAATACAGCTAAGTGAAGAAGATTTAGCAGAATTTAAAGCTGAAGGTTTTGTTGGATTTATACAGATCGAAGGGATGCATTTATCTTTTGCGAACGACGAATTTTTTCTAACGCTTACTGAACTTAACAAAATTCTTAGTAAATTTGCTCTTTGCGTTATCAGTTTTGCTTACCGCAACGAAAATTTAGACCTAAAAGATATCTTTAAAGCAATAAATATGACTATCAACAACTGCAGAGAACACATCACCAGTGAAGAATACGGAATTGAAAAATCTGTTCACTTTATCGTATCAACAGTTGGTTTTGGTGTGCAGTTTTTACAACGCCATGTAATTGAAAATTTACCATCAAAAAATCAAGAGCAATTCAATTCGTCAACGAATGTGACAACATGCATAAAATTAAGCGAAATATTTAATTCAATGAGTGAAAAGTACATGGCAGAGCTTATTCCTCGACTAAGCAAATGGAAAAACGCAACTACACATACAAGTATAATCGACTTGAAAAAGATTGAAAAAGAATTTGAAATGTTCGTTCAACATCCTAGCTCACATTACAAAAACACGGAAATCTTAAACGCAACTGATATTAAGACGGATTATTTATTGGTAGAGTCGGCCAAATCTGCAATAGACGAAATACGAAGAGGGTTAGATATAGACCCCTTCCATTTAAACATTGTAAGTGAAGCGATTTGCAGAAGTGTAAAAATATACGACGAAAATGATCAAATTGTTTACGAAGTGGGTATAAATCATGCATACTCTATAAAAGTCTTATATTGTGATGTTGATCAATCGATTGCTTGGTCTTTAATTGGAAAGAAAAACGATAATGGAACTAGAAAAACGTTACTTTCCACCATTGCTGATGGTGTAGAAATGGACGTCGCTGATTTAAGATTATTAATTGCAGATTTAATGCAAGCTAATATGGTAGTAGTAATAGAAAATATTTTTGATTATAAAAAAAACAAATTGTTAAACATAACACTTGACTAATTATCATTTAGCGTTATAAAATTAAATACATTAACGTATTGATAATAGTTAATGCCTTGTTATATTTTAAAATAACAATAATTGTGTAATTATTAAAATAAAGCTTATTAAATATTATACTATACAACTCAAGGGATTATTTTAATATGCAACAAATCCATTATTAACTACGAATATCATAAAATTGTTAATAAATAAGATTGTAGCACGAACAAACTGTTTTAAATCATTTTGCTCTAAATAGCGACTATTAAAAATACTTTGTTAAGAAAAGTCGTTAAAAACCCTAAAAAAAACTGTGTTTTTCATTTAAAAAATCGTTTATAGCAGCGTATCAACTAATTACCTCGTAATTTAATTAATTTGATCTATAGCTCGATTCCTAAAGTCAAAAACGTGTGTTTTAATTTTAAATATTATATTTGCACAATGGAACTGTTTAAAATTGAAAGTGTAATATAATATTATATTTGAAAATGACTTACATTCGTTAAATTAGTTAGCCACGACCACGACAGAGAAAAGTTTAAGTTGTTTAAATCATTCCCAAAATTCGCTCCTTGAAAGTGCACAACACATACAAAAAGCCTCATCAAAAATATAAGAGAGTAAAAGGCTCTTAATTACCTTTAATGTACGGTGAATTGTGCTTTAATGTCGATTTACATTAGAATAATAAAGTTCACCGGTGAATCTTCTGCTGGATATTTAGTCTTAAGGTAAGCATCAGGAAGATTTTTCTGTTTTAGGTTTAACTTAAATACAAGTTTAAATAAATAAATAAAATTTTCTCATATAAATACGAACAATTTTATAATAGCCACAATGGGTTTAAAAATCGAGGATCTGTTTGATTTTCATGGTACCAAACTGGTGAAAATGGTTACATGCAAACAACAAAAACAAAACAGAAATTCAAATATCCATATATTTCAAGTACCTAAGATCTACTTTTTGAGCAGGGAATGTGCAAATTGCTTCATATACAGGATGCTTGAAAATCGAGTTTTAAGCATGGAATCTCGCGTATAATAATAGTTAGAGTAATGGTTTAATTTGACAAAGTTGCTAAATTCTATGCTTATTAATAATCCGAAGAGAAATTGGAAATAACTCAAACGGTATCCGAGAAAATGAGGAAAACCCGGAAAATACGATTTTTGATAATCGCCTGTAAATTTTTGATTACAAAATATTCCAAATGTGAAAAAACACTGCTTAAGCTACTTTTTAAGCCGAATCGGATAGTGGTCACAATGTTTTCTTATGTTGATTCGCTATTGTTTTATAACAACCAGTGGCATACGCAAGGGGGGATTAGGGGGATAAATCCCCCCGAAAATTTGAAAAAAACTAAAATTATAATTCCGTATTTCAAAATTGCGCGACAGACTATATTCCCATACAAATAAAATATATTATGTTTGTATATTTTACTCATAAATGCTATTTTTGGGTACGTTTGAACTTAAAAATTTTAAAAAAATTATGAGTAGAATACTTATGACCACCTGCCTTGAGTTTTTTTATTACTTTTCCTTAATAAAATATTGCGTAATGAAATCGGTTCATTCTTTTTGAATAACCCTGTATAATTAATATCGCTGATGTTTTTTAACAGTAGTTCATATGTATCACGGAACGGCACCAGCTTTTTAGTGCCACTAGCTTATCTTTGACATTTACACGCAAGCGCATTAACCTACAATTTTTAGCTTCAGCCATTGATGTTGATCGCATATTTAGTGTGTGTCTCTAAAAGCAGGTATTTGTACTCAAAACCAGAAGTGTCTTGAAAGCCAGAGCGAATGTAACACAAAAGTCCTTTTTTCAAATAAATTTTTGATGTATTTGAACTATCGTCGAATTAGTAATAGACCATATTTTCTCATAGTGCCACCTAAGCTTTTTGCCCCAGGCCTCATGATAGTTCACATAAAAACTAGAAAAAAAATTTAAAGCTATCTTGTAATCTGTACCTTTGAAGATCTGTTTACTAGATCTATTAAAACGTGTGCTAGTTTCATGCACAAACTATAAATAGTTCCCTCCATGTTTATGCTAGATTGAGAACTAATTACTTAGTTGAGTTATGCCCACATGCTAAAGATAAACAAAAGGAATTTTATAATCTAAGTATCCTTTTAATTTACTGTATGTGTTGAAGTAGTCCAAAGTGATAACAAAATTGTAAGTCATGTACTTTTCAAATGATTTAATGTTTCATTGCCTTAGCATGACCGACTCCATGAATTTTGGCCCTGAGTGGTTACGCAACCTTTCTTCCGAAGGTTCTACAGGAGGAGGTTCAGGTGGAGGTGCTAGATATCAGTTAGCTGAGTATCGGTAAGTGTGCTTTTATACAAATACTTTGATTTATTAGTCTTAAGAAAATGCTATTTTAATTAAAATTACTTAAATCTAATGTTATTTTGTTGTAGTACAAGCAAGTTTTAAAAAATTATTTAATTATGTTTTTAGATACGGACGAGAAGAAATGCTGGCACTATTTGAAAAAGGAATACGATCCCCCAATTATCTCACCAATTTTACACCTCTATACTCAGAACAAGCACTATCACCATTGGCTCTTATCCCACACGCAGATGAAGAGGTTTGTTGGTGCTTTTAGTCTCTTACCTGCCCTGTTATTGAAATGATTTATTGTTCTTAATTTTTACATCAGAGGCTGTGGCAGTCACGGTCAGTTCCACCGGGTGGCCTCGGGCGTGGTCGGGGTGGGTCCCTTGAACGTGGTGGTCGAATAAGTAGAGGTCGTGGGCCATATCAGACTTATGGTCGAAGTGGTTATGAAGGAGGAGGTGGTTGGGGTAATGGCGAACCTTCAGATTGGAGTCCTCGTAAGGACTACGGCCCTCGAGCAATATCTGTCGATAACTGGAGACGTAATAGAGCAGCAGACGAAGATGAAGGTTGGCGCACAAGCAATCATACGAGGGGGGGAGCTATGGAAAAATGGGGTGAGTTAAATGTTCAAATTGATGTAACTAAAAATATGAATTTAAAGTTTCCGTTGTTGTTTTACATTTAAACAAAGAGGGGACCGATGTATAAATACAGTAGGGCATATGAAATGTATTATTAGTCTCTTACATGTGTAATTGGTATAATAGAAGAAGTAACATTGTCAGGACGGTCTACGAGTTGGAGAGATGGTGGTGATGGAGTCGACGAACGAGGAGGACCTCCTGAGCGAGGAAATCGTACTAGCTGGCATGATGGTTCCAGAGGACCTCCTCAACGACGTACTTGGGATAATGATGACCATCTACCGGAATGGGCTACAGAAAATCCCAGTGAATCTGGTGGTTCTTTTGATGCCACCGGAGCCTTCCACGGCTCTGATGATGAGCAGGTGTGTAGTATATAATTTTGTGTATAATTTTAGGTCGTATAATAACATTTTCAATGAAATTTTATTTGCCATAGCGGGACCAAAGAACATCACATCCTAATAAACGAGAAATACCACTACAAAAATCCGTATCACAACAAAACATTACGACCAAAGTACATCCCACCACATTGCCTTCATCTCAGTCAGCATTATCCCTATCAAAACCACCAGACATTAAAAATGAAGCTAAAGAGGTTTGTGTTAATTTGTGAGACATTTTTTAACAGTTGTATTTTGAATCAAGGATTAAAATGCTTGTGTCAAACCCACCAAACTAACACTCCTTGTTTTTAAATGTGCTGTTTTAATTATGTAAACGTTACAGTTAACACACAAACTCAGTCGGTGAATATGCCATTGTTAAATAATGTAATTAACACAATTAGTAAACTGTTAAGATGCTAAAAAGTTGTTAAACCATTTGAGTGAATCACATTTTATTGTAGAATCTACAGCCTTTTGAAATTGCACAAATCGAGGATAAACATGACACCATTAAAGAGGCTGAAGAAAGGGCCGAAAAAGGAAAACTTAAAATGGAACTGAAAAAGGAATCAAGTTCACCAGAACGAAATACCGAGAAACATAGAAGAAGCAATGAATCGAGTAGACTACCTGCTGAAATCCAAATGCCTAAAACTTTCTGTGAGAGTAACAGTCAAGATACGGTAGTACACAATAGGTATAACAACAGATCCTTGTCTAAAATAGAATTATTAATTTTTTGCCGAACATATTTAGGGTGGAGGAAGACTTTGATCGACTGCAAGAGGATTTAGTACAGAAATTAGTAGTTGATGAAGATAAACCCAAAAAGCTTTCTGTAGAAAACTTTGGTTTGTCCGCTGCACCCCCAGTAACACATCCACCCCCCAATTTGGTGCCACCAGTACATGAAAAATGGTTTTATCAGGATCCCCAAGTAATATTTGTTTAAATTTGTCTCTTGTAAATACAAAATGCTCTTACTGCAACATCTTGTTAGAGTTGAACATTTTTACAAGTACGTTTCTGTTTCAGGGTGATTTACAAGGTCCATTTTTGTCGACAGAGATGGCAGAATGGTTTAGAGCAGGATATTTTACTGTATCTTTACTTGTTAAAAGACAGTGTGATGAAACGTACTATAGACTAGGTGACCTGGTGAACATGACCGGTGGTAACCCATTCCAGAGCTCGATTCGTATAGCCCCGTTAAAACAAGACGTCTCGAATATGCCAGACAGCGACGTGATTCAATATCAGATGATGCAGAGACAGTTCGCTATTCAACAGGCAGCTACCATGCGATCGTTAGGTCAGACGGAACCCTGGAATAGCTTATCGGCTCTGCAGCAAAGGGATTTGGCTGCTCAACAGATGGTTTCACATCCACAGGTATGTAACGGAAACAAGGAAAAAATGAACGGCAATTATTTCCGTGATTATTCACATTATAAATTTTAAGGTGCCGATTTGGTTGCAGGTGACTCCAGATATCCAGTTTTTACAACAACAACCTCCAGCAAATTTGATACACATGATAAGTCAAATGCAGCATCATGTAAGTTTCATGTACAGGGTGGTCCAAATTCGATGGGATTGCATGGGCATCTTGGTTAATAGGCAAGATAGAGAAACGGTTAAATTGCCAAAAATGTGCATTTTTTTGAGACAAACTCAGGACCGTTGTCAAAAATATTCTATCAATTCCGGTTTTCGAGATATTGAATAAAAAGTGTTTTTTTGTCATATTAATAATGTGTCATATCTCCGTTATTGTTGTTAATATCGAAAATATTTATGGAGATAATTTTTAGGTATTTTTATGTTTAATTTGATTACACAAAAAAAAAATACGCTCGCCGTTATAAAGTTATGACACAAACTTACCTTTTTTTAAATGGGAGCGATAGTTGGCTATGATCTATTTAATTTCCTTATTTTTTTCTCGTTCCAAATATGTAAGGGTTGATGTATTTCTTTTTAATAATACCCAAGTTACGAAGGTTTTATAGTTTTTTTTTTCAAGAAATTCATAGGCTGTGAAAACAAAAAAAAAACAAGGTGTAAAACCTTATAAAACTCATGGTACAAGTTACCAAGGTTTTAAATCTGTTGTTGAGATAAACATCAAAAATTTTTGAACATAAGAAAAACAGCAATATACTACATTACTGCTAATTCCGACTATCGTTGTTTTCTAATTTTCATATATTTATAAAACAACAAATTACAAAACCTTGGTAACTTGTACCACATGAGATATAAGGTTTTACACCTTGTTTTTTTTTTGTTTTCACAACCTACTATGATTTTCTTTAAAAAAAAAAAAACTAGAAAACCTTCGTAACTTGGGTATTATTAAAAATAAATACATCAACCCTTATATGTTTGAAATGAGAAAAAAATAAGGAATTTAAATAGGTCATAGCCAACTATCGCTCCCATTTAAAAACAGGTAAGTTTGTGTCATAACTTTTTAACGGCGAGCGTAAACATTTTTTTTTTTTTTTAGTGTTATCAAATTAAACAAAAATACCTACAAATTATCTCCATAAATATTTTCGATATTTACAACAATAACGGAGATATGACACATTATTAATATGACAAAAAAACACGTTTTATTCAATAACTCGAAAACCGGAAATGATGGAATATTTTTGAACACGGTTCTGAGTTTGTCTCAAAAAACTGCACATTTTTGGTAATTTAACCGTTTCTCTATCTTAAATATTAACCGAGATACCCATGCAAGCCCATCGAATTTGGACCAGCCTGTACTCCTCACAGAGTGTATCAAAATAATTCTTCGAACGGCTTTTGTTATTTAGTGAGCTATTCTGTTTTTTTGTTTTTTAGTACTAATGTATTTTTATAGCAGATGTTTTAAAATTTCAGACTAATAAACTGCCCAATCAAACAATAACGGATAAATCCGCTAGCACAATTCCGACACCATTAGATCCTCTTCAGGCGTTAGTGCAACAAATGGGTGGGCTTCAGGGTATTCCAAGCAATATTCCAAGTGCTACTAGTGGATTACCCCCAGCTCTGCAGCCCAGCGGACTTCCTTCAAATTTGTCAAGCAGTGCACTTCCAACCAGTTTTCAAAATTTACAATTATCTAATAGTGGATTACCCAGTGGTGGTCTTCCTGGCAGTGGTCTAACAAATAGTGGTTTGGCGAATCCTGGATTACCGGTTAGTGGACTTACAGGTAGTGGATTGGCAGGAACTTCTCTCTCTACAAGTGGTTTACCTGCCGGTGGAATATCTAATAATGTGATAAATAATATTCCTGCTGGTTTGTCTGGAGCGTTAAACAACACTACGATACATGGTAACCTCCCACCTAGACCTAATCCACTGGGAGCAGTCGATCCACTTTCAAACACTTCCGAAAATGAAGCAATTAAGAGTTTCCTTCGACAACTACAAACGAAAACTCAAACACAACAGGTTTGTACAACTTAGGCTACTTAGTCGTTCATTTTTAAAAGGACGTCTTCGCTACAGCTGGACACCCTTTGGCAACAAAATCAGTTCCCAACTGCTCAACCGAAGCATCAGTGGCAACAACAAAATGATGTTCCTATATCGATGTGGGATATGCCAATACCAACAGTAAATTCAGTGCCTATTTCGTCGCCTTCGGATCTCCCATCATCGCTTACGGAAGAACTGAAAAAACACGAGAAGGAAGAGCGCCAAAAAGAGCTTAAAGAAATCAACGAAAAAGAATTTAAAAAGAGAAAAGAACTTGAGCAAAAGCTAGCCAAAAAAGAAGCAGAAGAGAAGAGGAAAGAAGAACAGAGAAGACAGGTATAATTAACACGCATTGTGACCACCTTTCAACATTCTTATTAACTCGTTTTATAGGAACTAGAAAAAAAAGCTGCCGAAGAAGATCGCAAAAGAGAAGAGGAAAGAATTAGAAGGGAACTAGAAAAAGTGAAGAAGGAAGCGGAGGAAAAAAGATTGCGTGAGCTCGAAGAAAAACGTAGATTAAAGGAACAGAGAAAGGCAGAAGAAGAAGAACGTAAAAAGTCTGAAGAACAAAAAAAAATTGATGAGGAAGAAAGATCGAGGTAATAACCACAATTAATATTATTTAACCGCTTAATGCACATACTCGTGACATATACAAGCACTATACAGGGTGTTTCTTAAATATTGCAAAAAAATTCTGGAGGTGATTCCTGATCGAAAATTAAGAGTGGTCTTTCATATATAATGTTTTCCTTAGACGTCTCCTTTCGGACTTACACCCCCCTAAAGGGGAGCGGAAAAATTGAGTTTTTATTTTATTTCTTAAATTTGGATAAATGTGGGAGAATGATATTTGGTAGATGTTTTATACTTATTAAAAGGTTTCCCATAGTAATATTTTTAATTATCACCCACCTTCACAGGGGGCTGAAAAGTGCGACCCCTGTTGGTTTTTTTATCAGAACTTTTTGGTTAAAATTTTTCAACTAAAAATTGTTTTTTTTTAAGTTTGATTTATTTAGAAACTTTTTTTATTCCTTAGTTTTTTTCGTTAAACCTACCGTTTTTTAGTAAAAAATAACATAAGTAAACACGAACCAACAAAATATTCCAATATAAAACGATTCATTTTGGTTTGTTTATGTTCATATTGGGTAGATGTTATTC
Organism: Elmis aenea; assembly: GCA_947652605.1. Lineage (NCBI taxonomy): Eukaryota > Metazoa > Arthropoda > Insecta > Coleoptera > Elmidae > Elmis > Elmis aenea. The sequence continues at coordinate 24,469,389 of OX393581.1, read as the reverse complement.
ATTTTTGACGTTTACGCGGCGACAAAGCTATAACGCCCGTCAATTCTACCCAATATGAACATAAACAAACCATGGCAACCACCAAAATGAATCGTTTTATATTGAAATATTTGATGGTTCATGTTTACTTATTTTATTTTTTACTCAAAAACGGTAGGTTTTACGAGAAAAACTATAGAATAAAAAAAGTTTCTAAATAAATCAAGCTTTAAAAAAATAAATTTTTAAGCTTCCAAAAGTTCTGATAAAAAAACCAACAGGGGTCGCACTTTTCAGCCCCCTGTGAAGGAGGGAGAATATTACCATGGAAAACCTTTAAATAAGTACAAAACATCTACTAAATATCATTCTCCTACCTTATGCAAATTTGAGAAATAAAATAAAAACCTAATTTTATTGCTCCCCTTTAGAGGGTTGTAACTCCGAACCCTGTATACATGCAGAATTGTACCCGTGAACTTCACGGGCAGCACTGTTTTCTGTTCATTCAAATGTAAAAGCTCAGTGTCTGTCACGTTCGAAAATCTATTGTTTTAATTCAAATGTTTCAAATCTGTTTACTTCTCGGACAACATTAGTTCGATGTTTCATTTTTCTTTTCAAATATTTTGAATTCGAATAGTTCACGTTTACGGGCAATATTATTTTTTTCTGTTCATCAACAAATAAAAAACATTTATCTGTGGTTTTTTATATTTCAATGACATTTGGCAAAAGAGTAAAGAAGGGTATTATCCTATGCAGTAGCAGTGTTACTTTGTATACTTTCGTAGATATTTTTGACAACGACTTGCAAATTCGTCAGTTACCGAATCTAATCGCTATGCAGAACAACAGCCAAGAAAATCATTCGATGTTTTGCCACTTATATCGATAAATGAGATGCAAATTTTGTTGTGAATTTATATTTTTCAGGGAATATTCAGAAAACCTGAAGAAATACAACAATTGAATTTGGTTATTGTTTTTTCTTTGCCAATTTTGATTTTTATCTTAGATTTTGCAATTTTTTTAGTTATTCCGCATATTTTTGTAAATAATCATATCAAGTAATGTATCATTGTAAAAAGAAAAAAGTCTTTTTAAATATCTCCTCCACTAATTTATAAATTTAAATAGCACCATTTTATAACAAATTTTTTTCATGTATTTTTGTGTATTAGCAATGATAACCGAGGTATTTGAGTTTGAAAATGTTAATCGATTTTGGTTTTTTCGTTATATCACGCAAGCCATGGAATTTTTAAATAAAACAATATCTTGTTTAACCCTTTGCGGTCCAACGTCGGGTCGTGGCCGCCGGCATATTTTAACGTCTGCGTTTCAAGGTCGGCTAACGTCATTTTAACTGCTGCTCATTTTCATTTTAAAACTAGAAACCTGTAGCTGTATATATAAGGGACTGTTATCAGTAGATGTCGTTGCCAAAAAGAAATTAATTACTCAGTTATAATTTCGGAAAATTAATGGGTAGAATTTTGCGAAAATTAATTGGACCGCAAAGGGTTAAAATACACTCCTAAATAGCTAACTTTTGTCCCCATTTAACCAACCTTATATTTTCATTATTTATGGGGATAGCAATAGTGCCACTTGTATTAGTGAAACACTCTGTATATTACACCCAATTAAAATTTTATTTAATATGTATATTGTTATATTTTTATTTTTTTAATAAATAGGTTGAAATAAGAATAAACTTCAATTTCTGAGAAGAAGAAAAAATTTTTTGTTACTGGAAGTTTTAAAAAAAAATGAGCATTAATTGAGTTAATAGCAAAATTTTTTTACAAACATGTTGATATTTTTGGCCATTATATGATATAGTATCCCCTGCAGATAATAATTATGTTTTAGGCGTGAAGCTAAAGAACGCGATGAATTGTTACACAAACAGTCCGAAGTGATTCGAGAAAATAATTTGAGAACATCACGAGCTGCGCCCTGGTGTCAAACGAATGTCGCTCCTGGAGCAAGTCTTGCGGAAATACAAAAAGCCGAAAGAGAGAAACGGGCCGAACAAGCTGCACTCATACAACAGCAACGTGCTCAGCAAATGCTTCAGGTAATGAGGATTATTTAAAAAGTTTTTCACTGCATAGGTGATAATTAATAATTTGAAATCACATTGGTTTTTTTTTTTTTTCTTGTAAATAGGAACAGCAGGCTGTTATTGAAAGGTCCTCTGCGGCTCCATTTAATTGGGCCAAGAAACCTCCAGAACCCAGGAAGGTCAAATCTTTAGCTGAAATTCAGCAAGAAGAACAAGAAAGACTGACAAAGGTCTCAAAATTTCATTTATTTTGAGTAAATCATTTTATAATTATTTATTATAGCAAGTTGCGGAAGCTCGTCTAGCCTATTTAAAAGAAAAAGAAACTTCAGTTCCTGCTCCTGTTCTTAACACGACAGTTCCTTGGAATAGCCAGAATTTATCGTGGGCAAATACTGCCTCTCAGTGGAACAACTCTGGAGGTGAAACTGATTACTTGTTATTTTATTGAACCATTCGTATTATCATGGGTTATTGTTTTAGTCGGCTTCTGGGATGAAGTTTCCGTACAGAAATCTGCTTACAAACCGTCCTCAGTATCTAAAAGTAATTCGACATCAACAATGAATGCCGTCAAACAGTCGGTCATGAAACAAAGCAAAAGCAAAACTAAAAAAGAAGAGCAGCAAGTAATGAAGTTGTTTAGTAACGGACCGGCTGCCGACGACTTCATGGATTGGTGTACTAAGGCATTGGCAAAATTGAATAGCACTGTCGATAGTAAGTTACAGCTTTATATTTATATAACTTGCAAAATGTAATCGTGAAGTACTTAAGTTGTCATCTTTTTATTATTCTTGTTATTTTTTAATTTCCTATATTACAGTACCCACATTTATTAGTTTTCTACGTGATATTGAATCAGCTTTGGATGTGCGAGAATATTGTAAAGAATACCTCGGCGAGTCACCGGCCACGCAACAGTTTGCAACGCAATTCCTGGAAAAACGTCGCCTTACTAAACCTAAAACCACCACCCAGAAGGACGATATGAGTTCTCCAGCTCCCGCCATTACTCCTACTGTACAACACAATACAGAATTTCAAGAAGTGAAAGTATGTTAATATTTTTCATTTAACAATTAAAAACTGGTATAAAAGGTTGCTTAATCTACAGAGACCAAATTCGAAGTATTTATAAAGTATCTCACAAAAAACAGCTGAGTTTGTAGTAGGACTTTTGACTGTACAGGGTGGACCAAATTCGAATGTTTTATGGGGTATCTCAGTTACTGCAATAGTTAGCGAAAATCTGATATAGGTCTCTTGGGCTATTTTTTGCGAAAAGAACATCAGTGTTATCAGATTTTTTATATCGCTTTCCATTTTGACACTTCAGACGAAAAATGAAATTTCATGGTTTTTTAAAATTTACTGTAACTTTTTAATTTATAAAAATAGAACTAAATGTTAGGTTTGTTCCAACAAGCCGTTTAAAACCAATTCATGGATAAATTCATGAACTGGTTTATTCGCATGCGTGAACTATGTACTAATAAATGTATTGCCCAGTATTAGCCATTGTTGGAAGGCTTTTACGATTGTCCTAACCGTAAATGACATTTGCGTCTATTGGGTTCATAGAAATGTACACATCGCTAGGGTAAACAGCTTAAGAATCAAGCATTAAATGGGATTGGAAGAGCGATGCATAGCTACCCTAGCTCACGTTAGTTATGAACAGTGGATGCGTCTAAAAATCCCAGCAACAATTCGTCCTCTAGTTCAGACTCGCGACCATTTACTGGATCGTCCAAGTAATTGATGGAACAAACCTGTTATACAGGGTGATTGAAATTCGAGTTTAAGCATGGGGATCTCACTTATTATAATAGCTAGAGTATAGGTTTAAATTCAGCAAAGTTGCTAAATTTTGTGCTCAATAATTTTCCAAAGAGAAATTGGAAATATCTCAAACGGTATCCGAGAAAATTAGGAAAAACCGGAAAATACGATTTTTGAAAATCGTCTATAACGCCTTTGGAGTATGAAATATTTCAAATGTGTAAAAAATTGCCCAAGCAACTTTTTAAGCCGAATCAGATGGTGGTCATAAATTTTTCCCAGATCGATTCGTTTTTGTTTTATGACAACCAACTTTAGTTTTTCTTATGGGCGCAATTTTTGCTATTTACATAATCAAATGGCATTTATTTTTCTGAATGCATTGATGTATTACACACAGGGCATGAAACCGGTTTTTTAAACCGGTTTAAAAAACCGGTTAACCTTTATTTTTTGTCCAAAATTGTGATTTTTAACCGAAACCGAAACCGTTATTTTTAAAGGCAAAAAAAACGGTAACCTTTAACCAAAATAATAAAAAACTGGTTTTTTAAACATCTCTTTTTAATAAAAATTATTTTGAAAAAATACAAAATCTGTATTAAATGTGATTAGTTTACCAAAAGTAATTACTGAATGCTTGATTGTACATATATTATAAAATTATAAATAGATAATATCTTTTTATACTTTGCATTCCAAATCTGAATAATGTTAAAAACCGGTTAAATTAACCGGTTTTTTCAAAACCGGTTTTTTACGGAAAAAACCGGTTTTTCAACAAAAACCGCTATAAAAATAAAGTTCTTGATTTCGGTTAACCGATAACCAAAATTTTTTTCGGTTTCTAGCCCTGATTACACATGGTATTTTACTTCTTTATTTATTGCCAAAATTTAAAAAAAGGGTTTTAAACAATAACCATTTTAAATCAAGTAGGCCGGTTGTTGTAGTTTATGTTGTTTCTATGACAACCAATCAACAAACTAAAAGTTTTGAAAGCCTATTACTCGTCACATTAATAAATTCGTAAAAATGAACTTTAATAACGAAGAAAAATGCAATATGCTGCGAATTTTGTATTCATTGAATAGGAATTCTATATTGTCATAAACAACCCTCGCACACATATTGTTGTACGTTGGACAGAAACTTAGGGAAATATGGGGCTTTTGCCAAACCCAGAAGATAATATGGCAGAAAAGTTTCAGATGAAAGTAAAAAAACATTTTTACTACAAACAGAAAAACACTATTTTTCACGTTAAACAGAAACTTAAGTAAATTTGTTTAAAGCATGTCATAAAGTATAAAAAAACTCAAAAGAACTATAAAAAATTTGCAGCATATCGCTTTATTCTTTGTTATTTAAGTTCATTTTTACAAATGTATTACGCTGACAACTAATAGGCTTTCAAAACTTTTAGTTTGTTAATTGGTTGTCATGGAAACGAGTCGTTTTGAAAAAGAACAAGACACAATGGTCGAAACGTCAACTACTTCTAAATATAGAAGACGCGGTTCCAAACCCGGAAACCAAGATTGTATTATGGATAACGGCCGCGAAAGCCTCAAGAATAAAACACCCTGTATATGGTTTTTGTAGTTTTTTTGCACTAACTCTTATACGTATTTCTTTAAAAAATGTAGTTTAAACTTTGGTAGCCAAGCAAGAGTAAAATATTTAAAAATATGAAACAGTTCCCCATTTTAAACGTGCTTTCTATGGCTCCATTTACGCAGTTTTCATTTGCACGCTGTTTTTGTAGAACTAATTACTCACGTAAATGGAGGCATTACTGTACTAATATTGGTTGTACATTATGTAATGTAATACCTTGGGAAAAAAGTATATATTTATGTGTTTTTTAAATTTTTAGTAACTTCACCGTTTTCAGATAATTCACATTATTGTGCTTTGTGAGTCATATGTGATGCACATATAAACTGAGATGATTAGGTCAAAAAACTGATTTAAATTTCAGATGTTTATCAATAATTTATTATGTTTAAATAATGCCACTCACTGTGGATCATTTGTGATGCACAAGCATATAGAGCAGGGGTCGGCAACCTTTTTGATAAGAAGGGCACCCCGAATAGCTAGCTTATGACAAAAAGCACTTTTCATTAATTTTCCAAGAGCGAATAGTGCGACAGAGAGCGTGTCATTGGGAAAGTGGTGGGTTTACAAGTTATTTTACGTTAGTGGCGGGCACTTTCAAAATGCTTCGCAGGCACCCGGGTGCCCGCGGGCACCACGTTGCCGAACCCTGATATAGAGCATGCGTATTGTGTATCACATGTGATGCACAGGACATGCAAAGGGTTAACTATCGTAGTTACCAAAATACTTTACAAATACCTTGAATTTTGTCTTTGTCCTGCATTGCTACGAGCTTATTTTACTAAATAAATTTAAATTTGCTATTGACATGATTAAAAATGATAATAGATCAATTTAATGTTCATGGCCGATGACTTTGTTTTTTTAGATTGGTGGTGTATCATTTTTTATTTATTTAGTAAAGATTTGTGTGTTTTGTTCCAGCGTTAGTAATTGGTCAATTTTGTTTAGGGCAAAGGAAAAAAGACCAAAAAATCTAAAATGATGAAGGTGGACGCTCGTATCCTTGGATTTTCCGTAACGGCTGCTCCAGATCGCCTTAACGTGGGTGATCGTGACTATGTGGACAATTAGATTTCGTATCAGCTACTACATCTTCAGTCAATGTAAATTTTGTGCAAATAATAATTACGTTTTATTTGTATTCATAAGTTTTCTGTAATTTATGCTGTATTAATAACAGTTTTTGTTTTACCAGTTTACTGTTTAAATATTAGTTTTACATAAAATTTAAAATAAAATTCACGTTTTATTGTTTATACAATTCCACGTCCAAAGTTTGAATGAATTGTTATAATTAAAACGTGTTTCGTAACAACAAGTTCACTAGTCAACCCGATTGGACGATAAACCCCAAACAATAATTTATCAGACTTGCTAACAATACAGGGTGTGCCAGATCACATTTTGAGCATCAGGATCTCACTTATTATAAGAGATTAGGGTTTGCTTTAGTTAGGTGAATTATTCTTGAGTATCAGGAGAGCTACAATCTATTTTTTCTACTACCACTTATGTAAATGACACCTGCATGCATAGTAAGTGAGTCATAATGCACGGTAAGCAAAACATACACTTGTCTAGAAAGATCGAAGTAGTCTTACATCAAACACTGCCTGCATGCATACAGGGTGTCCCAAATTCGAGTAATGCATGGGGATCTCGCTTATCTTAAGAGCTACGAGGTCGGTTAAATTAGGCCAAAGTTGAGAAATTAAATGCTCATCAAATATCTGCAATCAAAATTTTCATAGCTGTCTTAGTTCAAAAGTTATTCAAGAAAAACTGAAAAAATTGATTTTCGTTTTTTTGCCCTATTTCCTACATTTTTTAAGATATCGACAATCTAGAAGCACTTCTCCATGGCAACTTCCTACGCTTTATATTTTGAGATAACAAAGGATTTCCAACAACGTTTCGTCTCTTCAGAACTATCATCAACTTCATTTTTTCAAATACGGCGAAAAAAATTTAATCTTGTAGTCGGATAGCATTTTGTCTTCTGATTTCAATGATATATGACACTTTATATCTAAAATGATATTTTACCACAAAAATTTGAGAAAAACTCATTTTGTCCAACTTTTGAATCAAATGATCTTGTACAAAAACAAAGCAAAATAAAAAACAAAATATTTTTTTGTTTTTCATTTTGTTCTGTTAAAACTGTCACTTTGACATTAATATGATCGTGATTAATTGTATAATTTACAAATTTACAACCAGCTAGAAATTCTTTGATATTTGTGCTTTTGCTAGCAATTTTTATTTTCACTATGTTCTGGTAGTACATTTTTAATTTATTTATTTATTCGCTATCCCTTCGTGTATTGCGGAGCATTGTTAAAATAATTTTCGTCAATTATGGAAAATAAAAGGTGTTACAAATATGATATTGTAATTGTTTTAATGAAGTATTAAATAAACTGTTGGAAATTAAAAAGCATGTCATGAGAAAATAAAATTATGCGTATATTATGACATTTCTCGAATTCCTTAAAAAGTGTTGATTGTCATATTTAATTAAAAAAAGCAGAAATTCAAAGAATTTCTAGCTGGTTGCAAATTATACAATTAATCACGATTATATTATCAAAGTGACAGTTTTAACAGAACAACAACAAAATTGTTTTGTTTTTTATTTTTGTACAAGATCATTTGATTCAAAAATTGGACAAAATGAGTTTTTCTCAAATTTTTGTGATAAAATATCATTTTAGATATAAAGAAAGTGTCATATATCATTGAAATCAGAAGACAAAATGCTATCCGACTAGTAGATTAAAATTTTTTTGCCGTATTTAAAAAAATGAAGTTGATGGTTCTGAAGAGACGAAACATTGGAAATTTTATGTTATCAGTTATCTCAAAATATAAAGCGTAAGAAGTTGCCAGATTGTCGATATCTTAAAAAATGTAGGATATAGGGCAAAATAAACGAAAATCAATTTTTTCAGTTTTTCTTGAATAACTCTTGAACTACGACAGCTATGAAAATTTTCTTTGCAGATATTTGATAAGCATCTAATTTCTCGACTTTGGCCTAATTTAACCGACCCCGTAGCTCTTAAGAAAAGCGAGATCCCCATGCATTTACTCGAATTTGGGACACCCTGTATAGTAAATGAGTTATGACGCACGGTAAGCAAAACGCCCACTTGTCTAGAAATGTCAAAGTATATTAGCCAAAAAGCGGCTAAAATCGTATGTATTGTGTGTTCGTAGAAAAAGTAAGCTACATAACTCGAGTTGTAAAGCAATTAACGCACTCGCCGCTACACGGCTTCGGGCGCAACTTTTCCACTCGTGCATAATATGCTTCTTACAACTCTTGTTATGTAATGTACTATTTTAAAGTACAAAATTCCTCGTACTACGACGACACAATATAAAATTCTAGTAAATGATACTGCAGACAAATGATACTGTCATTTGACATTTAATTGGTTGTTTATTGTTTCTTTTTTCATAAATAGCTTGATAAGTGATCGGTAAAATACGATTTGTTTTGATTTTGTGAGTTATTGATAAAAACAGATATGGCAAGTAATATTTTATTGGAAAGACTCATTCAACTGTTTCTAAGATAACTTGATGGCCCATAACAAAAAATGAAAGTAGGTGTAATATCTTAAAAAAAAGATGAAACAAATCTAAAATAATAGTTAGATTCTGCATCAAAAAGTACTTCCAGAAAGTACAAATAAAATTGTTTCAACGATTAAGACAAAAAAGTTATGAGAAAAAAGAAATTCAACATTTTCATATTTTTTGCAATTACTTCTGAAGCACGAGGAATTTTATACTTTTAAAAATAGATTGTAGTTCCTTCCATACTTGAGAATAATTCATCTAATTTAAGCAAACCTGTTTCTCTTATAATAAGCGAGATCTCTCTATGCTGGAAATGTTATCTGGGACACCCTGTATATTACACGGTTGCAGCCAGTTTACAGTTCTATATCTATTAATTTGTTTTGTGCTGTTATGCTGTAGGTAACTTTGCTAATTTACCGAGTAATGCAAGGGCATTTATAAATCAATATTAAAAAAGGCTAACATGTTAAATTATTTTTATTGTATTTACAATTATTATTACACTGTAAATGAATCTTTTTTTACAATACTTCTTACATTTCACTCATCTGCTGGAATCTGCAAACCATGTAAAAAAAACGTTACATAGAGAAGATGCGTTAATCATTATTTAATACCTTCGTTCTATAAGAGGAAGCGTATCTCGATGTTTCAATTTTCTTTTGAATAAAAGTCCAGTGTCTCCAAGTGTGGGGTCGTAGCCTGTTGCATATCTCATACCAGGTGCCTTTATGCAAAAAAATAAATATTAAATTTCATCACACGTTTTAAAAAACTAGTTTTCACTTGCCTCGAACCAAATATCCCTGAATTCCTTGCAATCTTCGGCTTCTGTAATTAATTCGGGTACATCGAACCTTGGCACATTTAAATAATACATTAACCTGTCTTTTTTATCGGCATACCTACAAAATTCAAATATTCAGTGACTAGTTATGTGAGTCAGTTTTTAAATTCGCACGTATGACGCAGCACTGCCCATTCCTCTTCCATATCATTAACCCAATCTTTGAATTTCTGATCCTGATCATCGCTTGGTGTGAACTTTATACGTTCGATATCTTCCACTACAACTTCTACTTCTCCACCTTCTGACCAATCATAAATCAGCAACTCTGAATGATTGCTGTAAACAAACACACAAAAAATATCGAATCGGCAAATCTTAACAGCATTACCTACCTAATATCTTTTAAATATTGCTGTTTGTAGGTGTTTTCCATAACAGTGAGATATGGAGCAGTAAGGGCTGATGAATTCCTTTCAGAAGGTATGTGACGTCGCTTAATATTTGCCTGTATTTTATTTACTGGTACATCAAGATAAATGACCAAGTGAGGTCTCAACAGTTCGCTTATTGAATTTTTACGAATATCATAATAAACTGATCGAGCTGTAATAATTAGTTTGTTAATAAATTTTAAATTAAAAATGGGTAACGTAATACACAATTTAAACAGCAAAATTATTTGTTTATCTTTAAAAAAAAAAAAATACGTAACCTCCTTTAGACATATATCCTTCACTGACCATGGCTTCTGTAAACACAAAATCAGAATACACACAACGATCCAATACAACTCCTTGACCTGTACTTAAGATATGGGCTAACGCATCAATATATTGTGAATACCTGCAAAACACATTTATATGTAATCATAATACAACAGAAAGTGTGCAATTTACTTGACAATGTATTGTCGAATTTGGAAAGATGCAGATAATTTATGCCTAGGGTTTAAAAGGAAGTCTTTAATATCAAAACTTCGGCATGATTCGGGTAGTTGCGGATCGAGCTTTTTCATATCGTATCCAGTATCATTAATGTAGAACATGTCTTGATTTGCTTCAGGATAATACAGCATTCCCAGATCTTTTGCCAGCTCTTTAGCAAAATCAGTTTTTCCAGCAGCAATGGGACCCTCAACTACAATTAACTAAAAATACTGATTACTTTGGGGCATCATAAGCTGTTGCATTATAACCTACTTTAGTGTTTTCATCGAATCGTGCAGTGGTTTTATCGAAGAAGTAATTTAACAATGTGTAACCTTTTTCTTTGTACGGCCATGGTGTTGGTTTGTGTACAGTAGGTTTTCTACAGCGTAAATATTTTCCAGCGATGCCTCTTATGGAAACTTTTATTTCAGCTGTTCCAGGGTTAGATAATAGCTTGTTACTTCCATTGATGCTAATAATTCGACCTACACCTACACGAAAAATTGCAGCCATAATTAAATATTACTTTAACACGATAATAAATTGTTTTTTATTATCGTAAAAACAACTTTGATTTTTAAAGTACATTCAACTTTCAACTGACAGTTCAGCAGTTGCCATTTTCGATATCGTTGCATAAGGTTTGAATCACTTTGAACTACGTACTACTGGAACTATTACCTACTGTATATTAAAACTATTTATCACATAAGATAATTCCTATTGAAGCTAATTTGTAATAAATCAAATTCTATCTACAGTTCTAATGTCGGATATAACAGAAACTGGCCTATTGTATTAATTTAAATATTAACTATCTCTGTCTCTTTATAAAAAAAATGTAGCAAGTGGAATGCTTAAATGTTATTTATTATTTTAAATTTTAAATGTGTCCATGAAGTTTTAAACAACAGTGGATGGACGATGGACGATAAAACATACCATAACTATGCACAATTCTATTTTTATTACATTTGTTTCAATCAATGACTAAAAATTAAATTTAAAGTGTTAGTTTTTGATTGTTTTGTGTAGGATTAACAAATAAAATAACATTTAAAAAAATGCGTTTATTTTTTTGACGAAATAGAATAAAACTACTTTATTTAAAAAAACAATAAAAGACGTGCAATTAATAATTCATTTATGGTTGAATTTTAACAATTTTCTTCTTTTTCTCCAACCCATCGACCAGTACTACCGCAAATTAAATTATATCTAGCCTGGCTAGGACAAACCAAAGTAACCTGATCTCCAAAGAGATACGAATTTCCTTCTATATATGTCGTTTCTGAAACCTCAGGTTTGTAACACGAAATGCCTAAAATTATAATTTCTTTTATAGCCAAATATCGAATATCGAATATAAAATTAATCCCTACGAATGCATTTTCCCTGCATACGACTCCATCGTCCATTCTCCAGACAACGAATTCCAGTATTTCCAAATATTCTGTAGCCTTCCATGCAATCATAAATGACCATATTTCCAGAAAAATAGCCGACTGTTGATAAATTTGTGTGGAGTATGGCCATATTTTTGATTTTTGGAGGAGAGGTGCATGCCACAACAGCTATAAAAATATAAAGTACATTTTTAACAGTAAAGAAAAAATCTGTACCTATATGATTCACCAGTAAATCTATGAATTTATAAAATGCTACAAGAGAGGGTTCAAAAATACGCGGAATGAGGGGGTTGGAGGGGTTGAAGTACTGTGTATCAGTTAGTTCTTTGTACAACACATTATTAGAGTAAGTTTCAAGCCAATTGGGTTGCTAACCTATGAGATATCGCCCAGTAAACACGTAAATCGGGAAGAAAATTGAAAGCATGAAGATAATCAAGTATCACGCTGTTATTAACTTCCTCACCAAACAAGGCAAAACACCTCAAATTATTATGGACGAAATGTCAGCGGCGTTGCCCTAGAATAAAACATAATTTCCGAGTGGCATAGACTTTTTAAGCCAGAAAGATAATCGTTTGAAGATGATCCTCGTTCAGGACGGTGTTGAAGCAGCTTCTGCGGAAAACGTCGAAAAAGTCAAGAAATTCGTATTGGAAGATGCTCGTGTAAAGAAACGGCTCGCAGAAATGGTTAGAGTATCACCTACATCCATTTAAAATATCCTGCACGATCATCTTTGCACTACAAAAGTTAGAGCAAGGTGGTACCGAGAATACTCACACCGCTTCAAACGCAACAGCGCAGCGCATTCAGTGCGCATGCAAGTTTTTGGAGCTTTGTGGAGACAAGAGTGAAATTTTGCATCAGATTGTGACGGGAGATGGAATTTGAGTACATCATTATGGGCCTAAGACGAAAGTAGATTCCATGTCGTGGATTTAAAAAAAAAAACACCGGCTCCTAAGAAATTCAAAATGTCGCCATCGGCCGGAAAGATCAAGGCGACTATTTTCTGATATACCTACTTATAGACTATGAGGATAAGGGTCTAATTATACCAGGAGAAACTATGCTGGTCTGCTGGAACAATTAAAAGGGGCAATCAAGAAGAAGAAAAATTGGAGAAATGGACCAACAGTGCAACAGTGTATTGCTTTTGCACGACAATGCGCCCGTTCACAAGAGCAAGGTTGCGATAGCTGCTGTCCACAAGTGTGGTTACTAATTAATTAATCAAACATCCTCCATACAGTCCAGATTTAGTTCCGTCCGACTTTTATTTGTTCCCAAAAATGAAAAAGGAACACCGAGGGAAAAAATTTGAGAACGATGATCAAGTAAAGTCGTCTATTTCGGCGTTTTTTAATAGACAACAAAAATCCCTTTTTCTTACGAGGGTATAAAGAAATTAAAAAGATGTGAAAAATGTGTTAAACTGAAGAGGACAAATAACAGCACTTGTTTTGTTCACCTCTTTCCCCTTCATTCCGCGAATTTTTTGAAATGTATAATAATCAGGGATAGAAAACGTAACGTAACGTTACCCGATAACGTTATAATAACGATTCAATTATAAGTTTTAATACAATAACGTAACGATATTTTAATAACGTTATATAACGTTATAATAACCGATAACGTTTCATTAAAAGTTATTTTGTATCGTTATTCTCTATAAATTAAATTTTTATATGGCCATCTTTTTATTTTCAGAAGATATATTTGTTTATATTTTAGAAATTAAAATGAAAATACAGTATCTCAACGTAATTTTGTACTATTTTCAAAATTTAAATTTACAGATCCCAAAAATAATTTCAGAGTTACAAATGAAAATTATTTTTTCAACGTTATACAGGATGTTTCTTAAATAATGCGAAAAAATTCGGGAGGTCATTCCTTATCGAAAATTAAGGGGGTCTTTCATATAATTTTTTTTTCCTTAGACGTATCCTTTCGGAGATACACCCTCCTAATTGGATCGGTAAAATTAGCTTTTTATTTTATTTCTCAAATTTGGATAAATGTAGGAGAATGATATTCGGTGGATGTTTTGTATTTATTAAAAGGTTTCCCATAGTAATATTTTCAATCATCTCCCACCTTCACAGGGAGCTAAAGTGCGACCCCTGTTGATTTTTTTTCATCAGAACTTTTTGGTGGGTTGAAATTTTGCAATTTTTTTTTGTTTTATTCATTAACTTTTCTCGTAAAACCTACAGTTTTTGAGTAAAAAATTATATGAGTGAACATCAAATATTTCAACATAAAACCATTCATTTTGGTGGTTATTGTGGTTTGTTTATGTTCATATTGGGTAGAATTGACAGATGTCATTCATTTTGACGCTAAAACGCCCGTCAATTCTACCCAATATGAACATAAACATCATGTTCACTCATTTAATTTTTTACTCAAAAACTGTAGATATTACGAAAAAAGTTAAAAAATTTAAAAAAACTAAATAAATATAACTTTCAAAAAAAAAAAATTGCAAAATTTTAACTCACCAAAAAATTCTGATTAAAAACCAACAAAGGTCGCACTTTTCAGTGAAAATATTACTATGGAAATAAGTATAAAACATACCAAATATCATTCTACATTTATCCAAATTTGAGAAATAAAATAAAAACCTAACATTACCAATCCTCTTTAGGGAGGTGTAACTCCGAAAGAAAACGTCTAAGGAAAAAATTGTATATAAAAGATCCCCCTTAATTTTCGATAAGAAATCACCTCCCGAATTTTTTCGCATGAATTAAGAAACACCCTGTATATCATAATTTATGTAACGTTATACATATAACGTTATATAACATAACGATTCATTTTTATGTTATTTATAACGTTATGTAACGAAAACAAATAGGAGTAATAAATAACGTTATACAATAACGTAACGATTTAAAACGTTATTCCATCCCTGATAATAATATAATTTATCAACTGAATGGGTTTAATTATTTACGTTCACAAGATATGTTGGGCACTGTCCAGTAACCATCAATAATGCAAGTGGTAAAATCATCTCCATTTAGTTTATATCCTGGACGACACTCATACTCCACTGTATCACTTGTACCATTACCAACGGCATACAAAGTATCTAGAACGATATAACCATTGGCTGGCCATGGAGGTATTTGGTCCAAAGCACAAGATATAATTTGTTTCGGAGGAACTTTTGGAATACATTTTGGAATCGGGTTGTCCCAAGTGCCTAATTCACAAAAAAATATTGTTATTCAATGCTATTGCTCAATCGATTACAAATTTTCTGCTAGCCATCCAATCTTACCACTTCTTAAGCAAGTGATAAAAGCGTCTCCTTCTATTTTGCTATTTTCTGAACATATAACTTCGATTTGTGTTCCAACATCAAAACTAGATCGTGTATCAATATCTTCATAGATGTGATCTGATAATAAACTGATATTAGAATTAATTGGTTTAATGAAATTAATACACTGGACACCTGAAAAAATAACATTTGAGTTCTTAAAAGTATTTTCTTATGGATTCATTGTTAGATATTTTTTAATTGTAGTTTTAAGCAAATTAAAACTGGTATGGTAGGAAAAGTTGAAAATTATGCCTCGTTTAAAATTTGAATGAGGTTAGGGCTAATAGATTTATTTACCCATGCACTTGGGTCTTGCAGGTGACCAAGTTCCATTTGCTGTACAAAAACTTAAACTGCTTCCAATGAGTCGATAATTTTCGCGACATTTGTAAATAACACGGTCGCGATAATAATATTTCTGGCCGATAATAAATCCATTCATTATATATCCTGGATATCCACAATATATTTCTGAAATCAATTATATTTCATCATCGTTATCCTCATTTACCCGTAGGAGTAGAGGTTATACATTTATATTGGGTTGTTGCATAATTCCGTGCAGTTTTTTTAGATTCAAAATTGCGCACCTTAAATTAAATTTTTTGGTAAATTGTTAGGTGCTATTCGACGGAGAATGTTTTTCTCTACAAGTTGGCGTTTTCGTTTTTTTCATATCATTTGTTTATTTTTATTATACAACTGTCAAAATGAAGTGCCAGGTTGACAAAAATGAGCATTTCCTACACCTCCTTTTTTCACGTATAATAAAAGTTTTAAAGCTGCTAAAGCTGCTCGCGATATTGGTGTTGTGTACGGCGATGATGCCATATCTGAAAGAACGGCTCAAAAATGGTTTTCGCGTTTCAAAAACGGAGATTTTGGTCTCCAGGGGACCAAACTTATACCGGCCGACCCTCTTAGTTTGACGAAGAGCGATTGAACCAGCTTATCCACGAAAATTCGCGTCAAACAACAAGAGAATTGGCCGAGCAGATGGATTGTGACCATTCAACGGTAGCTCGCCACTTGCAATCAATGGGTAAGGTCCAAAAACTCGGGGCATGGGTACCACATATTTGGAGCCAAAACAACAAAAATCAACGTTCCATAATTGCCGCCAATTTGCTCGCCTGTCATCGATCAACGCTTTCTTTATCGAATAGTCACCGGCGACGAAAAATGGTGCCTGTACGTGAACATGAAGCAGCGCAAAGAATGGCTGAGTTACAACAAGCAAGCGAAACCCCGAGCAAAACAAGACTTGCATCCGCGAAAGACGATCTTATGCATCGTGTGGTGGGATTGGAAAGGCGTCATCCACTACGAAATGCTTGAACGCAACCAGACAGTGAATGCAGATCTTTACGTTCAGCAAATGCACCGACTCAACGATGCAATTAAAAAAAAAACGGCTCAATCGGCAGCATGGCGTTATTCTTCAACATGACAACGCTCGTCCGCACACTGCCAATATGACCAAAACCGCCATTCAAGCGCTTAATTGGGAAGTTTTACAGCATCCTCCGTATTCACCGGACATAGCGCCGTCTGATTACCATTTTTTTCGCTCGTTGTCAAACTCCCTACGCGGTGTTTCGTTCAACAATGACAACGAGTTAAGGATTTGGTTGAACGATTTCTTCAAGTCCAGGCCGGAAGATTTTTATCGACGAGGGATTGAGAAACTTGTAGAACGTTGGGAAGCAGTCATAAATAGCAATGGAGAATACATTATTGATTAATTGTTGTTATTTTGATTTATTGTTATGTTGTTTGTTTGTATAAAATAAAAATATTTGAATCTGAAAAAACCGCACGAAATTATGCAACAACCCAATATTTACGTTAATTATTTTATGAGTTTAAATCAAATGTTTTTGATGAAGTTTAAGTACCAAATATTAAAAATAAACTATATTTTATATAACTTGATACGTTTGACTTCAAAAAAGTTTATAAACCAAAATCTATAAAGATTCTTTTCAATACATACTCTTGCAGTGTGGTTCTTTGGCTCCTTCCCATTTCGAAGCTTTAGTACATTGTCTTCCAAATGTGTATTTTGGTATGTTGATTTCATACCCAGCATCACATTTGTAATATGCGATGTTATTTGAAATGTCTATTAAACCGTGAAACATGGGCGGAGGTTCTTCGCATTGTTTGCAAAACGTAGAGTTAATATTCTAAAAGCATATACAATCAAAACAAAATCCATTCATCTTGCTGTGACTGAAGTTGTCATTAATATAGCAATTCAACATGTGGTATCCAGAAATAATAATTTTAGGTATAGAACATGCTTAATGTTTTTAAAGGTAATTAAATTATTTACAAGAAAACGTAAAAATCTACATGGTTTGTATTTAAAATAATAAAAGTTGCATATTGTTCCGCGGAAATTAAACACTCGGTAGGTACCCATATTAGAAAATAATTTTGCTTTATGCAACTTTTGATGCCAAATAATGTTTGCATTAAGATTTTTTTTGCATCTACACTAATACCGACGCTATTAAATAATTTGTATCGGTTTTTTATGTTTTCGATAAAATTTAAAAATCGCAATAACTCGAAGGATTAAATACAAATTAATATTTCTGTTTAATATTTATGAAAATTGTGTTATTGAAAATTTGATAAACGATAAACATCGCAAATATACAGGGTGTTTCTTGAGTATTGCAAAAAACTTAGGGTAAAATTAGGTTTTTATTTTATTTCTCAAATTTGGATACATGTAGAGATATGATATGTGGCAGATGTTTTATACTTATTAAAAGATTTCCCATAGTAATATTTTTAATCATCTCCCACAGGGGGATGAAAAGTGCGACCCCTGTTGGTTTTTCTATCAGAACTTTTTGGTGGGTTAAAATTTTGCAACTAAAAATATTTTTTTTAAAAGCTTGATTTATTTAAAAACTTTTTTTATTCTTTAGTTTTTCTAGTAAAACCTACTGTTTTTGAGTAAAAAATAACATAAGTAAACATGAACCATCAAATTATATATACAGGGTGTTTCACTTTTCGATGGGCCACTATTGCTATCTCCGTAAATAATGAAAATACAAGGTTGGTTAAATGGGACAAAAGTTAGCTATTTAGGTGTGTATTTCAAAACAGATCTTGTTTTGTTTAAAAATTCCATGGCTTACCTGATATAACGAAAAAACCGAAATCAATCAAAATTTTTAAACTTAAATATCTCGGCTATTGTTGCGAATACACAAAAACGTCAAAGGAAAATTTTTTTGTAAATTTTGTTGTCTTTAAGATGACGATAGTCAATTTTTTTTAAATAAATTACCGTGCGAGATATTTGACAAAACAACTTTTCTTTAAATGGCAGTCGTAGTAGGTGATGACTTAGATTTAAAGATAATTTTTTCTCGTTACAATGATATAATATTTTGTATGTCTATTTTCAAAAATAAGCGAAATAACCTAAAAAAATGCTAAATCATAAGATAAAAATCAAGGTTGCTATGGAAAAAAAACAATAACCGACTTCAACTGTTTTATTTCAACCCTTGCTTGTTTATTATAATAATTGTGTCAACTGGAAATAATGTAAATCGACATAATGTAGATATTTTAAATCCTGTTTTGCTAAGGCTGCGGTTACAGTACAGCCGTATTCGCGCGATGGGCTTCGCGCGTATGCGACCGTATACGCGCGAATCAAAGAAACCAATGCAAGCATATGAGAGTGGTTTCGAGCGAATTCTCGCTTGTAGTGTAACCGCTCTTATATGCTTGCATTGGTTTGTTTCAGTCGCGCGAATACGGACGCGTACGCGCGAAGCTCATTCGCGCGAATACGCTTGTACTGTAAACGCAGACTTATGTAAGAGGTATAAACTACATTCATGTTATCGCTATTAGTATGATTATTTTAATTTTGCATTACATTTGTTGTAATATTCCTGTTTAATCAGTGACGTAATAGACAAGCAAAGCTCGAAATAAAACAATTGAAGTCGGTTTTTGTTTTTTATCATGGCAACCTTGATTTTTATCTTAAGATTTTGCATTTTTTTAGGTTATTTCGCTTATTTTTTAAAATAGACATACAAAATATTATATCATTGTAACGAGAAAAAAATTATCTTTAAATCTAAGTCATCACCTACTACGACTGACATTTAAAAAAAAGTTGTTTTGTCAAATATCTCGCACGGTAATTTATTTTAAAAAAATTGACTATCGCCATCTTATAGACAACAAAATTTACAAAAAAATTTTCCTTTGACGTTTTTGTGTATTCGCAACAATAACCGAGATATTTAAGTTTAAAAATTTTGATCGATTTCTGTTTTTTCGTTATATCACGCAAGCCATGGAATTTTTAAACAAAACAAGATCTGGTTTGAAATACACACCTAAATAGCTAACTTTTGTCACATTTAACCAACCTTGTATTTTCATTATTTACGGAGATAGCAATAGTGGCCCATCGAAAAGTGAAACACCTTGTATATATATATAGCGAGTATTTGCAGCTATTGCCGCTTCTCGCATCCAAATCGCCATTTATCCTTATCGTTCCAGTCATCTTCTCGTAAACCTCTCTTTTTCATTTCCTCATCTATGTTGTTTTTCCACATCTTCCGTGGTCTCCCTCGTTTATTTCTTTGTGCTGGAGTCCAGTTCCATACTTTTATTGGTATTCTTTCTTCCTTCATTCTGCGCAGATCAAATTAATATTCTAATATAAAACGATTCATTTTGGTGGTTGCCATGGTTTTTTTATGTTCATATGGGTCAATCTAAACAGATGAATCTCTTCCTTAGGTATAAACAAATTTTACTTTGGTTACCTTTGTTAATAACAATCATAATCTCAATAGCAACAATAGTAACCACAGCAAAATGTGCTTACACCTAAGGGAGATTCATCTGTTTAGATTGACCCATTGGGTATAAATGACGGGTGTAAGTCATTTTGAGGTATACGCGGCGACAAAGCTAAAACGCCCGTCAATTCTACCCAATATAAACATAAACAAACCATGGCAACCACCAAAATGATTCGTTTTATGTTGGAATATTTTTTTGATGGTTCATGTTTACTTATTTTATTTTTTACTCCAAAACTGTAGGTTAAGTTTTTAAGCATCCAAAAAGTTCTGATAAAAAAACCAACAGGGGTCGCACTTTTCAGCCCCCTGTGAAGGTGGGAGATGATTAAAAATATTACTATGGGAAACCTTTTAATAAGATAAAACATCTGCCAAATATCATATCCCTAGACGTATCCAAATTTGAGAAATAAAATAAAAACCTAATTTTACCGCTCCCCTTTAGGAGGGCATAACTCCGAAAGGAGACGTCTAGGGGAAAAAAATTATATGAAAGACCTCCCTTAATATTCGATAAGGAATCACCTCCTGAAGTTTTTTGCAATACTTAAGAAATACCCTGTATATTAACATAAAGGTCTCATTATTTGTGTTAATTTGTTATTAATAGTAGAGGCGGCTTTGTTCATGTAATTTTACACAAACATCAAGTAAAGGCAACGGAATAAATTATTAAATAGTTATCAATTTAATGTTTGCTTGCATTTACTTGTATATCACCGAATACATAATCTTGAACTTCGGGCCAAGCGTATATGTCTCCAAAAACTTTTTCGTCACAAAAATTCATCAAATATTCAATTTCTGAAATGTTAAGAACGCTGCTCCACACATCCAGGTATCCTATATTTCCCAAAAACGATTCTGATTGACTAAAACGGCCTCCAAGTACATCTTGTTCTTGGCCAATTACCATCTGCCCACGTCCTGCGAAAAAATACAGTTTTAATTCTTTTCCTACACTTATTTATTTTACCTACCTTGTAAATGTGCACCATTGGCTAATCCAGAACCGTTTTGAACATTTTGACCATCGACATAAAAATTATAGAGTCCTCCTTTACTTTGCCAAGTCACACAAAAGAAATGCCAATGGCCATCATTTAACAGGATATCGGTTATCAAATTGTGACCGTTAACGTACAGTACTAAGCTATAAATTAAATTAAACATGAGGGTTATAAGCTACCTTATCAAGAAACTTTGCTTACCCTGTATAATCAGTTATTGTAAAGGCATTATCATATTCATACGTTGCATAGGAAAAAAGTGTTCCGTAATTGAAATTATCCAAGGTCTGCATCCAAAGACATACAGAAATCTAAAATTAATTTTGTTGTAAGCACAATGATTTGTATTTTTAAAAAAAAAACGTCTAATGTTATGGATACAAAATTATTGACACACAAAAAGTTTTTCTAATGACTACTACTTGAACTGAGATTGTAATAATTACTTTGAATAAAAAATTCTGACGAAAATAAGTTTAATTAACAATTGCTTATATTTTTTTTGATAAATCTCTTGAAGAACCACTAAAAAAGTTTCAAGAATCTTGTCTCTCCCTCAATGGCAATATTATTTATGAAAAAACGAAAATCTTGATCATGAAACTGGTCCACCATTTGTCGAAAATTAATTAAACTTATTTATATAAATAAATGAATCGAATTAATTGTTCAAGCATTTATAAACAGTAAGTTCTTTTATTCAAATAAAAAAAGTTAATACAATGATCGCTTACAACCTTACAGCATTGTTACTTAACACGTTCAGCGCCGCGGACGCATACGTTGCGTCCTAACGACACTCATTCGATGCGCCGCGGACGCGAGGTATGCGTCCTGGTAAATATAAAATATAATGCTTAGCTGTTTCACTGGCGCTTCATATGAGGTTCTGAATTTCAAGTGGTGCGTTGAATGAACTTTATATAAAATATTGGCCGGGCCTACGAATGCGCCTATAAATTCATGGCCGGCGCTGAACGTGTTAAGCTTTTTGTTTTTGAGCCACCCTTTTTTATATCAAACTTTATTATTGCGCCGTCCTTTTCCATATCAATTTTTATTGCGCTCCTTTTCAATCCTGTTGTCCTGCCAATACACTCTTTTTGTTTTTATTTCTCAACCGTCTTTGGACAAAGTATTATTTTAAAAAGTGTGTTTTTCTTAGTAGATACCTTTTTTTGTTAAACTTAAAAATATATTGAAATCCTGAACACTACTTATTACACTTACTATTTGTATACGCTTCCTCTTTGTGACTGTCTTTTTCAGTAAGTATTTTATGTTATTGTATTTTGATATTTTATTAAATAGTTTTTTTTCGTATTCCAGTTTACTCCGCGCTCCCCCGCCCCTTTAGATATTTCGCGCTTTCCTTAGGGGGTTACCCCCACAGGTTGAGAATCACACCTTACAGTACAAAATATTAAGATTATTGAGTAGAAGTAGCTTACTTCTGTTAAATTGGTTTGAAATCCATGCATTCTAACAAAATCGGTTGTTCCAGATTTCGGAAAATAAAGAACATAATCAGCCCGTTTCTTGTGTTCGCAGTTTTTTCCATAAAACATTTTTGTACATGAACAAGTGTAGGTGGTATCGTTGTTTAAACAAAAACCCTTGTTAAGGCATGGACTGCTTGCACAGAAATTTATTTTCTCACTGCAATTTGGTCCTTGGTATCCTTCTGGACATTCACACCTGTAACACAGTTGGATTCACTACTAAAAAAATATTAATTGCGTTGAAAACTTATGAAACAATCTACTTGAAACATTTTTCAATGCGATAAAAAACAATGATTCACCTAAAACTGTCTTTGGTAGCATTTATGGCATTTATATTGATACATATGGAATTTCCGGGACAAGGTTGATAATCACATGGCAATATACTACATCGCATTCCTATAAATCCATTTTTACAAATGCACTTAAAGCCATGAATTTGCTCCATACAAACAGCATTGTTTTCGCAAAGATTTTCTTTGCAATACTGAAGTTTAATTTCACAAGTCTCTCCCCCATATCCTACAATAAAAATTATATCAATAAATTCTCATGAAATGAGACGAAATGATATGAGTGAATAACAGAGATGCTTAACACCTTCGCGGACAGTGGCTGCATATGCAGTCTTTTTGGAGTGATAAACTGGGGCACGTCTGCATATGCAGTAATGCAGAGTAAATCAGGCCAGAAAGAAGTATGACTGCGTGTTTGGGGTCTAGGAACATTCTTCGCCCACATTTCTTCGCTCACAATTCTTCGCCTCCACAATTCTTAGCCTCCACAATTCTTTGCCCACATTTCTTCGCCTACACAATTCTTCGCCGCTACAATTCTTCGTCGCCACAATTTTTCGCCGCATACAAGCATATCACAAATTTTGTTTGTAAATGTGATTGTTATTATTTTATATTAGCCATTAGCCTAAAGTTGTTTTTTTGTATATTAATACTTCGTCTTTTAATATTATGTTTAAAAATTGATACATAAATAGCATATGTTGTGATTTTTAACTTTGTTTATGTTATTATAGTATAAATAAAAATTAAATTAACCTAACCTAACCTGACCCGACCTAGCCTAATGTAAAATAATCTGTAAAAATTACGTTATAAATAAAAATAATCACATTTACAAACAAAATTTGTGATATGCTTGTATGCGGCGAAAAATTGTGGCGGCGAAGAATTGTAGCAGCGAAGAATTGTGTAGCCGAAGAAATGTGGGCAAAGAATTGTGGAGGCTAAGAATTGTGGAGGCGAAGAATTGTGGCGGCGAAGAATTGTGTAGGTGAAGAATTGTGGGCGAAGAATGTTCCGAACACGCTGTGTTTGCAGTCATGTTTTGCGTTTAAATTTATGTAGATATACATTGACTATCCCTGAATATTCCATGTAAACACGGGGCACTGTCCATATATAATAATTTTTAACATTTGTAAACAACCCCTACCAAGGCCGGATTTAGGGGTATGCAGAGTGTGCACCGCACACAGTCCCGCGCCTGGACCGGCCCCGCGCTAGCCGTTTAGGGTTTGCGGAGCCGTGTGCGAAAATAAAAAACACACGCACACACAGCAGGCCGGCTCACGCTAGAGGAATGAGGGCGAGGAGCTTTTTTTTAGGTCACCAGCCTGTTTTTTTTAGTTTTTTAGTAACATTTTACTTTAATTCGATCCTTTATCAAAATATTCGGCCCCGCATTTGTTTTCGCACACGGCCCCGCAAACCCTAGGACCGGTCCTGACCCCTACTTTCGAAATAAAAACTATACTCACAGTACCACGACTGCATTTGCAGACGCGTGTGTTTATATGCGTTGAAGTAGTAGGTGCGCTTATTGTGTCTTCTGCAACTACAGTTCATTTTAGCAATTTTATACCTATTTAAATACAAAATATGTATTTATTTAGGCATATATGAATCCAAAAGAAGAAGTTTAGGTATTTATTGCAAATATACGAAGATGTTTATAAAAATGTTGTTTATTATAGAATAAAGTTTTTTGTGTAAAAGTTATTGTCTGTTTACTTTTTTTATCTGTCTTACTAGGTAAATTAATTTTCTTACGCAGTTTTACTATTATTATTACGAATAGATATATCATTTTCTCAAAAAAATTATTGTAATGGAACACGACTGCTTATGCAGCCAAATTGATGAACTGGGACATGACTGCATATACAGCTCATTATTTTAATATAAAAATGCGATGATATTTATTTTTACATATTACGCGTGTATTCTGGTGTGAAGTGAGTAATGACTTCAAAAAATAAAGTGCGATTTTTTGAAGCCATAGTAAAATCGCACTGTCGCGAAGGTGTTAAGTAATTGAAAAATTAATTTGTGATGATAATTCAATGTAATGGAAATTTGTAATTAGAGTCCTCATTTTGTTTTTTTTCAGTTCTGTGTATCGGCATATAATTGACAAGATTAGTGAATGAATTTAATATTTATAGCGAAATTTACCTGCATCACATATGCACACTTGCTCATCATCATTCCTTATGCATGTTCCTCCGTTCAAACAATTCAACAAACATTTTTCTTCTTCTTCTTCACAACTTTTACCAAAGTAACCGCTAGCACATTTGCAAATAAAATCACTACTTACACTATTATGTCCGTTGTAGTACGAAATACATGTGCCATTGTTCAAACAAGGATTAGATGAACAACTATTCACTTTAGTCTCACAGTGAGAGCCTAAAAAGTTAATAGATAAACATGTTCTGTTGAAAATTAACACTATGATATAAACGTCCGAATTAATCTTTAAGGAGTTAATTTAACTCACCGACATAATTACTTTCACAATTACAGCTGTAATAGAAATCGTTATCAACTACACACTTCCCTTGGTTGCAAACGTTAGAAGCGCTGGAACATATTTCTTTTGCAGTTGGAACACATTGAGAACTACTGTTAGCCCTTCTATTGTTAGTGGTGTACCCTTGAGGACATCGTATGCAAGATAATTGTCCATAATTTGGTTGATAATATCCTAGTGGACATGAACGACAATGGGGCATTAAAGTAACATGTTCAATTGAGGAGTTCGTGTGATCCCTGAAACGCTTCAATTTCTTTTTTCTTGCTAATGTTCCAGGAGGACAGTGCGCTAAAACAATGTTTTATCTAAACTAACTGACGAGCATCCTTCCTCTAGCCAATCTGAGCAAATCAATAAATAATTCAGTGAACTAAAACGCTTGATGTTTACCTCGACATTCGCTTGCAGATTTTGAATGAAGGCGACGTGTGGAATGATTCCATGGACAACTAAAGCAAGCTGTTTGTCCAAACTTATCGTTGTAAAACCCAAGTGGACAACTTTGACAAGATTTTAATGTTGTATCATAAAATGTACCTTTTGGGCACTGAACTAAAAACAAACAACATTTAGTTACGTTAAACAATATTCTACCACAAGAAATTTAAGAATAAAAGAACAAAAACATAATTTAAAATAATTAAAATATAAATACTTAAATTGTTTAAGTGACTCATTAGTATGCATAGTTTGTTAATTAGCTCACCGCATTTCATTTTTCTGCGCACACATCCAAGAGGACAAATAATTTTTGTCTTATTTAACTGTATGTCCAATACTCTTGTCATATTATTTCCTTCCAAAAATTTCGCTTGGCGAATATTATGTCCCATTTTACTTAATTTTTTGCTCAGGATAGTTTCTCTACTTCTATTGGCAAACTTTGCGTTCATTTCAAATTTAACGTTAATGCGTCGTCCCCTCTTGCGACCTCTTCTAGGTTTTGCTCTTTTTATATTTGTAATATTGGCGATTTCACGTTTAACAATTAAGTTCGTGTTCTCTTCGTATTTGGAGTCGTCTTCGTCTTCACAAACTGCCGACATATTCATTTTGCATGACACATCCGATGTACATGCGTCTTCCAAGTTTTTATGAAGATCATTTCGTATTTCATTTTCTATCTACAGCAATAACACGTAACTATAAAATCATTTTATAACCGTCATGAAAGCTGTTATACGTATTTTTGGCTTCAGCTTTCGGTATAGGCTTCAATTACATCGATTTAATGGGCAAAAGTTTGTCAGAAATCAATGTAACAAATAAATGATAAATATATCTAGAAGTGTATTAATTATTTGCAGAAATTTTATGTTGGTATAGCAGGGCAATTTAGCAAATTATCTCGAAGTTTGATCATACAATTGTCGTGCGTAATTTAGAATTAAATTATGTACATACCTCATTTAGAGAGGTGCCGTCGTTACAAATATCCAATTCAGTTTCTGTTTGTAAGATAACAACTCCGTTTTGGGAAATTTCATTTGGTAACTCGGTAACTGAAATAAATGTGTACGATTGATTGGTTTTAGTATATATTTCCATATCGTTCTATTACGGATTTTTACACTAAGCAATAATTCAAAATTCCTTACGATAAGGATTGATTAATGTTATAGCAGGTAAATGCTTCTATAAAATGTTTTTTTTTCCTTAATGTAGGTGATTGTTTCTGGTTCAATAAATTTGGTGGAGGCGCTAAAAATGAAATTTTGACGTTCCACGCGAAATTGCACAGCCGAAACGGACGATGGGTCGGGTTCGAAACTTTCGGATTCGGGAAGGGTTTGGCCCAACTAAGAAATGCCTTAATGGCGCCGACCAGATTCGACTTCATCTTCGAGTCGAAATCGACTATCGAAAAAAAGGGGGCTCCATTTTTTTCGACATTGTCCCGGTCGAACGAGTTGGCATTAGGCGGAACGCGACACCACGTTTCAGCTTTAGGTGGACGAGAGTTATCCGAATCCGAGAAAAAAATCGGAAATCGACATTTTCGGCGAGCCGATTTTTCGGCTTCCGACGAGATGTTTTGGCATCGAAAAACGGATCGCACCGTTGGATAGAGAGTATCGAGATGCACCCGCTCAATTTTTTTCCGAAAACAGTTAATGACGTTTCGACGCCAAAAATCGGTCTCGAATGTCAAAATTGTCGAAAAGGTTGTAAATATTCGAAGGCCGATTACATGGAAACCACAACTACTTTCAGCGTTTTT
Organism: Elmis aenea; assembly: GCA_947652605.1. Lineage (NCBI taxonomy): Eukaryota > Metazoa > Arthropoda > Insecta > Coleoptera > Elmidae > Elmis > Elmis aenea. The sequence continues at coordinate 24,441,409 of OX393581.1, read as the reverse complement.
TTTTCTTAGAAGTAGGTACCTACTGACCCGGCGGCAAGTTTACAGCCGAAGGCCGAAAACTTGCCAATATCCAGCGCACACTGTCCCAGTTGCAAGTTTTCGGCCGAAAACTTGCTAGTATCCAACGTTTATTTCTTAGGAAGACTGTCCCAGCGGCAAGTTTTCGGCCGAAGGTCGGAAACTTGCTAGTATTCAGCGTTTATTCCTTAAGGGGACTGTCACGGCGGCAAGTTTTCGGCCGAAGACCGGAAACTTGCTAGCATTCAGCGCTTACAGCCTGTTTCGGCCTAATGGCGACAACGATTCGGCTTTACCGTAATTCGAAAACGGTTCGAGCTACATGTAGGTGTCGTCGAGAAAATTTATAGCTGGAAAACGGTTTCAGATAGGAGGTGCGGTATTCACCATTGGGATGCTACTTTTAGGCGAAGTTACATTTTATAACGTTTCCAATTAGGTTTACTCATCTTCAGGGCTACAATTTCGTATATCGAGAACGGGTAGAGATAGAAACGTGCGGTTTTCACTTTTTATTGACTGTTTTCGAGTAGACGTACAAAATATACAGTATCGAATGTTTCGTTACTTTAAAGACCATTATCAATTTCTACGCGCCGCGTTCTTTCTACGCGTAGCTATCATTTTACGCACATTGTTCTTTCTACGCCCCTAATATATGCTTTGAGCGTTCTTTCTATGCACACAATAATTTCTTTACCATCCGCTCCAACTTGTTAACAGTGTACATATTTTGTAAGTAAAATTAGTAATAAATAGTTTTAAGTTAAACTTAAACTTATTAAACGAGCCCACAAATCAAAGTAGTTTCAGTTTATTTAAGCAGATGATTTAAGAGAGTAAAGAAACACCGCATTTTGACACTGGTGGCAGCGAATAAACGATTTTTAAAAAATGCTGAAAATTTGTTGCAAGAGAATAAGTGTTGGTAAACAGTTTGTTATTCTTATTTGTGAAAAACATCGTTTATTAAAATTTTGTTTCCTCTTATTTAGAAGCAAGTTTTAGACAGCATTTCGTGTTGAATGTCGAATAAAAATGCCGTTGGACGACAGTCAATCAAGTGCTGCAACTAGCAAAGTAACCCCAATCAATTTAAGTAGGTTATTAAGAATAATAGACATATTTACGGGTTCGGCGGACAGCGAAAAGGTAAGAGATTTTTTAGATTATTTTATAGAAGATATCACCGAATTAGCATCATGGACCGATGTGGAAGCCAGATTGCGTAAGCTACAAAATGGCTTGGAGCAAATTCAAAGGTGAAATCATTGAAGGTGAGGACTTTATTTAGTCAAAAGTTGATGTAAGAATTTGCACCGCCCAGCGTCCCTGTGCAAGCGTCACTAAAATTTGCAAACTGTATGCAAAAATTTAGGGAATCTGTGCTTACCGCATGAAACAAGGTTAAAGCTCACCAACGACGAAGCCGCAAGTAAAGTCCCCTTAGAAGTTTTGCAGGATAGTTTGATTGCCAATTTGGTCCACAAAAATCTCCAAAGGCAAATTTTGTCGAGTTTAGCATCGACGGCGACGTTTAGCTAATACTGGAAGTGGCAATCAAGAAAAAGAATATTGAAAACTTATCGAGAAATTGAAATAGGTCCATCAGTTAATGCAATATCTGCAGCAAGTGGACCGATTCCAAGGACCAGTTTTAGACAAAACCAGCATTCTTCACAGCAAACGAAAACAGCCTCCCTTGTACAACAGACGGCAACTCACAACTCTGGTAATAAATGTTTACTAGCAATCGAAATTTTAATAGAAAGCAAATACGTTGCTTTATTTGTAATAATGTAAGCCATATTGCTAAGGTTTGTCCATCAAAACCAAGCTTTACTTGTTTCAAATGTAAAGCTGACCATATAGCGTAAAATTGTCCAAGCAAGCAGCAGAGAAATGGCAAGCATAATAATTCTAATATACATTTTCGTTTTGATTTGGTTTAATCGTTTCAGATTTTTATCAAACGTTTTACGAAGATGATTAAATGAGTAAATGCTTACCTGCGCAGTCGGGAAAAACTGTATTTCCTTGTGAATACCAGATCGGATCCGAATGGTTGCATATGAACTGAGTTGAGCTGTTATCAACATCAAACGTGTCCGGCGAAGCACTAAGAGGAATAGCATATCCTTCCAAACAAGTTATTACACATTGCAGGCCACTCTTTGAAGATGTACAGTCGCTATGGCCAAATACAGGATCTGGTAAAGGTTCACAGTAAGAATCTGTAAAGGATGTTTGTAGCATTAAAAATCTACACGTACCGATGCTATTTTTTTAAATAGTCTATTCTATAGCATGAAAAAGAAAACTATAATGTATTGCAATTGTTTTACCTTCCACTGTTATATTCATAATACAAATATTTGTATTGTTGGAAGCGTCTGTTGCTGTATAATTGACCGAAGTCATCCCAATACCGAAGAAACCAAACTCGTGACTCTTGTTAATCTGCGAATTGTTAAATTTAAATGAATACAAATTAAAAGCTCGAAAAATATTAATATTTTTTCTTAAATTCTTTGTATCTATAAAAAAGTCCAATTGCTATAAAACATTTTTTTTGCCATAATATAATAATAATTGCTGTAAAAATTATTAGTTTGCTACAAAACTATTATTTATATTTTTGTTATAAAAAATTGAGCTCAGGTCAGGTTAGGTCAAGTTTTCAAGTATTTTGGTAACACTATTCTCTAAGGAGCTAAAAACGAATCTAAAACCTTCAGTTTTCTGAACTACAAACTGCAACTTCAAAATTATGGAATGATCAATATAAATCACTTGTACCTATCACAAGCACAGGAAATCCGTGCCAATTTAGTATATGTTGCATCTGCGTGTATATGTTCAGACAGTAATGTATGTTGTAAAAGCTTTCTTGACGACATAAAAAATCTAAATTCTTTATTATCGTAACAAATCTCATAGGCGACAATAAATGGCTTAATATCATTTTCAAGTACAACAACGTTTTCCCAAATTTTCTTTTCCAATTCGCCCAATGAAATGTTTGTTTGGCTACACTTATCATCTCTCAAACGCCGCAGGTAGTTATTTAACTTATTTCAGCCAGACGTTCTAATTTATTTTTTTTGTTTAATTCTGGTATCATTATCAGACTTTTAATTTCACTTTTAATGGCATTACTTAACTTATATTATGATAAGTTTGAAAGCCTATTGTGATTATGTGGAAAATTAGATCGATATAAAGTAATTTCACTGTTTTCAGAGTTGAACAAAATCACACTGAGGTCCTCGATATTTCACTTTATTACATCGATAATACACATTCAAACAACCATCACCATCAGTGTATTTAGGTAAGTAACTCCAAGAAGCTACAAGATATACGAGGTCTGTCTATAAAGTCACGAGACTAGCTTTGTAGCTCCCTTTGAACACAGCGAGAGTCAAATGACAGCCCAGGGACGGTGACCTTGGACCTATTGGACCCTCAGAGTTTCGCCAGTCGTGGTTAAGTGTGCTTGCATTTCACCTCGCTTGCTGCTAAAATGTTGAGTTCTAAAATTAAACTACACCAATGGAGTGTTTACAAATGCTTACTCAGGTATATGGGGAAGACTGCATGTTCCGTACGCGAGTGTTTGAGTGGCACAGAAGGTTCACTGAAGGTCGTGAGGAAGAGGAAGAGGCGAACGCTCTGGGCGGCCGGCAACTTCCAGAACCGACAAAAATGTAAAAAACATCGGCCAGATTGTTCGGGCAGACCGTCGACTGAGTGCCCGAATGATATCTGAAACTACCAACATTGACAAAGGCACTGTGTGGAAAATTTTGCGGGAGGATCTCGACAAGAAAAAAGTTTGTGCCAAAATGGTTCCTAAGGTTTTCACACCAGAACACAAAAAACAGCGTAAGGAACTGTGCCAACATGCTGGAACAAATTGATGCCGACCCGATCTTCTAAAACAGATCATCACATGTGAAAAAACCTGGATCTTTCGATATGATTCAGAGACAAAAAGACAATCCATGCATTGGAAACCCCCCTCTTCCCCACAAATCAAAAAAGCTCGTCAGAGCAAAACAAAATTTAAAGCAATGCTGATTGCATTTTTTATATCAAGGGTATCATTTTGGAAGAGTGGCTACCAGAGGGCAAGACAGTGAACCAGCATTATTACAAAGAAGTTTTAATTAAGCTGAAATAGAAAAAATGCCAACTCTGGCAAAATGGTTTCATTCTGCATCAAGATGATGCTCCTTCGCACACAGCGCTATGAGACAGTTTTTGGTTGAAAAACGGATTGGAACATCCTTCCTATTCCCCTGATTAAGCACCCGTGACTTCTTCCTTTTTCCAAAAATAAAATCTGTGCTAAAACGAACCCGTTTTGAGTCATTGGAGGGTGTTAAGAAGAAAACGTCACATCTATTAAAACAGTTATCAGAAAATGAACTGCAACACGCCTTCCACCAGTGGAAAATAAGAATGGGTCGATGTGTGAGTGCCAATGGGAACTTCTTTGAAGGAGACAAACAAAAGATTTTCGATAGATTGTAAATAAATATTCTTTTTTGAAACTGTCCCGTTATTTTATAGACAGACCTCGTATAATATTTTCGGCGGATGCTGTGTCCAGGAATACCATTTCCTTCTCACACTGCTTGTCTTTGTTTTTACGTGGTCTTCTACTCTTACTTTCAATGAATTCATCGGAACTGTCAGAACAAGAATTTGGCACTTTACTACTGCCCTCGTCACTCATTTTAACGCAGTAAGTTTTTATTTATTTAAACGAAATAAAGAGCGCAGTTTGATACGACCACGAGTAAATGTGAGATAATGTATTGCAAAAATTGTACTTTTTATAAAGTTTGTATATTTATTTAGAGCAAACTTAAAGTATTTATTATAACACATGCATTCAATTTTATAGATGACATTTATAATTTTATAGCAAACCTAGTAAACTGTTTATAGCAAAAATTATTATTTTTTAATTGCAAAACATAATTTATTTACAGCAGTTTATTACAAGCCAATTTAAATTGTACCTAAATAAACGCTTTTTGAATTGAGTAATTTCGTATGTTTACCATACTTACCGTAACATTTCCCGAATTATCGAAAATATTTGGTTCGTCCCAAGTAATATTAGCTCCTTTACTATCACTTGATAAAAATATTGGGGGGTTCACGCAATTTTCTATTGTAGGAGGTTCAACATCTAAAAGCAATTTGAGTTTTATTTGTTATCGTATCAGTTTATATTAACAAATTTACCTTTAACTTCAACGATAAAACGACATTTGGCTTTATTTTTAAATGCATCTTGTGCAAAAAAGGTTACGTTCGTTTGACCAATTTTGAATTTAAAGTTTGTGATGTTGTTAATAGCGGGTTTGAGCCACATCGTAACGTTCATTCCAGAATTATCTAAGAAACAACACAGGGTAACGTTTTCGTTTTTTATTTCACTTTGCTTTACCGGTTATGTTGGGGGTTTCCCAGAATGCGTGTCCATAATTCTTTCCCAAAGTATTGTTTTTGATTATATTACTAGGGCATGTTATTTCGGGAGGAATAACGTCTGGAAAAAAAAGCTGAAGAGTTTAACAATAATGCTACCAATACAAAAATACCACTTTGAATGTATCACCTCAAATTTTATTTGTAATATAAAAATAATAGCGTTACCTTCACATGTAGTTAAAATAAATCTATCTGTCCATGTTCCATGTTTTCCCTTGCAAGTCTTTTGGGCTGGGCCAAGAAGTGCGAATCCTTTTTGGCAGGAATATTTACATATTGTTCCATATGTTTGTTTACCAATAGTACAAGAACTCGGTTCAATCGCGCCATAAGGAATATTTGATAGTTTATTACACTTTATTTCTAAAAAAACACTAGCTTAATCAACACAATTTACCAAAAAGAAAATTTACAAAATTCGAAATGATCCTGCATAATCGTAATCATTAATGAAACATATTTTAAACTTACGTTTGCAGGAAGTACGCAATCCATCCCACTGAGCTAAAGGTAAACATGTGCGTTGCGCTGAACCAATCAAGAGCCAACCTTTTTCACAACGAAATTCACAGACAGTATCAACCGGTAAACGGTTTTCAGAATTATTGTAAGTTTTTCCTAAATCGGATTGTTTACAAGAAACTGATCCATGAATAGGTGCAGATAACATGGGACAAGTCTTCACTAAAAGTAAAAGTTAGCCGACTTATATATATGTCATTATTATAAAAAATGTATTATAAAAAATTATAATGCCTATTTATTTAAAAAAAAAACATATATTAGCAAGATAACATAAGCTATTTAATTACCATTATATAATTTGCATAAGAGTAAGCCTAACCAGTCAAATATTTTGAAATTACAGGAGCGTTTTCTCTTCTTTTGTCTATTGTATCATTATTTAAATTTACTAAATAGTTCTTTTTTATCAGCAAAAGCATTAGACGCTGTACAATATGTTAAGATAATAAATTTCTTGGTCTATTATTTATGATTTGTAATTTCGAAAAACTACGTTCGCATGCAATTTAAGTGAATGATAAAGCAAGCAAATTTTGTATGCCCGATAAATATTACTGTATGCATTACTATACAGGGTGTCTCAGTTTACATTTCCAGCATAGGGTTCTCGCGTATTATAAGAGATACAGGTTTGTTTAAGTTAGATGAATTATTCCTTAGTATGAGAGGAGCTATAATCAATTTTTAAAAGTACGAAATTCCTCGTCCTTCAGATGTTATAGAAAAACATATGAAATGTCAAATTTATTTTTTCTCTCATAACATTTTTATTTTTTCATTAAAACAATTTTATTTGTACCTTGTTAAGGTACTTTTTTATGTAGAATGTAACCGTTATTTTAGATTTTTTTTAACACCTACCACTTTCGAGATATTATTTCAAATTTCATTTTTTTTATGGGCTGCGAAGTTGGCTATGAAATAGTTAAATGTGCTGTTTTTCTCTCTTTTAAATGATATATTACTTGTTATAATTAAATGTCAAATGACAGTAACCATTTGTCTGCGGTATCATTTATTAGAATTTTATATTATTACAAGATGGTTTACCCGGCGTTGCACGGGCGATTACAATTTTAATTACTATTTTAACTTGAGTAAGCCCAATAATTCCAAATCATACACAAATGACATACTCTGATCAATCATCTTTTCATTTTCTTATAATTCCTTAAAAAATAACTATTTATTGCTTAAAAATTGAATAATAACTCAAATTTATTTTCTTTCGTCTTGTTTCAATTAAAAATGTACCTACTAATAAAAATAATACTTCATGTACATTTATTACTAATTGTATACAAAACAATCTCTACTTGTAAAATACACCGCGCCGTATCGTGTTTTGACCAGGTATTTGCCGACGTAAGATCGAATCCCGTCCAAGTAATATTTTTTTTTTTTTTAATTGGTAATATGTGCTTGTACTTAAAGTTTGGCGTTAGATCTGCAAGGTCCTAAATAGTAACTGTGCAAAATTTGGTCCCGATCGGTCAACGGACCTAGGATTGTATAGCGAACAAACAAACAAACAAACAAACAAACAAACAAACAAACACACAAACAAGCTCTTTTATATATATAGATAGAAGAAGATGTGCTACTCGATAGTCTTTGTAGTAATTGTTATAGTGATGGCTAAAAATAGCGAAAAATTTGACATGTTGAGATGTTACTGCGCGAGTATTTTGTTGTTATGCAACGAAGGCGACTTACATAAATTGCAGAAACAACAAAACAGAGGAATGCGTGTTATTTTAAAATGCTCGAGATACACTAAAATAAGCGAAATGTTAAATACTTTAAAGTGGTTGAGTATACGGCAAAAAATTACGTTTAATTGCCTTTTTTTAATATACAAGGCAATAAATAATTTTTTACCACGTTACATGACTACAAATTTTACACAAAACTGTAACATTCACGGAATACCAGACCAGGAACAAATACGACTTTAGACTACCGAAATAAACGAAAACAAATACACAGAACGCCTTGCACTACAAAGGGCTCAAGATTTTTAATGAATTACCTGTGGAAATTAAACAAACAACTTCCTTACCAAATTTTAAAAAACTGTGTTTAGAATATGTGAAAAATAATGTTAAGATTTAATAGTTAAGAAAATATGTACAAATAAATATAAGCAGGATTAAGATAATGTAACATAAGCTAAAAGCTAAATAAAGATTTCTTTTTATTATTATTATATTCTTTACCATAAAAACTGTGCAGAAGCTGAGCGAATATACTTAAAGATATATCCCGAGAGAATGCAACGAAGGGTGCTTACTGCTTAATTACAGAAATTAGGAAATAAATTTAAAAGAATATGGTTTTTTCGAGAAACCAACCAAAAATCCAAAACAAATCAATAAAGAATTAGAATAGAATTACCTGTTTTTACACATTCTATGGCAAAGAATGTAGCATTTCAACATATAAAATGTTTAAATAGTTGCAAATATGCCCATAATTATATGATAACAAATTTGCTACAAAGATTATCGAATTACACAACAATAATATAAAATTCTTATAAACGATACCGCACAATTCACAATTACGTAATAAGTATGACAAGAAAGGGTCGAAATAAAACAAATGAAATCGGTTATTGTTTTTTTTCCATGGCAATCTTGATTTTTATCTTAAGATTTTGCATTTTTTTAGGTTATTTCGCTTATTTTTGAAATAGACATATAAAATAGTATATCATTGTAATGCTCATATTAGACGTTGCGATTTTTCTTACAAATCATTTTTCCACAACGCAAAACCAAAAAATCGCAACGTCTAAATGGGCATAGGAAAAAAAATCGCAACGGATTTTAAATGTCATAGGATTTTATTCTATTGAACATGCTCTAATTTTTCAAGGTCAAACATGTGTATTTCATTACATTTCTAGTAACTTCTGGTAATTTTTGTGCCACTATGTTGTCAAAAGGATCACATAACCTACAAGGTATACTTTTTTTTTTTTAACACGATACACATTTTGCGATTGTAGTAAACAGACCACATTAGTAAAAATGCAGATATGTAGGTTATTATTGGTTATTATGCGGTTAACTGCCGGTTAGCTGTCATTTAAATGTCAGATAAATTGTGCAGCGCAGTGGCGATTTCGAATCGTACGCAAAAAAAAAATCGCAAAGTGTAATAGTAATAGGGGTCGTGTATTTATTTTACAAGCTGTAAAATATTTTTCTTACAGATGGAAAAAAAATCGCAACGTCTAATATTAGCTTAAAGAGAAAAAAATTATCTTTAAATCTAAGTCATCACCTACTACGACTGCTATTTAAAAAAAAAAGTTGTTTTGTTAAATATCTCGCACCGTAATTTATAAATAAAAATCTTACTATCGCCATCTTATAACAAATAAAATCTGCAAAACATTTTTCCCTTGGCGTTTTTATGTATTCGCAACAACAGCCGAGATATTTAAGTTTTAAAATTTTTATCGATTTCGGTTTTTTTTTATTATATCACGCAAACCATGGAATTTTTAAACAAAACAAGATCTTGTTTAAAATACACTCCTAAATAACTTTTGTCCCATTTAACCAACCTTGTATTTTCATTGGTTACGGAGATGGCAATAGTGTCCCATGGAAAATTGAAACACCCTGTATATATTTTATCTTTTACTAAACAAAACAATAATATTGCAAAGTGTATTTACGTAAATAATAAAAAGTACCAGCAGCGACTGGCCCACCAAGATTTCTCTCGATGTCCCGCCGGACCTCCGCCACTGGTTTTTTAATCGATACTTATTTATTCCTATATTATAAATAAATTTAATTAAAAATCGCTCATCTTTTTTTCGATTAATTTCGTGTAGAAATGTTGGGACTAACGATTTTTAATGAATAAGATTTTTACTGATGAAGAGACTAAACTGTTCTAGTATTCTGCAAAAGACCCTTCCAATTCAAGTTAAAAGATTTTTGATTAAACTTATTTATGTTTTTAAGTTTTCGTTAATATTTTGTAACTTTGTTTTTATAGCATAAATGTTACTTGTATTTCAGCAAAAATAGCAATCACTTACAAAATTGTTATAAAAAAGAACTGGGTAAAAAAATTACTTTGCATCTTACCTTGGCAAGTGGGAGCATTTCCACTCCAAGTAGCATTTGATTGACACAAACGTATGCTACTACCTGTTAAAAAATATCCAACCTGACAGCGAACCCCGCAAGCGTTGTTCAACACATTTCCACACTCCTTTCGCTTAACAAAATATCCGTGTTGGGGTGGTTGCAATTTGGGACATTTTATTACTACAATACAGCCAGTATTAAATTGGTTTACGCTCTCGGGGGATCATGCCGTTAATTTATCAAGCGATTGTGACTATGGCAGTCAAAAAGTTTTATTCAACATAATTGTTTTATATACTAAACGCATTAGGTATTTTAAGCTTGAGGATTTATTTAATTTTTACGGGAAATTGTAAAAACAAGTATATTTTAACTATTACCTTCACAACCTCCAGCTGCAGTTGCCTGATAACCAGTTTTACATTTACAGCCTTCGATTCCTTTGGCAGGAGGTATTGTGGTGTGATATATATCTGGGCAAGGAAGGCACAAATTGGGACCATCAGAGTAAGTACCAGAAGGACAAGCTTTAAAAAAAAACATATAATCTACTATAATATTTGTAGGTGTTACGTAAATAGGATAATAGGCTGTATCTTTGCTAAAATATTAATGGATACTCGTACGTACATTTAAGTTTTCTCAAGAGTGTGATTTGAAGTTTAATGCATTTTACAATGTTCAACCCAGTTTACATTTCAAATAAAATTTATTTTGTAGTCTTTTTTGAGTATACTCATAGAACAGTTAAATGAAACAAAGAATGAAATAGATTTGCGTAACTTGTTTTTTTTAGATATATTACATAAATAAATATGATTGTTGAAAATTGAGCTTCATTCATTATTTTTAAGCTCCAACGGTTATCAACAATTATCAAAATTAAAATGTATGTGGACATTAAAACATGTCACAATACTGTTATGAGTAGCAAGGCATAAATGAAGACACTATGAAAAGTTATGGAAATTTCAAACTGCAGTTAGGACAACAGAATATATTCATGGGGCCTTAGGCAAATTTGTATTTGAGGCCCCATGTACCAAGTACAGTTTGTACACCCGGCAAACTAGGATTCCCAGATTTGGTGCTAAATTTAAATTTCGATATTTAAAGTTCAGCAATGAGTTATGAAAAATTGTTTTGGCAGGACCAGTCAAGTGGGAGGGGGTCAGTGAATGCAATGCACCCGGGCTCCTGACTTAAAAGGGCCCCAAAATTTAAATAATTTTGGAAATTTTGTGAAGCGCTTAAAGCATACTTATTTTTAGTTTACAAAAAAAAATTATAGGATACCCTAATAAGTTCCACACTCTTGCATCAAATACTGCCCATATATAAAAAAAAAGCTAAAGAACAATTTTAGATAAAATGAGAAACAAATCAAATTATATATTTAATATTTGTGAACAATTAAATGTAATCCACAAGAAAAATTCATAAATAATAGGTACTTAATTAAATTAGTACCTATATACTTTTGCTGCACTAAATAACAAACAATATTAATAAAACAAAAATAAAAATAATATGCATTTATAAACTACTGCCATTTAATTAAATACATAAAAATAATTTTCAAAAATTAAAAAAAAAAAACAATTGTTAGCAAAACAAATACAAAAAAAAAATTCGCGATACAACGTAAATTTAAAGAAAAATTAAAAATCAAAAATTGCAACACAAATTACAAGAATGAATATGACAAAATTAAAACTATACACCGTGCTTTTGGGTTGACAAATTGTCAATTAGTTCATTGTATCAACCCTTTTTTAAATCATTATTGATGTGGATACATTTTTGCCAAATTACATAATTTATCTTGTCGAATTGAATTTTCAAGGTAATTTTTAATTCTCTTAATGACTGAAAACGATCGCTCTCCTAAAGCATTGGAACCAGGAATTGACAAATATGTTTTTAAAATTATGTCCACTTATTAAAACATATAAAATAGTCCTTCTTGGATCGCTTCGTGCATCTATAGGAGATTTCTTTAAAAATAACAACTTCGATGTCATCTGAATAGCTATTTATTAAGTTCATAACAGTTATCAAACTCTTTTGGTGATAGTTAGTTTAAATTTAAGTTTATAAAAGATTGGTCCGAATAGGGCCGAGTGCACGAGTGATTTTTTCTGATTCAACTTGCATGAGTGAAGATTTGTCAAAAATTATAGATTATTTGCAATGCACGAGTTATATTTTGTCAGAAAATTTCCTTCACCTAACCTACCTGTCAAATTAAATGAATGTTATGTCAAATTTTACAAGTTCTATCAGAGTGGTGAGTTGGGGGTGTGGTTTAATCTATATTAAAGTAACGCTACTGGTCGCCGAAATTCGTCAAAAAATTATCAAGACCGAAATATTTAATTCCCTCTCCAAATTTATATTTTTGACCAATCACAAACTCAGATTTCTTAGAAACGACCAATAAACGCATGAAAATCTGTTAATTACGAAAAGGATATTATCAGTGTATGATTATCTTCATTGGTGGTTTCTAGGAAATCTGAGTTTGTTATTGGCTGAAAACGCAAATTTGACAGGAGGATCAACATCTGACAGGGGAATGTAAAATTATTGCCGTGTAATAATGCTCCTATTGGTAGTCTCTAGAAGATTTAAGATTAGTGATTGGTTGAAAACGCAAATAGCCAGTTTATACTTAATTGCCTTTTTACGTAAGACAAAACAATTTTACCACAGTCCCGCCAAAAAAAAAGCAAGGATTCGAAATTCTTAAAAACGGAACAACTTTAATGGAAATATCGATTTACATAGAAAAACTTACGCGAACATGATCCTTGCAATCCTGAACCATAGTATCCTGGTTGGCATAGGCATGTGTAATGACCTGTAGAAGTTCCACAAGAACATAAAGCATTTTTATCACAACAATTTCCATTCGAGCACAATTTAGAGCAAGGAATATCTGTGCCTAGAGGCACATAATCGCCACTTTTTATATCTAAAAAAAAGATTAAGAGATAAAAACGTCGACTTAACTAATACAACATATACATTCAAGATGTGTTTGTCTCGAAATGTTGTTAATTTTTTAATACAGAAATTATACATTTCATGTTGCTAAAACAGTAAAAAATTGAGGTAACTTATTCCATTAATTGTGATTCAAGCATTCGTATATGTACAACTGATTAAAAGCAGTACTGACCTACATGCAAAGCCCTGCGGGCCAAACTTTCAAACTCCTGATAACTATCCAATAAATAACTGTAGAGTTCTCCAGGTGCAGTAGACAACGCATGAAGTTCCTTGTAATTACCGTTTTTAATACCGATGGTAAATATGGTGACTTGGTTGTTTCTCAGTTCATTAGCAAGCGGTATAGGATCGCCACCGTTGGAAAATCCGTCTGTTATCAAAAAGAGCACTTTTTTAGAATCGTTGCGGCTATGTTGAAATGTTTCCTAGAAAATGAATATTTCATTTGGAAGTTAATTTTGAAATCTGTTTTTCATATTCACCTTGGCTGCTTCAAAAGCTCCGAGCGTATATGTGCCACCTCCATTGTATTGAATTTCATTTAGTTCCTTATTTAACAATAAACACTTGTTATTTTCGGCATGTGGCATAGTAATTTCATCCACATTCTTTATCTAAAATCATATCGACTTATTTGTTGCCACTTTATTGTTTTGTTGAAGGGCTTTAGCGGCAGAAAAATTTTTATTTGTGTTAATCAAATACATACAAAAAACTCTCATTTTTATAATAACATATTATAGTAAATCGGCGTTTATGATGCTTTCCGGTAAAATTCCTCGTTTTTAAGATAAAAAAATTTTATTTTTTTTATTCACTTGTCATTTTTTTACGGTTTTTATTAGAAAGTTTGATTGTGTTGTAATAAAACAACCAAAAACCTGGTGAAATAATTTTAATGAGTAAACCTTACCACGCTATTTTTAGAACTAAACGTTATAACAGCAATGCGGGTATGATTGTAATCAACGGTGACATCACTTAAGAGTTTTTTCACAAATTTTATTTCACTTTTAAAATTGTGTTCACCAACACTCGAGGACGCATCTATCAAAAATACCATATCCAGCTTTCCCCACGATTTAAGCGCGTCAATGTTTTTTTTGAATACTTGCCCTAAAACGTCAACTTTTGATTTTATAACAGAATTAGCCAAGTTATTTTTATCGAGCTTCGAAAGTTTTTTATCTCCAAAATTCAAAAAGGCGGTGTAATCGTCGTAGCTTTCAGTACCAACTTTATCCATGGAAATTTGATTACAAAAAAGGAATAATAAAAAAGTTGCAATGATATAATCGTTCACCATTTTGTACATGGTTAAAGACGAATTGTCGATGGAGATACACGTAATTAGGTTGAATGATATCAACTACGTACACACATTTAGCGGTTGCTCCTCTTAAAGTAACATTGACATATTTTTGTAGACGTCTCCTTTCATTAGAATAAATATTTGATGAACAACAGAGACGTCAGTTCTCTATAGGGTACTAGTAACATTCCTCACCTAACATCTGTTTATCATATGGTTGCTACATAAGCGCTCGAATAACTTTTTTTCATTTTATTTTTAACATTTTAACATATTATCTTCAACGACTTCTTTGTATTTCGTTGAAAATAGTTCCCTGTGTATCATCACAAGCTTTGCGAAAACATACTATCAGCATTGTCGTTGCATCTGATATCGATTGCAATTTTTATTTTGTGCAGTACTATTATTGACATTCATGGGAATATCTACATATTGAACATTTAATGATTATGTGCCAATTGACAACAAATATTATGAAGATAAAGATTTACTGGGTGTATGTACAATCATAAGTTTTTACAAAACAGCGCATATTATACAGTGTGTCCAGAATTCGAGGCTCACTATGGGTAACTTTTAAATCGTAGTAGATACAAGGTCGGTCAAATAAGACAAAAGTTACCTACTTCATAGAGCAATACAGCGATTTTTTTGCTATATGTCATAGCAACTGAGATAAATTCATGTAAAGATATGACACATTTTTGGTTTTTCGTCAATATCAAATTAGTCTTGAATTCTTTTTCAAAAAAAAAGGCATCGCTGTATTGCTCTATGTTCTATGAAGTAGGTAACTTTTGTCCCATTTGACCGACCTTGTATCTATTACCGTTTAAAAGTTACCCATAATGAGCATCGAATTCTGGGCACACTGTGTATTTAGTGGGGTTATTTATCTTATTGCTAATGAACCACAATTATTTAAAAAAAAACTAATTATTATACAGCACGTTTATTAGTCAAGAAAATTTAAAGTCGTCGGTTAGAATAGCCTACAAAACGCTACAACAGTATACAAAACCCTGAAGCTTCAGCATACACTCCATGAAATATTATAATTCGTTTTTAAAACGTAATAAAAATTTTAATACTGCACCCTCTCATATTTGACAAGTTCATTTAACGAACAACTTTTTCATGCGGATTGTATAGGGTATTGAACAGAAAGATGTTCTTTTATGTTACAATACCACGTCTGTTTGGGGTCTGAAACTGAACCAATCAATTCTTCGTGCTTATCAAATGACATGTGGCCGTAAGTAAGCGGTTACAAGGGCCCGATTACCGCCCCTTTGTGATTGCAGAAGAGCTTACATCAACGACAAGTTTGAGAATTTAAGAGGGTGCCCTTTGGCTAGCGTTGGCCCAACTGTGATTAAGAATAAACGTGACCTCTTAGTATTAAAAATGTGGCAATTAATGGTCGAGTCTCGAAGACTAAGTCATTATCGATAAAATAAAAATTGTTTACCGACTGCCACTACTTTCAGACCTTATTTGTTTATTGCAAACGACTAAACATTGGTAATTTAATGTTTAAAAGTTTTATTTGGCTGGGAATTTTTTTCAATATTATTAAAATAAAAAATAATTTTCGACTTGCACTGTTTTCAGGCTTGATTTCTTATTAAAAATGCATCAAATATTAATACATTGTGATTGAACACTTTCATATGACCGGGAAATATTTTTCACGTCCGTTTGAACCAATTGAAAGTTTTTAAAAACTCTTTCAATACAAAATAAATTGTTTACCGACTGCTCTGCTTCCACACTTGATTTTTTTTATAGAAAATACCTTAGTTATTAGTAAATTATTGTTTGGAAATTTTCAGGTAGCCGGGAAATATTTTCACGTAGGTTTGAATTAATTGTAGTTTTTTATAACTAAGTCTTTCAATATTATTTAAATAAAAATTGTTTACCGACTGCCACTGCTTTTAAACTTGATTTGAATTAAATAAAATGATTGAAATTCTTATTAATTCGTTCGTAAATGTATTCTACTTTTTTATATGCGCTTGATGCGTGCGCAGTGTTTCGAGGAAGTTTATATCGGCTCGATGCACGACTCGTGCTAGACGCGTCGCGACGCCGCCCTTTACAGTTCGTTTACCCGACGCAATTTGCTATTGTTCTCCAACTGATGTCCATCAGGAATTTTAGGGTTATGTGTGTTATTATTAACCAACTTAATAAAAGCATTCGAGTGCAAGCGTATTTAAATCAGCACTTTTCACCTTAGCGAAAGGACCAAATGAGCTCCTGAATGCTGAATTACGAAATTTAGTGGAAGTTTTGTATGGAAGTTATGCCCTCAAAATGAGCCAAAGATTGGCGTCATGTGTAAAATTGTATGTTAGTGCGTATGCCGTAATTTTTCTGACTGCAGGACTCTGTTTTATGTGTGCGCGCGTCAGGCATACAGATGAATTGAATAATTTAAATGACAATTCCTGGAAGGAGGGGCTTTATACGAATCGAACTCTCAAACGAGACAGCGATCCTCTAAGTCTTACTTATACAGGTCTCAAATGGACATCTAGTGTTTTTAACTGTTCTGTTTTATCGGAAATTGAGGTAAAGCACTATTTATACAATTGCTTTTGCAAATCTATAATGTACATAACGTACTTGGCAAATTAAACACAATCGTTTCAGAAAAAACTTTTTTTTATTATTACAATTATTTAGGTTCACTGGCTTAATCATTTATTGGTGCTAAATATAGGTAGTTAAAATTTTTTAAACAAGACACGCTTATTTAAAAAAAAAAACAACTGGCGTACAAAGTAACTGTTGCAATACACTCTGTATTTTATTTTATTGTATCTCTTAATACGCCTATTTTTTCTTTTCCTTTTTACCCTTTCCTTTGTCTTTGCCTTTGCCCTTCTTCTTACGGTATGGTCCTAGATTTCTTCGCACCATAGTTCCTCTCCACCAAGCTTGAATTTTGATTGCAGCTCTTATTTGTCGCTCCAAAAATTCTTGAGCAATTCGTCTGTTTTCTTTTACTATCAAATACTCGTTTACAGCTATTTTATGTTCATCGTACTGAAACATGGCAGAAAAGTATAAAATCAAAAATTTGATACAACATAGAACAAAAATCTTTTACGTCGTCAGCTTAGCGCGAAAAAAATTGTTCGGCTTTTCTAATATGTAAACGTCAATATTAATAATCGCGTTTATTTTAAAAGCTGGACAAGCATATAAGAATAATATTTTTACCAATTTAGTTAGCGCCTCCAACTGAGTGAATTGCTCTTCCCGTTTTTCTTTTAATATTTGCATCTCCGTATCTCTCATTTCAACTTCCTTATCGTAAGTTTCCATCCAAGTTTGAATTCCTTCCTCATATTCCTAAATTATAAGATTCAAGTTTAAATATTTGTTGGAAAAAAAAATGTAAATTAGTTTTGGTATAAAGCGACAAGTTGGATATTTTATGCTAAATATCCGCTGCTTTAATAAATTGCGAATGTTCAAGAACTGTTGATTTTGTACCTTTTGATTTTCCGCTATAAACGAGCATATTTCCGCATTTATTCGTACTTCTCTTTCGATGCACAGCTTTGAATTATTAACAATGCTCATATAATAATCTTCACTTTTGTCCAATCGCGCATTGTTTTGTTCTGATCGTGAATTTTCCCATCTATCTAAGTATCTTAATTTAACACCACTTTCAAAAATTCTATCCTAAAATATAACATTAAGTTACTAATTGGTTTACGGTTAAAGTAGCAATGTATTAAAAATTATTTTGGCTTTGCAATGCCAAATCCGCATTCGTGGACACCAATGTTTTTTAAAGTTACCTCTATTTGATCTTTTAACTGCCCAATACATTCTGATTTCGCTTGAAGTTCCAATCTAGCCTGAATTATTTCCTTTTCAAGCAATTTTTTAATCGTTTGGAGTTGTTGTTTGGTCTTCATTGCTTCGTCTAAAAGCGCATTTTCTTCACGACACGATAGATCGTAATCGTTTAATGCCTTGACTATATTTTGATATTTATTGACATTGGTTAGTTCTTTAATAGTTGCTTTCAGAACTTTTTCCACATATGATCTATCTGTTTGAAACTTTATGAGCTTCTGTTTTTCTAACGCCACTGCGTACGGTTCTATTGTTTCTGGATCGAATAATTGCACATCTGGGCCAGCTCCAGCGAATTTTTGTTCGAGGGTTCTGTACCGTAAGTCCGCCTGTACTTTAGGTAGATTCCCAATGTTCCCCAATATCGCCAGTTGGTCGACACAATCTTCTAAAATGCAAGAAAATAATACCGCTTGTAGCGTTGGCAACGAGTAATCTGTTTGTAATGTGCTCTCGCCTGAATCAGCCGATACGGCCGAATCAGTCGAATCAGACAACACATAACTATTAACATCGGGGTTTTCATTTGTTACAACCACTTTGTCTTTTAATATCCCATCTTCTGTTTTAAATTTTCCAGATCCCCGACGAAATTGTACAAAAGGAATTGAGGTGGAAGAATTAGTTTGATTCATTATAAATTTTTATTTAAATCGCCACACGTAAAAACTATAATCGTCCCACACCCAGGTACCGCTTCACACTGTATGTATACAATTTCACATTAAGTACAGAATACTAAACCAGCAAATTATCGATCAAACTTTGACACAAAACGCAGAATAAACTTTATGTCAAAGACAAAAAAACTTCATTTCAATTTAGCAGAGGCTGTAAATGTCAAAATATGTACATACAGGGTGTTGACTGTCGTACATAGAACTAACTTTACCACTTTACCATGCAAAATTAAATAGTTGCAAATATTGGTTACCCTAATTATTTTACGACAAATGTGTAACAGTAAAAGTTATTCAGAATCAAAAACTACGCAAGATTCCTTACTTGTATTTTTAATTTGGTTAGCATTCCCGCTTCCTTGGGAAAAATGTCCCGGCGTTTAATTTTTTTTAAGCAGTTTTCACTTTTCTACTATTGTTTAAAACTTTTACTACATAAATATGAAATAGTTGATGTGAATAAGTACTGTTTATCATAATATCTTGCAGAAAGGAAAGCTTATTGTGCTCTAAATTTTAAAAGTGCTATTGGTATTATTATTCGAAAAATAAGACTGTTAAAAAAAGTTTACACGTTAGGACGCCACAGAGACATTTATTTAAAAGGGCGTAACGTTGGAGATATCTTACAAGGGAACCTCACTTGGTGGTCAGTGGCGGATTACCGCACAGGCGCATGAGGCGCGCGCCTCGGGCCTCGGCAAAAAGGGGCCTCAGAATCGTTGGGTTCGTCATCCTCAAAAACCAAAATTAAATTTTTATTGTCTGTTAATATGAGAATTATAAAATAATAATTGTAGGTAAATTGTAATATCTTCTAAAACCTATTTTCATAGTGGGTACTCATTGTGTAATAGCCATTGATGCCAATTTAAAAAAAAAACATGTTAAATTAAACAAAAATGATAGCCAATTTGGCAAATCGCCAAAACTTGCAACCCTGCTTGCATCTGATTACAGTGCTCTGCAAGCCTATGTACTGTACAGGGTGGTCCAAATTCGATGGGATTACATGGGCATCTCGCTTAATAGTCAAGATAGAGAAACGGTTAATGTACCAAAAATGTGCAGTTTTTTGAGACAAACTCAGAATTGTTGTCAAATATATTCTATCTTTTTCGATTTTCCTTTGTTTTCACAACCTACTTTTTGTTTCTCATCTTTAAAAAATTTTAAAAACCTTTGCAACTTGCGTATTATTGAAAATAAACGGCGAGCGTAAAATTTTTTTTAGTACCTACTATCAAAATCTACATAAAAATATCTAAAAATAATCTTTATAAACTTTTTCAATATTGAAAACAATAAAGGATACATGACACATTATAAATATAACAAAAAAAAACAGTTTTTCATTAATAATTCAAAAACCGGAAATGATAGAATATTTTTGAAAACCGTTCTGAGTTTGTTCTAAAAAAAACTGCACATTTTTAGTAATTTAACCGTTTCTCTATCTTGACTATTAAGCGAGATACCCATTGTAGTCCCATCGAATTTGGACCACCTGTACTGTATGATGCAGATTTACTGTGATTTTTTTTACCTGAGATGGGATTTTTTCTTTTAAATGGGAATGTGATTTTTTTTTCTGGTACCTGAGAATATTATTTGTTTCCGTATTTGATTTTTGTGTTTCTGTTTTTGTTGGTTCTAAAAATAAAAAACGTTATGATTTTTCTGCATTGTTCATTTTAGTGAACCATCTTAACCCTATACTGCATTTTGATGCACATATGCAACAGCAAACAAAATATACAAATAAAATTCATTGAATGCGTTAAATCGTTGAAAACACCTTGTAGCATATTTGCAACATATTCTGATTCGTGTTTAGTTAGTTACTATACAGTCGATGGCTGTACAAATTGTTCTGCAACTGTAAGTTGCTAGCGAAATCGCACGTGTATAGTTTTTGTTATTTGACAACTTTTACATTCAAAAATTTATTTTAAATCTGTGTATTTCCGACCGGAAAAAAATACTATCAGGTAATGTACACCTTTAATGGTTTATTTTCAATTTTGTCAATTATAACGGAGCTTTAATGAAATAATTATAGCAATATTTTGTTGTGTTGCAAATGTGCATCATTTTGTAAATTCGGTATATATTTTAAGTATATATAAAATACAATGATGCATATGTGCTACACATATACCTATTGCTCTGTAGATGAAATAGTTTGTTTTACCTTTATTTTATTAAACTATGTTAAAAAATAGTTCTAGTGATATTCAAATTTTTTAAATGTGCATCATTTCATATTTTAAGTTGCACATGTGCATCATTTTGAATTTTGAGTTCCATAGTTTATAATATCCAAAACACAAAATGATGCATATGTGCATCACTGTAATAATTAGCAATAATTAACAAATTAGCAACAATTAATTTTTTTCATTATTTTTTTCAAATTCTACACATAAAATTTCATAATATATAAATTTTTTACCAAAAACAAAAAATTTGCGCAGTAAAGGGTTAATAGGGGGCCTCCAGATCAGGTTGCGCCTGGGGCCCCACAAAATCAAGATCCGCCACTGTTGGTGGTACTAAAGTCGGTTGATGGGACTAAGATTTTCCGAAAGAACATCGTGAATGAAGAAGAATACCAACTTTTTTGGCCCTGGAAACTTAAAACTTACCATTGAAACTCAATTTTTATTTTCAAAAAATTGCACGAAATAGGTTAAACTGAACTCTGGTACACCCTTTCTTTAGTTTTTATTTTAGATAAATACAATTTTAGACATATGATATATATATAAAACGGGATTTTTTGAGCACATGCACACAATTGTTTCACTTCCGGTTTCGCCGGAAATGACCCTAACCGACTTTAGTACCACCAAGTGAGTTTCCCTTGTGAGTTCTGTTTGTTGTAAAGACTTATAGTTACTACTCGTATTTTGTTACAATCTCGTCTCGTTATAGTAGCGACTTATTGGTAAATATAAAAAAGTTTTCCCATGTGACATTTTACACCACGCGTTTCCAAAATTTGCGTGGTCGCGCTTTAAACTTGTTTGACAGTGTTATTAAATCTCGTGAAGAATAATTTTTTATAAAGTGCGATCGGCCTTCGAAGAGAATAATTATTTTTAAAAAAATCGCCGAGATATGATTATAAATAAGGAAGTTATAAAGTTTTACGCATAAAAAATATTAAGAACGCAACTTTATCAAATATAAATTTACGTACCTATATAAAATTACGTTTTTTTTTAATTTTGGAAACACTGCACTACTTCGAGCATCTGAAATTCGAATCCGGAGAATGATTCTGTCATAGGATTTCTTAGTTTAAGATACATATTGTTAAGTTGCATAAAACCCATATAAAACTATAAGAAACCGGTTCTAGGACAATCAGGGGCGCGCCGACACAGTGTGCAAAGTGTGCGGTGCACACAGGCGCCAGGATAGTAAAGGCGCCAAAAAAATGTCAGCTCACGGACAAAAATTTAAAAAAAAAAAAAAATTCATTAAGTTAAATGTGCAATATAAAAATGAATTACATTTTTATTAAATTTTATTTTATTCAGAGCCTAGTTTATAACGGTAAAATTTTCGCAATAGGTCTGTTTTCGCCAGTAGTCGGCTTACGATCGTAAACACACGATTGATGTCATCCAATCGGTTATAAGGGCGAGTATAATGCAAACCTAACCTAACTTCTTTCAGTTGTTTAGAGAAAATAGAAGTAATAGTACATTTGAATTAAGAGCTACTAAGGTAAGTTATTCATTCTTTTCTCGTGTACATTTAGCGTAATAATTTCTTAGTTTTACTTTAATGAAAATGGAAGTGTGGTGATCGGCTCGAAGTGGGGTGTTCAAATTTCGAATTGTAGTAATAAAATTTGTTACAATTGAGTATTTTTTCTTTAATTAGATGTCCCAAGAGAAAAACAAAAATAAACTTTCCGGGTTTCAAAATTTAATAAATAAAAGAAAACGGGAAGAAGAAAGAGATAAAAATGCTTCCAAATATCAGGCAAAGTGTCTAGGTGAAAATATTGCTACATTTAAATTTATTTGTTGTGTTAGAGTTTGGTATGATATTTTAAATAAAGTGAATTTTGTCAGTAAAATTTGTCAGTCTTCATCTATGAATCTACAACTTGCTTTAAATGCATTGAATAATCTAAATAAGTTTCTAAATGATTATAGGTCTGATGAAAGTTTCAAAGAAATTGTACAAAGCTCAAAATTAATTGCAGCAACATTTGACGCACAATCTGTATTTTTTTTAAGTAGACCACTGAGGCGACGTAAAAAGGCAACACAATTTGATTACGAACATGAAGATGAAAGTATAGTAGATCCTGAAATTTCATTTAAAGTAAATTTTTTTCTCTGCATAATAGATCAAGCAGCAACATATTTGCAGGAAAGATTTACGTTATTAAAAGAGCATATGAATTCATTTCAGTTTTTGTATTTGTTAAGTACTTCACAAAAAAAGAACATTTATTATCATGTTGTAAAAAGTTACAACAAAAATTAACACATCATAATAATTCAGACATTGACGGAGACGATTTATGTGAAGAAATTTTACACTGTCAACCATTTATTGCTAATTTTAAAAACGATGTATATCAAATAATGCAGTTTATATATTCAAACGACTTAATCACAGTTTATCCAAACTTTACAATTGCTCTTCGGATTTTTTTGTCATTGCCGGTATCTGTAGCATCTGCGGAACGTTCTTTTTCTAAACTAAAAATTATTAAAAACTACTTGCGCTCCACAATGGTGCAAGACAGACTTTCAAATCTTGCCATCATATCAATAGAGTCAGATATTTTGAATAAACTTGATATACACGATATTATTCAAAAATTTTCACTAATGAAGGCTAGAAAAGTTCAATTTATTTAATGATTTTTCTTTCTGTTATCTATTATTTGTTAATTTATGCAAAACTATAAGATGCAATTTATTTTCTTCCAAGTGATATTTGATGTTTTTGTACCCTTCTTGTTTGTTTATTGTTTTTTATCTATTTTATTGTGTTCCTAGTGCTTGTGCAATATATTTATAATTTATATATTTCGTATTTCATTTGTACTCACTGATACGTTTTTATAAAGTGATTTTGTATTTTGGGCGAGAGGTAGACGCAGGCAGTGGCGCAGACCAAATTGCATAGTTTTTTTTGGCTTAACTTTTGGGCAGCAAAACACCAAGTGGCGACGATTTTTTTTTTTTTTTTTGCGTTAACTTTTTGGTACAAAAATCTGGAAATAGGCGCCAACCAAAGTTCTGCACACAGGCGCCGGACACTGCTGGCGCGCCACTGAGGACAATCACCCCCTGGACAATCACCCCCCGGAAAATAACCCCCGGACAATAACCCCCCGTACAAATAACCCCCGCACAAATAACCCCCCGTGTAAATAAAACCCCAGACAATTAACCCCCCGTGCAAAAAAAAACAACGACTAACTTGAAATATCGGTAAATTATGATGGTCGTAATGTAAAGTGTTAAAGTTGCAAATAAAAATATTAAAGGCAGAATAACAATATAATCTTCTTCTGGTGTTATCTTTGATTGGGCGCACTCGAACTGCCAAAATATATGGCGATATCTTAATAAGAAGCAGTTCGTATGTTTATCAAAGTATGCATAAATACGTGAAGTAAAGGAATAATTCTTGGAAAATATTATAGTGCAAATATCAAAGAAAGGATGACAATTATGGTTTGCAGGTATGCTCCGCTTAAATTTGTACTGTTATGACCATCATAACGAGATTTAGGATTATGTTAAATTCATAGAATTAGAAAAAAGTATGCTGACTTAAATGCACGGATTCTTACCATTGTTCGAAGCTACCGTGATCGCAGCATAATGGACTATCTACGTGGAATAGGTCACAACCTTTTTTTTTAAATACATTATTAACAATATTTATTTCCCTGTAAAATACTTTACAAATATAAGTTTATTTAAATAAACCATAAAGTTTACAAGTTTACTAATTTTAATCCTAATCCTATGATGTTAACATAATTCCAAATCGCTGCATGATGGCCATAACAGTGAAAAATTGTGCGTTCAAAGGTAACACCCGAAGAAGATTGAATTGTTAATCTGCCTTAATTTCTTTTTTTTTGCAACTTTATCACTTTACATTGCGGCAATTATAATCTGTTATTTCAAGTTAGTCGTTGTTTTTTTCTGCACGGGGGGTTAATTGTCTGGGGGGTTCTTTACACGGGGGGTTATTTGTGCGGAAGTTATTTGTTCGGGGGTTATTTGTACGGGGGGTTATTGTCCGGGGGTGATTGTCCAGGGGGTGATTGTCCTGTTACCAAGAAACCAGACTACCGCGATATTTTTCAATTTTTCTTAAAGGAAACGGAAATACTAACCGAATTAAAAAGCAAATGAAGAATCTTACGTAACTTTTGATTCTGAACAATTTTTATTTTTACACTTTTATGGTAAAATAATCATGGGAGCCAATATTTGCAACAGGGTGAGTCACGACGGACGCCACGGAGTTTTATGGCCAAACGGTATATATTTTCAAACTTTTGTCGCTGTTAGATTATGTAAGTCAATAAGGGCTACATTTTAAAAATATTTTCAAACATACAGGGTGCTCCAAAAAAGAGTGGCATATCAAAGTTATACGTTTTCTTATGGAACACCCTGTATATTTTTTACAACAATAAAATCGCGATATCTCGGAAAATATCAATTTTAGGTGAAAAACAGGCTGTAATTAATACGGCCTTTTCATAATTTTAATCAATAAAATTAGGTACATTTTAAAAACGTGTACAAATAATTAAAACACTTATGTTCATATAATTTTTATTTGCTAATGTTCATGCATGCACAAAGTTATAAGTTGTAATTTATAATAGCCTTTATAAATGCCCCTTCGTCATCGTCGCTCCAATGCAAAATTTATTTGTAACACCAACAATTGCCTCTTAAACAAAATCCGCCAACATATCTGTAGTAATAGCAAAGGCGATTACAATAATAATATTCGCAACTTGCTGCTGCCTTAAGCCCTGAAACATGAAATAATTAAATACATTGTTAAATAATGTCGTGTAGTGTTCTAATAAAACAAAAAACCAAGGTCTTTACCACTGTTCGCAACGCCTTTCACTTGATCCACCTTAATTGCGGTCGTGTAAACTGCAAAAAGAATTGCGAAAAACAATACTAAAAGTTTCATTTTTGAAGATGGACGTTTAAAGCTCGCTCTAAAATAAATAATTTCAATTAATTTGTTAGACAAAATTTTTAGCAGAATAACAAAACTCACCCAGGTTATAAACAGCTCGTATTGAATGTTGACATATATTCCTTCCTACAGCTTATATACCTGCATATTGGCCTCGAGTCCAATGCACCACCAATTTTGTTATTAAAATTATCAAAATACTCAGAAATAATTTTTTCTAGTGGTGTTTTATTTTATATCATGTATGTAATTACTTTTGCTTTATTATATGTATGTACATATTTCCATGAATAATAAATAGTAGGTACTAGGTATTATATGCATCTATTACGTATTTAATAAATACTCACAAATCGGTATCCTGTGGCACCAATTTTATACTACTTTATTGGTCGACAAAACTTTTGTTAATATTTTACGTGGGTAATAAGAGTAAAATCGAAATACAACGTTGCTACTGCCGATACTTCAGCACTTAATTTAAAGATATTTTATAACTTGTGTTCATTCAACAGATGTCTAATTTGGGCATTAGTAGAGATTTCTGCAGCCCATTATAACTGTTTAAACCTGATAAAACCACAATGTCGCGTTGTAATACCAAAGATGGCAATTAGTTATCCGGTCTTTAGCTGTTTGGACTGCAGCCTGACTGATAAGCAACGTCCAGCTACTACCCTATTTAATTATGCCAACAGAAATTGTTATCAGTCGCCACCACTGCCTAGATTCAACATCGCGCTGTTAAATTTGTACGTGAGATGCAAACGGATATTAAGTTCAGATCTTTACCTTTTGGCTAGAGTGACCAGAACTCAGAGTGAACTACCCGAAGTGACCAGTCCTCACACTGTTATCTCCGGTCTTCGGGTTTCTAAATCATATCTCAGGGTTGCGTTAATTTTGCAATATTAAAAAAAGAACCTTATCTGTATTGTGCATTTTTTGTCAATTGAAGTCGGTTTTTGTTTTTTTCCATGGCAACCTTGATGATTTTTATCTTAAGATTTTGCATTTTTTTAAGGTTAATAGCACCACATCATCTGCAAACGCCAGTTCCTTTAAAGATATTAGTTTCAGCTTAAGTTTATTCCATCCCCAGTAGGCTTTCTTTGTATTTTTTTTTGCACTCCTTAATTATTTTATTCATTAGTATTATAAGAAGCAGTGCCCCCTTATTTTACTCCCATTGTTGTTTCAAATTCCTGGAAACGACTGTTGTGGGTTTGTACATAATTTTTACTCTTCTTATATAAACTTTTAATTGCGGCTATTAATCCTTCGCCCACCTAACTTTTTTTTAACATTTTCCAAATATTTTCCCTTGGCACTCTATCAAAGGCTTTTATCAAATCAATAAAACAAAAGTACAGTGTCTTGAATATTCCATTATGTTTTCACTTTACTGTCTTAACGTAAAAATTATGCCCTGGGTGCTTCTATACGGTTTAAAGCCGTATTGTGTTTCTTCTAAATTCCTTTCAAATCTCTTTATCTTCTCAAAAATTCTTTCACATAATTTTTCTGCTAAACTTGGTAGTCCGATGCCTCTATAATTTTAGCATTTTTTCCATCGTTAGTCTTGAATATCGCTAATAAAACAGACACCTCCCAGTCCTTTGGTAATGCTTTTTCTTGCCATGTTTTATTTACTTTTCTTAGCAGCATTTTCCTTTCATCTACGTCCATGTACTTAATCATTTCAGGTGATATACCATCATATCCTGCTGCTTTTCCAATTTTCGTTTCATGTATCGCTCCATCCAACTCTGCTTCAGTTATTTCTTGTTCATTTTCTTGTTCGTTCGCTTCGTATATGTCCTCCATTTGCACTTCATGATTTATTACATTGTTATTTTCCAACAACTCCTTAAAATAATATCCCCATCTTTCTTTGATTTTTTTTTCTGTTGTCAGTATTTTTTCTCTTTTGTCTATTATTTGTTTTAACGTATAATTAATTGCATCTGTTCTTAAATGTTTCAATACTTTGTAGAAAAGTTTTTGATTCTCGTGTAATGTTCTTCCAATCTTTTTCCAAAGTCTTCCCAAGGCTTTGTTTTTGCCATTTGGCCTTTTATTCTTGTTGTTTATACTTGTCGTAAACTTCTGGTTTGTTGTTGTCAGATATTTTTTTCATATTCTCCTCTTTCCCTGCACTTCTCTTTTGAGTTCTCCCGTCCACCAAACAGTTTGTTTTTTGTTATTATTACCTTGGTTTATTGCCCCACACGCCCTTTCCGCCGACTTAAGAATAATTTTTTTGAATTCTGACCATAGTAGCTCCAACTCTTTTCCCTGTTTATCCTCTATTCGTTTTTGCTTCTCTTGTTTTCTATAGTCTTCAAAATTTTGTTGTATCTCTTCATTTTTATGCTTTTACTTTCGTCTATTTTTATTTTGAATATTGTCTAATTTTTTCTACTTCATTTTTAATTATTTGAATTATTGCCTTAAGCAGGTGATGGTCGCTTCCTATTTACATCTACCTTTTGGTAAACGCGGTAAACGACTGGAATTTACAATCCTCTATTTCAAATCTCAGAGTCACGTCCAAGTAAAAACTAGTCACCCTAAGATTAGAGGAGTGTGTTTGCAGACATGCAACACATCCGTTTTATTATCGAGCCAAATAACGCGTGAAACATCATGACGAAAATACTTATGCACTTTACAATAATTTCAAATAAAATATCGGAAATTTGTCGTGTTTTAAACATCATAAATTTCGAAAAAAAATTATTTTTATCATATGCGCGTAGAAATAAAAACTCGAATAGAAAACAGAAATTACGAACCGATCATAGAAAATCTAAAGTGTTCGTGAAAGCGTGCGTTTTTTTCCGGATGAATGTTGAACTTTTTTTTAAATTGTTGCTTTCTG
Organism: Elmis aenea; assembly: GCA_947652605.1. Taxonomy (NCBI): domain Eukaryota; kingdom Metazoa; phylum Arthropoda; class Insecta; order Coleoptera; family Elmidae; genus Elmis; species Elmis aenea. The sequence goes on along the minus strand of OX393581.1, from coordinate 24,412,237 downwards.
TGTCTTACGATTTGTAATATAAAAGACTACACTTATTAACAATAAAAGTTTTACGCAGAATTTGGAATCCGTTGATGCAACATGGGCCCAGACAATTAATAAGGGACAGTGGAAAGAGAAAAGTGTGGCAATAAAAACAATAAGTTTACAAGGACTTGAAATAATCCAATGCAGAGAAGAAGGCTACTCGATTGGAGTTTATGGAAAAGCAGCAGCCAAATTACTTAAGGAAATCTCCCTCCTGAAAAAATTACAACATAATAAGCTCATAAAGGTAATCGATTTATATTTTACTGTACAGGGTGTCCCAAATAACAATTCCATCATGGGGATCTCGTTTATTATAAGAGATACAAAGATGGTTAAATAAGATAAATTAATTTTTAGTATAAGCCACAATCTATTTTTAAAAGTACGAAATTCCTCATAATTCAGAAAAAATATGAAAATGTTGAATTTCCTTTTTTCTCGTAACTTTTTTGTCTTAATCATTAGATCAATTTTATTTTGTACTTTTTCATGTAAAATGTAACTATTATTTTTAAACTTTTGGATTACTTTCAATTTTTGAGATATTATACCAAATTTAATTATTTATGGGCCGTCAAGTTGACTTTGAAATAGCTGAACGTGTTTTTTTCCCTTCTTTCTAATGAGATATGGCTTGCCGTATCGATTTGTATCGATTTTTATAAATAACTCAGAAAATCAATTGACAAATATTGTATTTACTTTATTCTAAGATAACTACACAACATAAATTAACAATAATTAAGTATTTCAGAGAAAACCATTTAAGTGTAATAATCTTAATTGTAAAAGGAGAAATAATACCTTAATAATAGATGTTCAAACACTTGTTCATTACGTTCCAAATATAATAATTTATTGTGATCTGCGTAGTTGACTTCTCTCAGGATATAGCTAAGCTTCTACACAGTTTTTACGCCAAAGAATGTAACATCTCAACATGTCAATTTTTTAATTATTTGTAAAAGTAGCAATAATTATAACAAATTAATTACATCACAAAGGCTATTAAATTACACAACAATATTATAAAATTTTAATAAATGATAATGCAGACAAGTGATACCACTGATACTGTCATTTGACATTTTATAGGTTGTTTGGTTGTTTATTGTTTTTTTTTTTCATAGATAGCTTGACAAGTTATTTCTTTGATATTGGTAAAATACAGTTTTCCTTCATTTTCTGAGTTATTTATAAAAATAGATATGGCAAGCGATATCTCATTGGAAAGAGGAAAACAAAAGACATTTAATTACTCCAAAACCTACTTAACGGCCCATAAGAAAAAATGAAGTCAGGTCTACTATCTTAAAAATGGAAAGTGATTTAAAAAAATCTAAAGTAATAGTTACATTCCACATAAAAAAGTACCTTAAGAAAGTACATCTTAAATTGATCTAATGATTAAGACCAAAAAATATGAGAGAAAAAATAAATTCAATATTTTCATATTTTTTGCTATAACTTTTGAAGTACGAGGAACTTTGTACTTTTAAACGTTGATTGTAGCTCCTTTTATACTTAAGAATAATTCATCCAATTTTAGCAAACCTGTCTCTTATAATAAGCGAGATGCTAAAAATATTATCTGGGACACTCTGTATACTATATTATAATATCTATCGACCATTTATTGGCCCAACAAATTGCTTGAACCATTAAATTCGCTAATTTTTAAGATCAATAAAGTTTCTTGTTAATTATGACGGCATTATTTATGCACAGTATAATTTATTTATAATTTGCAATGTTTGTTAAATGTTTTTTTTTAACTGTATTTTTTTATTGCACCTAGCTACTTTAGCCAACCAGCAATAGCAATATGTCTTATGATCGTTATACTTAAGTTAAGAGTCCACCCGTTGGTGTCTTCTTTTTTTCTTCTGTTGTTAAATGTTTGACTTTACTTTTTACAACATATTATTTGTGTTATAAAAATCATGCATGGAACAAAGTAGAGCTATTGTTTGTGATTGTATGGCTAAAGCAATGTTTCGCATTTAAATATCTTTGGCAATCAAAATATAAGGTTCTGTCTTATCTTGTTTTGATTGATAATAAGGCGCCTTCGGCTAAAACAATTATTTTACAGTTATAGGTATAATTATTCCGAACACTTTAAAAGTTTTTTTTTTTTTTAAATAACAATACGGTTCTTGTGTCTTCTTCGTTAAAATAATAAGATTAATTGCAAAGGATCACCATCCTTGCAACATTCATTTTTGTCTCTTCAAAACTGTTGCCACAGCATGTCGAATAGGTAGATAATTGCCTTAATAATTCTTTTTTTTACCGTATTATAATGGGAGTATCACCTCTCTTTTGTATTGTTTAGTATACTGTCGCCATTTTTATTCGTACAAGCGTGGCAGGTGCCTAATGACGAAGACAATGGACTTTTTTGTATCTGCGACAGGGGAATTAAAACGCAACCCTACACTCGAGTAATTAAAAACAAACATAGCGTATTGTGTGTCTAGAAAATTTTTAATTACAAAGCAGCTAAGCTAGCACCTTGCTGCATGTTAAAACAATTTTGATACATTTGCACAGCTTATCATTTAGCACCATATCGTAGTAAAATAAGCAATATTAATAATTAAAAATATAGCTTGTGCTATCATATGAACCCAAACCAACCGATTTAAAATTGTTTATGATTTTAGTATTTTGACTGTCGAGTATCTCAATAGCTTCTTTTATAAATGAGCCCGAGAAAGTTAACGTGTATTTTGATATGACCGTTGGTCCTTTGCTTACTTAGTTACAATATCCAAATGTTCGGGGCTTTTATTCTCACTTCCTTTCGTATTACGCATAAATTATTGTTGGATACATAAAATATAACACCGCTGTAGATACTGGTTTTTAGTTTATTGATTGTGCTAACGATGTTAACAATGGAAAATTGCACCCTCATTTTTCCTACATTCTGTTAGAATTGTGTATTTTGCTAATGAGATCGTACAGAATGCTCTATTAGCTCCGTTTAGACTAATTAGTAGCTGACAATGCAACATTTAGTTAACATGTTCTTATATTAAACACGACCACATGAAACGAATCGATTTTTTCGCAAGCACGTGGTAAGTCTTTATTTTAATTCTCGTTTTTCGGCCTTTTTCTAATTACAAACAATGCATAAACGTTGACTTGAGCCTTTAGCTAAAACCATGTCCGGAACATTCTTCGCCCACAATTCTCCGCCCACAATTCTCCGCCCACAATTTTTCGCCCACAATTCTTCGCCCACAATCCTTCGCCGCCACAATTTTTTGTCGCATACAAGCGTATCACAAATTTTGTTTGTAAATGTGATTGTTTTTCTTTATAACGTAATTTTTACAGATTATTTTACAGTAGGTTAGGTTAGGTCAGGTTAGATTAATTTAATTTTTATTCATTCTATTATAACATAAACAAGATTAAAAATTACAACATACGTTATTTATGTAGCAATTTTTAAACATAATATTAAAAGAAGAAGTATTAATATACAAGAAACAATTTTAGGCTAATGTAAAATAATCTGTAAAAATTACGTTATGAATAAATAATAATAATAATAATCTTTATTTGTTCTGAATATCCCAACAAAGGTGTAGAACTTGTCACAATAATAATGTACGTACATTACAATAATATACATAGTTAATAAAAAGAAAAAACACAGAAAAATGATACTTCTATTTAAATATAACATTTTATAAAGGAAGCATCATTTAAGTTTTCAAATATTCGCCTACTCCATAGTAAGCTTTAGAAATCAGAACTTTTCTTAATTTCTTCTTCAATTCGCGGGTGGGAAGATTTATTATACTCTCAGGTGATGGTGTTACATTTATTATATGTATATATGTACATATATATTATGTGTTAAATTTATTATATATAGCAATAAAAGCAATCACATTTACAAATAAAATTTGTGATATACTTGTAAGCGGCGAAGAATTGTGGAGGCGAAGAATTGTGGGCGAAGAATTGTGGGCGGAGAATTGTGGGCGAAGAATTGTGGGCGAAGAATTGTGGGCGAAGAATTGTGGGCGAAGAATTGTGGGCGAAGAATGTTCCTAGACCCAGCTAAAACAGTGTTTACCAAACTATGAAAATAAGTGAATAAGTGTTACGTGAAAAATGATCAAAATTAATATGAGCCTGATATGGTTTTAAATGCTGCAACAAGCTCAAACATGTTTGAAAGTCAGACGCTCCTCACTTAGTTAGTTGTAAAATAACACGTATCCTGCAAGACTACAAGAACCACGAAAACACCTTGTGTTTTCCATAGTCAAGCACTGGTAACAAAAAATCCTGCATAATTAAAAACTATTTTGGTTGAAGCTGTAAAAATGATCAGCGATGTAAAATCTCGACCACTTCAATCCAGATTATTTTATAGTTTGTGCGATGAGATGGTACATAACGCTATTTTATCACAAACTGAAGTGAGATGGTTATCCAGAGAGCACTATTGAGGGCTTTTGAACTTCGTAGTCTTCTTAACGTCACATAATTTAGGACAAAATTTTATTGATTTTTTTACAAATCCTTCATGGTCTTGCGTAACTGGCAGATATTTTTACAATGGAATTAACTTATAATTACAAGGAATGTGTATTACAATTTTTGATACAAGGAATAAAATTCCATTTTTCGATAGGAAAAACCATGGAGAGATAAAATGCACTGTATTATGCTGGTAATCATTCATTTCAAAATTAAATAATCACGTGGTGTCCAGTGCGAGCTCAATACAACAACTTATTATTGTTTAATATTATTAGCCATCCGACTCGAAGGACCAAAAACAACAATTCTGGATTTTTACAATGTAACAGAATAAATTTGATTGTTTTTTTGCATTGCATGAACTTTATACTGAAATAAACTAAAGTAGATGAAGGAGTTTCTAACGTAATTTTAGAACAATTGCATAACTTTTGCAGTATTTTCCAAACTCCTGTGAGGACAGTCTCTCGGTTCGGAATCCATTTACATTGTAAGCCCGCAGGCTACAGCGCAAGTAATTATGAAAATCTGATTGGTTTAATTACTGACTCTGCTTTAAAACTAAAAAAGGAACTGCCATTAAATGATTTCTGGACAAATTTAACAGAAAAGTACCCCACTGTGTCAAAACTAACTATTCTTGTTTTACTTCCTTTTACAGCAACATATTTATGCCAGTACGATTTTCCCAAAAAATAACCAAGGTGTTTCCTTAAAATTTCAGGATTTGTAAAGCTTTCCATTGAAGAAAAAGTTTGGAAAACACTGAGCTAAACCACGTAATAAATCACTTATTTATCCTATTGTTTTACGCGCTAATAATTTAAAAATGATTGCAAAACATATTTCGTTAGCAAAATGATTTTATAATAAAAAAGTTTTATATTAATATCTAATCAACTTAATAATTTTGAAAATAATAACAATTTCAAAAAGTTATTTACAAATATTTAGAGTATGTTGATAACACTGTTACACAGTAATTATTGTAACGGCTCTTTGATAAGATTATTCTGTAATTACAAAGTATGTAGAATATAATGTCGTGTTATCTACCATTGCAGGAAACGAAATAAATATATTTTAACTATAATGTGTTACAATCACGAAGCATATTTTACATACCTACATATAATTTAAAGGTCCAAAAATTATTTTTGAGCTAAATAAACTAGAATTTTCCAGAGAAAATCACAAAATAGCAACCCCATGTAAAAAATTATTCCTATAATTCATTTTAATTATTTCGATATGAGAAACACCGCACGCCCTAATTTTGTTCATAACCTCCATTTTTTTTTAAATCTTAGCTTAAACTTTAAGCTAAACATTTGAAATGAAAACAAATTTATTTGTGCGTTTTTCAAAATTTTAATGACTTCTCAAAGCTATGTTTTTGGTAAACGCATTGGTAATGGAATTTCAAATTTTCTTCGGTTCATGGAAGCCTAATTATTTGTAAGCCCAATAAACCAAAATTGAACAAAATCCATTCAGATTTTCGGAGAAAATCTCAAAATAGCTGCCCTATGTAAAAACTACATAATTATAATTATTTCGATCCGAAAAACACCACATTCCTAATTTTAATTATCACTTTTTAAATTTTAATTCGTTTTTTATTTTTGGCTTGAACTTTAGCCAAAACATGAAACCTTTATTGATTGGATTTGCTAGCTTAAACAAACTTTAATGTCCTTACAAAAACTGTAATGTTTTTGTACAACCGTTGGTCTCGAAATATTAACTTTTGCAATGAAATTTTTTTGTAGAATTTCTTCAACTTTTAATGATTTGTTTAACAGTATTCAGATTTAACCGCCTAATTTCTTTTTGATGGTTTCTCTGTGTTATACCGCATTAATTAATGAAGTTCATAATATTACATCCCGGAAATCAATGCGCTTACATCTGAGTGCAAATGTAACTGGCGATGTTTGTATATATTTGGCGCATTTAAGTTGGTTTAATGTGTTCTTCAAAGTTTGACATACCTATCATCAAACTGAAATTGAGCTAAATCCGTGCTGAAACATTGTGCATGTCGGATCAGTGAATGGATTTTCTGACAGAATATCGGTAGAACTGTGTATCGGACAGACAGCCCAAAATAGAACTGGGATTTGAATTCTCATTGATCCCACAAATGTTCCACAATATTCTAGTTGATGTTGAACCTGTTCTGCATGCGAATTATTACACAAGCTAAGTAAACTTTAAACAACAATCTTAGCATACAGGCTGTAATAAAATATTTTGAAGATTTATTTCATGTAGAAAATAAACTATAAGGCAATAGATTTCAACGAATGGCTGAACCAACTAAAATTTCTTAAAAATAACCTGCGACTTTTTAAGTACAGGGTGACCTATTTCGATTTCGGTTATTATCAGAGATTTAAAAAAATCTAGGTACGTAGTCTCGAGTTCTTTTTTCGAGATAAATTCATTGCCGCAAATAAATTTTTGATATCTTTTTTAATTTTCGAAATATAGCCAAAAACCGATTTTTGGCACTTCTCAAAAATGTTAAATATCTCACTTAAACAAAAGTATAGAGAAAAACTTTAAGGACATTTTTGGCATGGTTTTTTGTCCTTAATAAGATAGCGATGTTCAATTTTTTTTTACTCATACGAATAATGATATATTACACCTAACTTTCTTATTTTAAATGGCAACCATAAGCAAAATATATATTTTTGAAAAGCGCAAAAAATGAGCTTTCGATTCATGTCAAAGCCAACTATGGTTGCCATTTAAAATAAGACAGTTAGATGTAATACATCAATATTGTATGCGTAAAAAAGAATTGAATATCGCTATATTATTAAGGACAAAAAACCATACTAAAAATGTTTTAAAAGTTTGTCTCTATCTTTTTGTTTAAGCGAGATTTTTAACATATTTAAAAAGTGCCAAAAATGGTGTTGGCTATATTTCGAGCAGGGACTGAGAACGAAACGAAAACGAAAACCTTAAACGAAATTAACCGGAATTTTTTTAAGAACGAAAACGAAACCGAAAACGAAATTATTATTTTTCGTTCAAGAACGAAAACGAAATAAATATTTTCCAAAACCGGTTTTAAGCGGTTTTGTCGCTATTTCAATTTTATTTGTTAAACACAAACGCGAATTTACCTTCTGTGCTGGGGAGACTCCAAGAGGCAGTAAAAAATCTCACTTGAAATAAGCGAGCTTCACTTTTCTCCATATATTTACGTGAATATGTATTAACAACTTTATTGTTTATACTTGCAGTTTCGTGTAACACAATTAACGGTACAGATATTCTCTATTTCTAATTTGTTTTTTAGATCATCAATATAGAATATACACTTGATTGGATATATATTATCAACGTGTATGTTTTATTTGCGTTTAGACATAATAATAGTAAAATTCTTACTTCGAAAAGGACTAATGTAAAAGAAGATTTATTGGAAGATGTGTTGCTAGTTAGATTTAACGGAATGTAAAAATGTATATTGTATGGTATGTACATACAAACTATAAAGTTAAAGTATATTTCAAGTTAATATAAGTTTTTTTGAATATCTTTTTTATTTATAACATTTAGTAAATTATCCACTTGAATTCATTCAAGATCGTGTGTCTAATTTAACCTAATCACGTTGTGTTTTTGCACCTTACGGGTGTTAAACTGTCCCTGATTTCGAGTATTAAAAAAGGTATCAAAAAAGTGCCAAAAATCGGTTTTTGGCTATATTTCGAAAATTAAAAAAGATATCAAAAATCTATTTGCGGCAATGAATTTCTCTCGAAAAAATAAATAAAGAATTCGTAATTAGTTTTTTTCTATCTCTGATAATAACCGAGATACCCTGTATGGGCATCGAAAATATACCACCCTGTACAATAGTTACTACAGCAACGCCCATTCGGTGTTTTTTTTAGTAAACTTTTCCATTAAATGAAACTCACATTAGATGTAAGGAAGTACAGATTCACTAGAGCCAAGGCATCCATCTTCATTTTTTTAAAGCTTTTGTGATTTCCCCAGATGGGTATTAATATACCAAGCAGGTTTTGTTGATAACTGTTATTGCCAAATTCGTCTTGTAGCTGCAGCATCATTTATAAAATTTGGCAATAACGTTGCAACAATCCAGCGACTAATAAATTATCTTGTTTGGTTTGGAAAAAATAATCATGATTTCGGTTAGGTACCTACTTTTAGTGCCCAAATTTTACTTATAATATCTTTGGATATGTGTTTTACTCCTCTTACTACCTTGTGGTGAGTTCCGACTTTGGTAGTTAACAGTAAATTTTAATTTTGTGATTAAAACAGTTAATGGCTCGCGAGTTCGTGCAAATTGCAAAACTAAATATATATTGTGAATACATAAGTTGTAGTCAAATTCAGACTGTAATAATCCTGCACGTAAGGTTTGTTAATAGCTTATTAATTATTCTCGTGAAAGGAGACTCAAATTTGCCTGTGAAACGTTTGCCATTGTGTTTTGGTGCAGTTAATTATCTCGACTGGGATGATCTAATCCCAGATCTCATTGCGTATGCGGGGTACAAACGTGGAAACACGCATCGTGTTGTTCTCAAAGTTAACGTAGTTATCCTTCGAAATAGACTAATGCAATCTACTAAGTTGGCCTTAGAATTTACTAGTGGCAGCTAATAGAGTTTTCTGGTCAAACCTTCGGGGAATATGATTAATTAGAAACTCCTGGTGCTTTCATTGTGGATGAAACCATGCATTAGGGCAGCGTTTCCCAAACTGCGGTCCGCGGCCCGGTACCGGTCTACAATAATCGTCCTAAAAACCATAAAAATATCGCACATTTGTAAATAAAATTGTGTAAACAACAGAGAATATCTGTACGAAATTAAGTTTATGCAGTCGATTAGTTCTCCGAGGCATTATACAGTGATGCGCAAAAGTATGGAAAAAGACAAATATCTAAAACATCATTAAAGATACTACCTACTATGAAATTTTGTAGCTAAGCGTAATCGTATTTTTCGGATTCGATGAAAATACTGAGGTTGTAATACAACTTCCGGTTCATCTGGAAACGGACTCAACCTTTAAAATTTAAAATAGAACACCCTGTATATTTTTATATTTTTGGATCCCTCTTAAAATTACTTTAAAAATATATTAGGTTTTACGGGTCTAAAGTCAACAGTTTTCATAAAATTTAAATTTTTATAAAAATTTTGATTTAAAAATTGGACAAAATTAATTTTTCTCAATCATTTTAGATATTAAGTGTCATATATCATTGAAATCAGAAGACAAAATGCTATCCGACTATGAGATTAAAATTTTTTCGCCGTACTTAAAAAAATGAAGTTGATGATGTTTCTGAAGAGACAAAACGTTGTTGGACATTTTATATCTCAAAATATTAAGCGTAAGAAGTTGCCATCAAGAAGTGCTTCCAGATAGTCGATATCTTAAAAAATGTAGGAAATAGGGCAAAAAAGCGACATTTTTTCAGTTTATCTTGAATAACTTTTGAACTACTAAGACAGCTATGAAAATTTTCTTTGCAGATATTTGATGAGCATCTAATTTCGCAACTTTGCCCTAATTTAACCGACCTCGTAGCTCTTAAGATAAGCGAGATCCCCATGCATTTACTCGAATTTGGGACACCCTGTATATAATCAATATTAATTTTTCGTTTTCCAATAACTAAAAATTGAGAAAATTACTAAACGCGTTTTGAAAAAAATCTGTAGTGCTATGGAATTATGCTGTAACAACCATTGAATAAAAAGATAAAGGAATGAGCGTTATAGCGATACTAAGGCGTCCAGGTTAGCCTCTCAATATGGCGGATGCATGTTTCCGCTTCTCAGTGGCGTATCTAACATATTTAAATATGTATTGAATAATGTAAATATTTGCTTTGTTTTGAATTGAGCCTGTTATTTACTTATTTATTTCTTGTTTCGTAGTTGAGGGAATAAAAAAAAACGACAGCATATTTCAATATTTGGATTGTTTATTATGAGAGTTAAAAGATATGCAGTACACAAATGCACGCCACTGATATGACATACCATTTTGACAGACCACATCAAATTTTCAATACATGATTACACTACAAAATATTAATGGCTACTTACCTATGAAACGTAATCTTTTAATCTTTAACATTTTTTGACCTAAGTAAGACTACAAGATCTGCAGCTAACCATTGTAGCACACAAAACTCTAAATTTCTTGACTGTTTGACCTGTCAATACCGGCCGCCATCAGATGCCATTTATGTCGTCATTTCCGTCGCCGCTTAAACGCTGCAGTGTAGTATTAAAGGCTCCTTCCTTTATCTTTTTATTCAATGGTAACAACTGCCCATCCTAATGTCGCTTATACTGTCACTTTGACGCAAAATTCATTCTTATTTTCTCAATTTTCAGTTATTGGAAAACGAAAAATTAATATTAATTATATGATTTTTTGGCACAAAATTGTTTTATTTGGTATATGATATGTGCAAAAAAACGGATTTTTGAGTACATGCTCACAATTGTTTCACTTCTGGTTTCGCCGGAAATGACCCAACTTTGTTATTTTACATGGAACACCCTGTATATTTTTACATTTTTGGAAAGAGGAAGCGATACAACTGCACTATTTTGGTTAATTTTTATAACCTCATAATTTTTACAAAAAATTTAATTTTTTATTAAGTTTTAATTTAATAGCTGTAATCATTTTTCCACCACCGCAATGACATACAAACACATAAACAAGCATTTATTTGTTTCCACAGAGATCTTCCGTGGCACCTTTGTTTTTGTTTTGAATGATTAGTTTTGTTGCAGTTATGCACAGTCTACTGCGATTAATAGGATCTCTTAATAAATCTTTACAATAATTTGAAGCTTTTGAAGCAGACTCTTAAAAGATATAGTACAAGTTATTGGTAGGTATCAATGGATTCATTAGAAGATGCTCCATTTAAATATCGCTTGTACCACCATTGTTCCATTTAAAAAAATTGACTGTTTGTCAAAAAACCGATTCCGCAACTTTCAAAGCCGATTTTAAAAAAATATAAAAATATACAGGGTGTTCCATTTAAAATAACAAAATTGGGGTAATTTCCGGCGAAACCGGAAGTGAAACAATTGTGTGCATGTGCTTAAAAAACAGGTTTTTTGCACATATCACATGTCTAAAATTTTATTTATTTAAAATCAAAACTAAAGAAAAAAGGAGGTGTACCACACTTCCTTTACGCCCGGTATATTACAAACAAATTTTTTAAAAAACACCGGTCCGCTATCAAGAAAGTTTGAGAAACCTTGCATTGGGGAATTTTGGATCGTTTTAGACGCTGCTCTTTAAAAGGGATCGAAAAACGCGAAGTGGTTCTATTAAAAGTTTATACAAAAGCACAGTGCTTTTTGTATTCATTCGAAGAGTTTTTTGCTGGTCTTGTTCTTAAAATATTAAGCAATGCATTGTACTAGTTTATAATTTATTTAGGAGTGACCCGCGTTTTCTACCTCGTTCGTTTTCTCCACATTTCTCCGTAATAATACGCTTTCAGTAAACTTATCGAGCACTTATAATGACACCATAAAACGTTATAAATGACTTCCAATCGGCTCAGCTCATACGAATCATCTCTAATCAATATTTATTCCCACACCTTCCACATTTTGCGCTTATTTATTAAAGGCACCAGGTGCTTTTAGAAGAAGCACACTATTCTCGATATTATATAAATGTTCTCTGGCAATGGGAGTAATTTAGCTTTCCTAATTAATTAAGAGCATAAAGGGCGACTAACTGTTGGGATTAATTCTAGACAAGCTTACCAGGATTGCCCCCAAATACTTGACTAATTAATATTCTAAATGAGCGATTTGTAATATATTGGTAGTTGGTTTTAATGATTAAATGAAATTAACTTTTAAATTGTTCTAGACTAAATGATCTGTTGACTTCGAGGCGTGAATCTAACAGATCCTGGATGATATTGCATTGATCACGAAATCGAAACTTCATCAAAACTTTAACTTTGTTTCGCAGGATTATCGAACAAATAATAGTTACTCGAATATTGACAGTCTTCGAATTTAGTGCGAAAGGAGCAGACTAAAATCGTCGGATTTTAAAGATAGTATAGGCCAGTGACTTAAAAATATGAATTATCAGACTTCAATGTAGTTCGTTCAAATATTGTAGATCCAAATGTCTACAGAAAACTTGTCACGGCGTCCCCGCGTTCGTTTTAGAATAGAGTATAATTTATTTTTCCTGATAATTCAGAAATATTAGCTAGAAAATTTCCTTCACCTGTCAAATTTGCGTTTTCAACCAATCACTAATCTTAAATCTTCTAGAGACTAGCAATGGGAGCATTATTACACGGTAATAATTTTACATTCCCCTGTCAGATGTTGATCCTCCTGTTAAATTTAGATTTCCTATAAACGACCAATAAACATAATCATACACTGATAATATCCTTTTCGTAATTAACAGATTTTCATGCATTTATTGGTCATGTCTAAGAAATCTGGTTTGTGATTGGTCAAAAATATAAATTTGAAGAGGGAATTAAATATTTTGGTTTTGATAATTTTTGACGAATTTCGGCGACCAGTAGCGTTACTTTAATATAGATTAAACAACACCCCTGACGCACCACTCTGATAGTACTTGTAAAATTTGACATAACATACATTTAATTTGACAGGTAGGTTAGGTGAAGGAAATTTTTTGACAAAATATACCTAACTCGTGCATTGCAAATAATCTACAATTTTTCATAAATCATAAAAAAAATCACTTGTGCACTCGTGTTTTTTTCAGCTCAACTTGCATTCGGTCATATTTACCAAAAATTATCGATAATTTTCAATGCACTTGTTATACTGATAACATTATAAATTCACCACCAATAGGCATTATTTTAAGCTTTTTTAAAGCATACCGCTATAGTTTGTACCATAAATATAAGATCTAATAATTATCACGCTAATTAGAGTATGTTTCAGATTGGTGAAAATCTACACTCCTCGCTTGGTTCATTAGCGATAACCGACTTCAGGAAACAACATTTTGTCCTGGCAGATGGAATTCTGAAAGTCTCACATGTATATAACTTATCATTTGATACAAAAAGATTTTTACAGTATACCAGTGAATACGGGGATAATAGGTACTCTAATCAACCATTACCATGTAATTACAGTATCCTTAGCTCATTAACAATTCCTCTGTGCACACGTGAAAGAAAATTATAGTTTGCTATAACTGCTTTCTGTTCATCAATACAAAATTTATCACAAAAGTTTTTGCCTCAAATTAAATGTGATTACATTTTTATTTAACCAAATATACAGGGTGATTCAGATTGACTGTCGCACCTCTATAACTTTGTTATTTTAAGAAGAAACCCCATAAACCTCATATTTTTTAAATCGTGGAAAATTTTCTATCGAAAGACGTTCAAATGTTTCATCTACGATGAAACATCAAACTGGCGATAGGCAACTTTTTCTTTCGAAATGACATGGTATACTTTCTTTATTGACTCTGATAGAGACTTAAATTTTAAATCCGATAGTCCATTAAAAAAATAATCATACATTATAGAGTAAAATTTTTGAGAAAAATGAGTTTAAAAGTTATTTACAAAATCGTCATATTTGACTAAACAAAACACGATCACTGTAATACTCATAAAATAATGATTTTTCGTCGAAAAATAATAAAACACAATTTGACAACTTATAAACTGTCAATTACTACAGCGACCGTGTTTTTTTTAGTCAAATACGATATCGTGAAAAATAATAAATAACTTTTAAACCTATTTTTCTCAAACATTTTTCTATGTATGGTTATTTTTTGGATGCACTATGAGATTTGGAATTACTGCTCCATCAGAATCAATACAAAAAGTATACCATGTAATTTCAAAAAAAAATATTAAAACTTTTTAACTTTTAGTTAACTATCGCCAGCCTGACATATTTCATCGTAAAAATACATTTAAACGTCATTCGTTGGATAATTTCCCACGATTTACAAAAATATAAGGTTTATGGGGGTTTCCTCTTAAAATAACAAAATATAGGGGGCGACAGTCAAACTGATTCACCCTGTATAGTTACAGCTGTTGTAAAAATTAAAATTCTTTATCTCACAAATGTCTTGGTATGTATAAAAGTTTTCGTTTATGAAGAAAAAAAATCATTTTCAATCGTATTTTGGAATTTTCTATTGAACAATTTAAATGTATGCATGACAAAAATATGAAAGATTAAAGAAATTTAAAAGCAATAATAAATAAAGTAGGAATATTTGCAATACAGCTAAACAAGATAACATTCTAAAAGCAGGCAGATTCTGTCATTCAACACATTCTTATCCATGCGTGTCCTACACACTAAAGTAGTTGAATTAGTGTCTTATTATAAATATCTTAAATTAAAGTGGGACGCAAAAATAATTTTACAAATCGGAAAAGACATTTACTGTAGTTATACACATCAAAATGTAACATATGTACATTTATTTGTATTACCAAATATTTTAAATAATACTTTTTTTTTTCATGTGCTGTTTCATTTAAATACTAAATTATTTATGATAAAACTACCACAATAGCAACTTAATACTAAAATAATGATGAAGACATTATAAGTTGTTTAAAACTTCACTTCGATGGTTTTTTAACTTCGTTTTGATCTGACAATTTTTTTAAATTCTGATAAAGTTATTTAGTTTTGAACCAGGGTAGACGAAATACAATCATTAGTAAAAATGCTTTATCAGCTAAACGATACTATTTTCATGATTCAACAATACATCTCTAAAGTAAATTACACTAGAGCAATCAAAGCCTTGAATGAAAATTAAAATTTTTATTGTATTACAGCATTAAATTTTAAAATAGCTGATGCGTAGTAACCCCTTTATTTACGCCAGTACATGGTTCCACAAAAACAGCGAGTAAATGAAAACCACGGAAATGGAGCCATGGGAAACATGTTTAAATGGATATTTGTTCCATATTTTCAAATATTTCACTCTTGCTGGGCAACAAAAAAAAAACACCTTTTAATGTAACTATCATTTATCCGTAAAGATATTAGTTGCTCCACTTTAGATAGAGTCCGTTAAAATCGATGCACACTTAGTGTAAAAATTCTAATATGCCTTTATGACCCTGCCTAAACCCTACACTCTAATGTTTTCGAACCCTGGATTATATGGCACTAAATCAAATTTAATTTTCAAAGACAAAATTCAATCTGGTGTCTAGTTAATTATTTAAAATTTTAAAATTTTTCCAACAGCGCCTTAGTGAATTCACGTACAACGTATATGAAGACCGCGTAAATGGATTACTGTACAGAGTGGACAAAATTCGAATGTTTTAGGGGGTATCTCGGTTACCGTAATAGATAGCGAAAATCTGATTTCGGTCTCTTGAGCTATTTTTTGAGTAAAGAACGTCTATGCAATCAGATTTTTTTCTATCGGATTCAATTTCGACGCTACACTATTTTCGAAAATTTGCTATAACTTCTTTATTTATTAAATTAGAACAAAATGTTATATAGGTTTTTTATATAGATGTTTATGCTTAATTTAAAATCAGAAGTATTTTTTTTAGCCACCTTGATTTTAGTTAAACTTTTATTTTTTATTGATTATTAGTTTTGCACTAAAATTAACCTATGATTACATCATTGAATTCAGAAAAATAATGTCTACCAGATTTAGTAAAAAAAAAAATAGATGGTGCCATTTGGAAAAAAAACTTGACTATCGTTTGACATTTAAGTTGAACTTACAAAAATTGAAATCCACTTCAGTTAATAGTATTTGAGGAGACATTTCATTTAGTTTTTTGTTCACCAAAATCGGACCACAAATAACGGAGTTACAGCTTGCGGCGTTTTTTGTGTGACACCCTGTATATGTGTATGTTCTGTGGTATAAAAAAATGAGTCGTTTTGGAACAACTTCCAACGCAGAAATACAAAAAAAACTGTGGCAAAGATAATTATTTTTGGTATCTTATTTGGGAAATAGTCTAATCAAATATATTTCGGAACATAATTTTGCAGGAAAAGTTTTAACTCAAGTTTGTTGCTTATAGGTAACATCCTTCGACAAAATGAATGACAAAATCCCTCGTCTTCGGCTCAGGATTTTGTTCATGTCCTGTGGTCATTTGTCGCAGAATATTACCAAAGCAACAAACTTTTGTCAATAGTTTGTCCGGAAAAATAATGTTCCCTTACCTATACTTTGCATTGAATAAAAGATAAAGGAAGGAGCTTTTAATACTATACTGCAGCGTTTGAGCGGCGACGGAAATGACGACAAAAAAAGACCTCTGATGGCGGTCGGTTTTGACAGGTCAAACAGTCAAGAAATTTAGCAGAGTCCGCAAATTTCGTAGACACCGTACTGCAATCTCACGTGTCGCTACACATAAGTAACAGTGTTGGTCAGCAGAACGAAAATACTACACCGCAATATAGAGAGGATTAACAGAGAAATTGACCATTTTGTAAACTCTTCTAGATTATCACACTTTTCTCCAGACAAAATTAACCCCAATGGCGTATATAATTCGTCACCCCCAAATGCTAGGGCATTTAACGCCTACGTAGGCTGCTAAAAAAATCTCCCAAATTCATGTAACTTACGAACTAGCCATCAGAACAGTGGGCCTTCTAATCAAAATTATAGCACATTCCCATTTTTCACGTCAAATAACTCAGCAAGTTGTTTGGGATACCCCAAACTTCAAAATTTTCACAGCCCAAGGCGTTTAATCCACATAGGGATGCTCCCATCTTATTTCTAAATCATTATGGTTCGTGCGCTTTGGCTAATTCACGGGACGACAGACTCAAGCTAATTTTTTTTAGAAATTATCTTGATGGAAAAGCTGAGGTCTGGTACAGAACTTTTAGTAAAATAAACCCTAATTCAGAGTGGGCCCACACACTTAAAACATTTAAAGCAACATTTATCAGTCCTACCTACGATAGGGAACTACGATACAGGTTGATTACACGAAGGCAACAACCAGGAGTAGAGTTTCAATTCAAAGAATAAGAAAAACAGCTAGAAGAATGGATATATTCCGATGTATCGATATTTCGTGGTATGGACAACCAGGGGCGGATCTAGGTTTTTCGGGGCCTAGGGCTTATTGAAGTCCAATGGGACCCCATTTTTTGTTAGGATATTATTATTATAGCATTCGAGATAGTAGATTTAATTTATGCAAAAAAAGTTTTACTATTTCTCTTGTAATAAAAGCCAAATCGTTTTTAGAAATATGCCAATATTTTTGTCTTCTTAAACTTATACATCAGATGTGACAGTGGCGGAGGCAGGATGCCTTCATGGCGGGAGCTAATGAACGCAAAAAGAGCCGAGAAACTTTTTGTTAATCACCAGTCTCTTTTTTTTAGTTTTTTTAAGCAGCAGGGAGCTTTGATGGGGGGACTTAATAAACGTAAAAAGAGCCGATTCGTTTTTTAGCCCAACATTTACAGTTCTCTGGCCATTTACCAAAGTATATTGACCCCCCTAAACCCCCGCCTACGCCACTGAGGGGCGATGTTCAGTTGTTTTCCCCAGGGCGCGATCTAGTCTGCCGACGGCCCTGAATATGCCCACTTTTTTGCGTAGAATTGAATTTTTTAATACATTATACCTATCTTCATTTGTTTTTGTTTTTTCAACATCATCTTTTTTATTTAAAATACGGGTCGTAATTGGCTGACACAATTTTTTTTAAATGGTTTTCTCGTTTTATTGAAGTATGGGTTGTTGGGTTTATAAATAAGAAGGGAAGGCCGGGGCAAGTTGACGAAGTTAAGAAAAAAATTGGTTTGGGAAAAAATACACCCAGAAGATACTATTGTTATTTTTATTCAGAAAGGTAACATATAACATATAACATATAACACAACGTAACTATGATTCAATAAAGAACTTAAACAAAGTCAAGCAGCTATATTTTTATTTGGTAAGTGTACTTCATCTACCCCATTACCGGGATAAGATGACGTACAATATGGGGTAATCAACAATAATCGCATATAAAATCGCCGCCACATTCATATGCTGAAGAAGCTTCATGCCACCATACTTTACACTTTTTGCACTCTATCCAGTCTACATCTGGAGGGTCTACAAAAACTACGTGACAATTAATTTTAAATAATTTTTAAACCGCTTTAAAGATAAACCCGTTTTAGACCACAATTCTTCCGACTCTGCATACGGCCATAAATGTCTTTATTATAAACCAGATACATAGTAAAATTAGTGTCAGATCACGATAAAAATCAAAAGGGGCAAGATGACGGCATTCGTCATCTTACCCCCGTCATGTTACCCCGACGGGTAACATGAACAAATATCTATCTCTTACAAAAAGAAATAATTTAAATGTTTTTTTATATAGTCAACAGTTTTCTAATATGTTTGGGTATCAAAAACTACTGCGATAAATTTTCAAAATTCATAACTCTCGGTGCTACAGCTTATTGAACTTACCGCTAATATTATAACCTTACAAGGGAGGGTCACGATACGTTGTCGCTAGAATTTGATTAAGGCTGCATCAAGGACATCAAAATCAAATTTCTAGAGTTATACGTCCCACTGGCCATTTCTTTCGGAAAAATAAGGAAAAAACTGAAAAATTGGTATAAGAAGGTCATTTTTGCGCTCGCGTTGGCCATGAAACGGTCAGAGACAAAATCTAAATTTTTCTATTTACCAATGCGCGCATCCTTTGCAAGTAAAATGGTGCAAAGTTTTTGAAAAAATCTTGAACGGTTCCGGAGAAAAACGTCAAAAACGAAACCCCTGCATAAGCGCTATGATTTGAGAAGTTGTGATATATCTGTATAACTAAACTACTATACAATACATAAATATACGTACGAGGCATGTCCACAAAGTAAGTTTCCCACTCGTCCCACAGCTAGCAAACCTTATATTGCGCGAAGCGACTGTGCGTACGTGATAGAGCAATGATGTAGCATGGCGCATGCACTACTTCACGCGTTCTCACAGCAGCATCGTTGCAGCTGTTGAAGATGGAGGCTCTTATTCCAGCTCCCGTTCTCCACGTCGACCTCCTGACCAGAGGTGAGACGGTGAATGCTGAACGTTACTGCGAAACACTGCAGAAACTGCGACGGGCCATTCGGAACAAGCGGCGCAGGATGCTTAGTGCCGGAATTGTCTTCCTGCACGGCAACGCTAGGCGCTAGGCCGCACACGGCTCGACGGACAGCAAGTCTGCTGACGGAGTTCAGCTGGGAGCTATAGTCCGGTGATTTCCATCTATTCCTACACCTCAAGAAATTCCTGTCCGGTCAGCGTCAGCGTTTTGAGAATGACAGAGAGACGGAGATGGTTGTCACACAGTGGTTCCAATTGCAGGCGGCAGACTTCTACGACACATGTATTCAAAAGTTGATCCCACGGTATGAAAAATGTCTCAATTCCGGTGGCAAATATGTTGAAAAATAGCTGAACACTTGCTGTATCTGTTGCAATAAATATTTCCATGAAATTGTGTTTTGTTTCTAAAAACGGCCCCAGGGAAACTTACGTTGTGGACGAGCCTCGTATATGCGACTTGCATTGGCGTTTAACATAGGGAAAGCCGTTTTTACAACGACGTCGTTTTTCGCTTGTCTCCGGAACCGTTTAAGATTTTTTCAAAAACTTTGCACCACTTTTACTTGCAAAGGATGCGCGCATTGGGAAATAAAAAAAATTGATTTTGTCTCGGACTGTTTCATGGCCAACGCGATCGTAAAAATTACTTTTATTATTCAACTTTTCAGTTTTTGCCCTATTTTATTTATTTATTTATATATATATATTTATCTAAGGGGTGGTACATACCAAAGTCATTACCTGCCCTTTAGAGACCCATCCCAAGCATATAACCATATGTTATATACATTATCAGTAAAAAAGTAAATATAATTAATTATTTTCTTGATAACGGAAAAAGATTCTTTCATGAAATTTGCAGGGGATATGTAAAATACTTTTATCTAAGGGGTGGTACATACCAAAGTCATTGCCTGCCCTTTAGAGACCCATCCCACGCATATAACCATATGTTATATCCATTAACAGTAAAAAAGTAAAAATAATTAATTATTTTCTCGGTAACGGAAAAAGATTCTTTCATGAAATTCGCAGGAGATATGTAAAGTACTTTTGTCTAAGGGATGCTACATACCAAAGTCATTGCCCGCCCTTCAGGGACCCGTCCAACGCATATTATTATATCTTTTTCCGTAAACGAGAAAATAATTAATTATATTTACTTTTTTACTAATAATGTATATAACATATGGTTATATGCGTGGAATGGGTCTCTAAAGGGCAGGCAATGACTTTGGTATGTACCACCCCTTGGATAAAAGTATTTTACATATCCCCTGCAAATTTCATGAAAGAATCTTTTTCCGTAAACGAGAAAATAATTAATTATATTTATTTTTTTACCGATAATGTATATAACATATGGTTATATGCGTGGGATGGGTCTCTAAAGGGCAGGCAATGACTTTGGTATGTACCACCCCTTAGATAAAAGTATTTTACATATCCCCTGCAAATTTCATGAAAGAATCTTTTTCCGTTATCAAGAAAATAATTACTTATATTTACTTTTTTACTGATAATGTATAACATATGGTTATATGCGTGGGATGGGTCTCTAAAGAGCAGGTAATGACTTTGGTATGTACCACCCCTTAGATAAAAGTATTTTACATATCCCCTGCAAATTTCATGAAAGAATCTTTTTCCGTTATCAAGAAAATAATTAATTATATTTTCTTTTTTACTGATAATGTATAACATATGGTTATGTGCGTGGGATAGGTCTCTAAAGGGCAGGCAATGACTTTGGTATGTACCACCCTTTAGATAAAAGTATTTAACATATCCCCTGCAAATTTCATGAAAGAATCTTTTTCCGTAAACGAGAAAATAATTAATTATATTTACTTTTTTACTGAGAATGTATAACATATGGTTATATGCGTGGGATGGGTCTCTAAAGGGCAGGCAATGACTTTGGTATGTACCACCCCTTAGATAAAAGTATTTTACATATCCCCTGCAAATTTCATGAAAGAATCTTTTTCCGTTATCAAGAAAATAATTAATTATATTTACTTTTTTACTGATAATGTATATAACATATGGTTATATGCTTGGGATGGGTCTCTAAGGGGCAGGCAATGACTTTGATATGTACCACCCCTTAGATAAAAGTATTTTACATATCCCCTGGAAATTTCATGAAAGAATCTATTTCCGTTATCGAGAAAATAATTAATTATATTTACTTTTTTACTGATAATGGATATAACATATAGTTATATGCGTGGGATGGGTCTCTAAAGGGCAGGCAATGACTTTGATATGTACCACCCCTTAGATAAAAGTATTTTACATATCCCCTGCAAATTTCATGAAAGAATCTTTTTCCGTAAACGAGAAAATAATTAATTATATTTACTTTTTTACCGATAATGTATATAACATATAGTTATATGCGTGGGATGGGTCTCTAAAGGGCAGGCAATGACTTTGGTATGTACCACCTCTTAGATAAAAGTATTTTACATATCCCCTGCAAATTTCATGAAAGAATCTTTTTCCGTAAACGAGAAAATAATTAATTTAATTTACTTTTTTACTGATAATGGATATAACATATGGTTATTAGGGTGGGATGGGTCTCTAAAGGGCAGGCAATGACTTTGATATGTACCACCCCTTAGATAAAAAAATTTTACAATACCCCTGCAAATTTCATGAAAGAATCTTTTTCCGTAAACGAGAAAATATATAATTATATTTATTTTTTTACCGATAATGTATATAACATATGGTTATATGCGTGGGATGGGTCTCTAAAGGGCAGGCAATGACTTTGGTATGTACCACCCCTTAGATAAAAGTATTTTACATATCCCCTGCAAATTTCATGAAAGAATCTTTTTCCGTTATCAAGAAAATAATTAATTATATTTACTTTTTTACTGATAATGTATATAACATATGGTTATATGCTTGGGATGGGTCTCTAAGGGGCAGGCAATGACTTTGATATGTACCACCCCTTAGATAAAAGTATTTTACATATCCCCTGCAAATTTCATGAAAGAATCTTTTTCCGTTATCAAGAAAATAATTAATTATATTTACTTTTTTACTGATAATGGATATAACATATGGTTATATGCGTGGGATGGGTCTATAAAGGGTAGGCAATGACTTTGGTATGTACCACCCGTTAGATAAAAGTATTTTACATATCCCCTGCAAATTTCATGAAAAATCTTTTTCAGTTATCGAGAAAATAATTAATTATATTTACTTTTTTACTAATAACGATGTAACATATGGTACCATGCGTTGGACGGGTCCCTAAAGGGCAGGCAATGACTTTGGTATGTACCACCCCTGAGATAAAAGTATTTTACATATCCCCTGCAAATTTGATGAAAGAATCTTTTTCCGTAAACGATAAAATAGTTAATTATATTTACTTTTTTACTAATAATGTATATAACATATGGTTATATGCGTGGGATGGGTCTCTAAAGGGCAGGCAATGACTTTGGTATGTACCACCCCTTAGATAAAAGTATTTTACATATCCCCTGCAAATTTCATGAAAGAATCTTTTTCCGTAAACGAGAAATTAATTTTTTACTTTTTTACTTATAATGTTCATAACATTTTTGATTCCGCCAAGGACGGGCAGGCAATGGGTTTTGCATAAACTAGCCTCTAGATAAAGATATTGTACATATCCCCTGCAAATATCATAAATCTTTTTGTTATCGACGAAACGATAAATAACTTTCCATTTAACTTATTTGCCGGGCCGTGCATACACTTAGCAAAGACACAAACCGAGGCTAGGAACCACGGGCTATCTTCACACAAATTCATAATAATTATTGGTGATATATCGAGGTTTTTTACCCTGCATTTTAATAATCATAAATATAAGGATACTATTTTAATGGCGAACGTAAATTTGAAACATGCAACTTAAAGTATTGTAATTAAATATACAAAAAGGTGGCAACTTGTTTATTTTTTCACTATTTTTAATGCTACGTCAACTAGCATCAATGCTCCAATAACCAGCATGAAAATTCCTAACATCAGCGTTCGTTTAGAGTTAATATTACTGTAAGCTACCATTTCAAGAATTCCAGCAACTATAAATAAAACACAGCCACTTCCAAATAGAATCAATTCCAATTTTTCATGAGTTTCTTCTATCACAATAATGATGATAAAAGCTGAAAGTATAATTACATATCCCCCGCAACAAATTTTTACCAAATTAGCCGTTTGATAATCGTAATAAACCATCATTACATCATCGATGAAAATTATAGAAACTATACACAGCACCTACAGCCAAAAATTGTGATTAACAATAAATCGTGATTCAAAAATTCACTTTTTTACCAGCTCGATAATTTTAAGTAGGAACGAAGGATCAGTCAATAGTCCTTTTATATCTTTGACCATTTTTAATTCTAAAATATAATGTTCACTTGACTGACGTTTCTGTCTATTTTTAATAACTTTTCTACATAAGTTTAGATCAGTTTAGATGTCTTTTGTAACTTGATTTAGGCGTATTTTTTGCCCTATATAACGTGAATTATCTTAGCGTTCCCATAGAAGAACATGGATGATAATAAACAGCTTAGCATAGCATAGGATCATCTTACATTGTCGCAACACATAATACATACGATTATAAGGGCTTTTTTGCTAATATTTTTCTCTCATCTATGGCTAATATACACTGATATACACATGTAATTACATTGTCTTGTCAATTTTGACGTAAGCCTACTTTGATATTTCTAGACAAGTGCGCGTTTTTCCGTTTTGCTTACCGTGCGTTATAACTCACCAGGGAAGGTCATGATACGTTGTCGCTAGAATTTGATTAAGGCTGTGTTTATTGCATCAAGGACATCAAGACTAAATGTTTTACAGAGTTATACGTGACACTGACCAATTTCTTCGGAAAAATAGGGCAAAAACTGAAAAGTTGAATAATAAAAGTAATTTTTGCGATCGCGTTGGTCATTAAACCGTCAGAGGCAAAATCTAAATTTTTCTATTTACCAATGCGCGCATCCTTTGCAAGTAAAATGGTGCAAAGTTTTTGAAAAAATCTTAAGCGGTTCCGGAGAAAAACTCGAAAAACGAGACCTTTGTAAAAACGGTTTCCCCTATGTTAAACGCCTATGCAAGTCGCATAGATATAGTAATACAGATATATCACAACTTCTCAAATCATAGCGCTGATGCAGGGTTTCGTTTTTGACGTTTTTCTCCGGAACCGTTTAAGATTTTTTCAAAAACTTTGCACCATTTCACTTGCAAGGGATGCGCGCATTGGTAAATACAAAAAATTAGATTTTGTCCCTGACGGTTTCATGGCCAACGCGATCGTGAAAATGACCTTTTTATACCTATTTTTCCTAAGCAAATGGCCAGTGGCACGTATAACTCTGGAAAACATCTAGTTTTGATGTTTGATGCAATAAACACAGCCTTAATCAAATTCTAGCGACAACGTATCGTGACCTTCCCTTGTCAGTTACTAAGTTACTATGCATGCAGGCAGTGTTTGACGTAAGGCTTTTTCGATCTTTCTAGCCAAGTGTGCGTTTTGCTTACCGTGCGTAAGGACCCACTTGCTATGCATGCAGGGTGTACGGTAAGAGTCATTTACATTAGTGGTTGTAGAAAATAGTTATTTATGTAACAAGACCGGAAAGTGGTACATTACTGGACGAGCCTTGGCGAGTTCTGAAAGGATACGAGTCCAGTAAAGACACTTTACGAGTGTGTTACGTACAATACACAGAACATGCAGTACAATATTTCTTCTGCGTCCGCCACTGACAAAATCACTTTCGTCGCCATCCATAATTAAACAATCACTTAACAATATTTCAATTGCTCTAGAAACCTTAAATAACTGCAAACCCACATTAGATTTGTGTTGATATGGTGCCACAACAAATAACCATAAAATAATTGATTACATAACAATATACACGCATTGCTTAACAAACTACAGGTGAAAACTCGCTTGGTGATATAACGACGTTTGTTTGACAGCCCAAACTTCTATGAGCGCAAATCAACCAAACAACTCATCACCATGGCAACCATCCACTTTACTGGACTAGGCCGGTAAAAAGTTGATCACTTTCTATGATCACTTTACTGGACTAGTCGGACTAGTCCAATAAAGATGTATTTTCCTGCTTAAAACTTGATCAGTAATAACTGATTTTCTGGCAGGACGCAGAAAAAATATAGGACAGTATAGTTGTTGATATGCTGTAGATGTTAGTACATTAATAATTAAGAAGACGAAACTATGCACTATTACCAAAATACTACAATAGTTATTTATGTATCAAGGCCAAAAAGTGTAATTTTTTCGGCCGCGTCTGGTTTGCTGGCTGAGACGTAGTCGAAGCCAGCAAACAGGCCGAAAAAGTACGTTTTGGCCGAGGTGCATATTACATTTTTTTGTGCGATCCAATTAAAAACAATTTAAATTTTTAGTATTTTTTAAAAATATAGGTTAGAAACTACGTGACATTCTGTTACTGACAGATGACGGCGTATGCTGTTAGCTTTAATGCAAATTTACTTTTTCGTACGCTGTAGCGGCCGAAAAAGTTACTTTATCGGCCGTTGCTAAGGGTAACGGCCTGAAAAGTACTTTTTAGGCCGTTGCTAAAGGTAACTCCGGTAATGCAGTACTTTATGGCTGCTAACGCGTCCGTCAAACAGCTGTTTCTAGTACGATCGCACAAAAAATAATGTATATGTCAAGCAAACACTTAATTACACAAAACGAATGTATCAACCACAAAATCTAATAATTTAAAATTCGATCCAACATTTTAATGCCCAAACGCTCAATAACCAATTTCGTGCGCAGAATAATTTTCCATCCCAACCAATTCAAATACGACACACACCCACCTCAAAAATTCTTCAGAAACTCAGAAGAATTTAAAGAAAGTACCAACGTTTTCAAACCAAATCCAAACTCCCAAACCCCACTCATATGAGTACATCTACAAGACAGACATTTAACAAACCCTGGCAAATACCACAAACTCAATATCCACCCCAACAAAGAAACTTCATTTCGGAAGAACTTTTTAACGTCGAAACAGACTAAATTGACGAAAATCTCTCAAAACGAATGCGATGATGTTCATTGTTCAAGGACTATCGACATACCCAGACGATTACGATAATGAAACTTGAAACATATGACTATGACGTTAATTTTCAGGTGGACGCCCCAACAGAAAACCAAACTTAAACCTCGAAATCATTTCATTTAATAACTCGAATTCTAGTGTTTTTTATATTGTGTATCCAGCAAAATAAGCTTAAATTTTTAATAGATACAGGTTCCACAAAATCGTCTATAGACCCAGACCTTGCTTACAAATATTCATATGTTATCCAACACGACCCATTTATAGTATCCACCGTATTTCAAACATCTGCTCACAAGTAAAGTGCTTTTATACATATCTCTAAAATATTTAAATAACCTCAACAAAACAAGTTAAAATTGTTTTTATTTTAATTTCATAACATATTTCATGGCCTTATTGGATAAGATAAGATTAGTAACTCATCTAACTCAAATAAAATTACAATACCAAAAAATTAAAAACGAATTAAATTTAATATCAGTTGCACCCCGTACCGAACAGGTAATATCCATTAAAACATCAATAATGAGTGGTGGAATAATAATTCCCCACCAAAAAATTCGTAATTGTGGAATTCTTGAGCGTACTAGCACTTAGCCCGTCCTAGGACGGGAATATTGTATATCTTAAATTTAAACTATTACTTTTTATAATACCGTGAGCTGCAAGTTAGACACTATTATGTTACCGGTGAGTAAAAATTTACGGTTCAATAGACACAACTCAGTCGGTCAAATGAACCCGTAGTAGTTTACTGCGTTACTATATTCATGCGTTACAGATAGAGTCATAGACAGATAGATAGATAGAGTCACAGATAGATAGACAGAGTCAGGCTGGACTTTTATATATATTTATTTCTGTATTTCTGTTGCAAAAAACGGTGAAGCATTAACGACAATACTAAATAATACTATCAAAGCAGTTACTTTAAACTTTTTGGGACCAATTGAGCTTGAACATTTCGAAAGAAAAGAAATTCAAAATATTAATTTAAATATTTTGGACGAATCATTCAAACAAAAATTAGACTTAACCAAAATCCGTACAGAGCATTTAAATTCAGAAGAAAAACAAACAATTGAAAAATTATGTAAAGAATATTCAGATATTTTTTATCAAGAAGGTACTCCGAGAACTTTTTCAAACCAAATAAAATACCAAATTAACACTACGGACGAAATTCCAATATACAGTGTGTTCAGAATTTGAGGCTCACCATGGGTAACTTTTAAACCGTAATAGATACAAGGTCGGTCAAGTTGAACGAAAGTTACCTACTTCATAGAGCAATACAGCGATGTTTTTGTTTAAAAAAAAAATTCAAGGCTAACTTGATATTGATGAAAAACCAAAAATGTGTCATATCTTTACATGAATTTATCTCAGTTGCTATGAGATATAGCAAAAACAGTTTTTAACAAAAGTGGTAGATATTTTTGATGGCTATAAAATGGCGGCAATCATTTTTTTTAATATTGCCTACTTTACGAGATACAGCATAAACTTACCATAGTTGATTCTAGTGTCATTCGAGAGCTTATGTTTTTCTCTTTTCAATGATGTGCCACTGATATACATTTATTTTGATATTTAATGGCTCTAATATTAAAAAACGATTTTGATCAAAAAAGTTAAGCAAGCCATGAATTAATAACGTCGAGTTTCAACTATTAGCTGATAAAGAAACAAAAGAACGCCTAAACAAAGCAAAAAATCAAGGTATAAATTAATTATTTTATTTGCAACACAACACAACAATTTCGATTTTATTGTTTTTTATTAAACTAATTTATAATCAGGTAAACATATAGCTTAAAGAAGAAATAGAGCGTTATTTGACATTTAAAACAAATTATGGAGATATTTCCAAAGCCGACTAGTTAATTTCTATTAAATATTTTGTTTGTGCCCATTAATTATCATGAAAACCGCAATAACTCGAGAAATATTAATTTTAGACATAAACCTTTACCAAATTTTAAAGATAATTCAATTATCGATAAGAATATGTAAAAATATATAGGGTGTTCCATTTAAAAATATTAACTTATCCTTGTTTAAAGTTTAACCAATTGGACCGAGCATAAAAAACACCCTGTGCATTATTTTAAAATTTTAACTAGTCAGCAATCACTATGATACTATTGTCGAACATAGTTTCAAAGAAATTCGTTCTGAAATTGCTATGTTGTGAAATATCAATATTTTCTTAGAGTCCTGTTTCTGTCAAAATTTTCATAAAAACTTAAATAACTTAAAAACGATTGATTTTAGGCACATAAAACCTTATACGTTTTGAAAGACAATTTAATTCTGCATCTTAAAAGTGCAAAATATACAGGGTGTTCTATTTAAGAAAACAAAGTGACGTATCAGTGCGCTAAAACAAAACACTGTCACAAACAACTTTTATTATTCAAAACTTTTTTTTGTAAAATTATCACAAGACGAGATATTGATCCGTTACGCTACTTTTTGTACACTGTATAAACACAGAATAACAGATGAATGACGAACCAGCACCACCATTTTTACGTTTATAAAAGGAGATAAGAACGTACCCTTCAACTACACAGGAATAAACCTGTTGAACACAACGTTGGCTAACAACAAAAGTGTTAACGAACAGAATTAACAGTATCACTTCGCTGTCAGATGAACAACAAGGATTTAGATCAGGAAGATCCTGCACGGATGCTGTCTTTGTTATAAGACAAATAACAGAAAAGTCACTTAAATACAACAAGCCAGCCTAGATGAGTGCTTTATTGACGACCTAAGCGTTTGACCGGGGCCTTCGTTATACTAGCGGGCCGACTCCTTACAGCAAAATGCGAGAAAAGTGGTGGGGATAAAGGCCGACCGTTCATTATTTGCTCATGTTTGCGGTACGTTTTAATGTCTTTGCTGGTCTCTAAAACGAGATAATTAAAGAAAATTTTGTATCTCCAACATCTATAATCATACTAAGCGTTCTTCATTGAGAACATCGTTCAATAGTAATAATCGATAGGTATATAGAACCTAAAATTTCTATACAAAATATTTGCCTAAACAAAATGTTTAAAATTACGTGTCCACAGCCCCCCTGTAATATATTGGGCCATAGTGGTAATGAAACACTATTCCCGTGAAACTATCTTTAAAATAAAATACACTTTAATACACAGGTTACATGCGCTAGGAACACCCCTTATGTTCTTGGCGGTCAAAACTGGTTTCTACTACCAACCTAAAATCTAACTACACTACACCCCCAACTTCAAATTGAATCGAAAACAGCAAAATCAAAAACTTAACAGCACACTCTAGCGTCTAGCATAATGCTAGCATAAGTCCGCGTTCATAATGAACGTAGTAGATAGTGGTTAGTGGTTAGTAGCTAAAGCTGGAATGCATAGAATCAAATGCAAGTGCTCACAATGGACGTAGGATTTACGTAGTAACCTAGTAACTATGGTAACTAAAGTGAAGTATCTATGTTTTTTTTTAATGTTTCAAATTAATTAAAACTATGTACAATAATTTTGAACACTGTTTAATACTACTTATTACCTTTATAATCCTCCACAAATCATCATGTACAAATAAATAAGTAGAATACATGGTGTCAATTTGATAAACAACCTTCCGCGTTTAAATTGAGGTTATGTGCTATCACTGTGCTATGCTACAAACAAGTCGGTCGCTAACTGTATCCAAGTAAACATTTCGTTACGGACTTTTTACGTATTACGCACTAACCACTAACCACTATCTGCTATCTACTACATTCATTGTGAACGCGGACTTACGCACTAACCACTATCGGCTATCTACTACGTTCATTGTGAACGCGAACTTACATTTAACGTTTAAACAAAAGTTAAATTTTAAATGTAAGGCAGGGCGGGGACTTATAAAGACAATTAAATTTTCAGTAAGAAAATGCTGAAATATATAAGGTGTTCTCAATTCAAAAAGTTGACTAATTCGTGTTTGAAATTTAGCCAAGTGGGCATAAGAAACACCCTGTATATTATTTTAAAATTTTAACTAGTCATCAATCACCAAGACACTATTGTCAACTAAACTATCGAACGAATTCTTTTTGAAATATATACAGTGAGCTCGCGTTATAAGCTGCCAATTCCAATACTAAAAGTTGCTTATAACGTGAAAGTTGCTTATATGATAGAAATAGACACAATTAGATTTTTAACATAAATAAATCTTCTTTTTAGTAATAAAACTAAAAATAAAAGTTCACACCATAACAACGCGACCGCGATCGCGTTGTTATGGTGATATGTGAATGTGCGCTACGCCGCTACCTATGTCAAACGATAAACGCGCGTGCCACGTACCTTCAGTCGTACTTGTACATCTCTAAAATAAAAATAAAAAGATTTGATATCATAGCAAGTATACAGTGCGGATGGAACGGCCTTATTTTATAAGTGTTTACCGGACAAAACTGTTGTTAATTCCCGTAAGAAAAATATTCCCGGGAGAAAAATATCTAAACAACGAGTTACTATTATGCCGTGTGCTAATTCCTCCGGCAATCATAAATTGAACTTGATGGTCTTTGGTAAATTATATAAAGCCAAAAAATTTTAGTAATTTCACCTACTAGTTTATTATATCTATTATTATACAGCGTAATTCAAACAGTCTGCAACATATGGAAAAGTTTTTTATTATCGATTTCTCTAAAAATGTTATTCATAATAAAAGTTGGTGCATGGTCTAAAACCAATTTTAAGATGAAAAAAAAATTAATAAAAAGTCCATGACACTAGATTTTAGTGGCTTTTTGATTTTTTGAATGTTAAAATTTCGTAAAATATAAAAATGAGAATATGACCGTCAGAATATAAACCTAGCTCGATTCTTAGATTCTAAATAACTTTTTCCAATAGAATTTGTTTGTGTCTCTTAAAGTAAGGAGTAAGGGCACTTTACTCTTGCGAATATTTCAAAAATTTCTAAAATCTAGTGTCCTATGACATTTTATTGAACTTTTTTTCATCTTAAAATTAGTTTTAGACCATGCACCAACTTTTATCAAGAATAAAATTTTCTGATAAATCAATAATAAAGAACTTTTTTATTTGTTGCACACTTTTTGAATGACGCTGTATATTAATAATCTTAACTCCTAAAAATTTCTTGTGCCTTTGATAATATTAACCTTAGGCTGGCAGTGCCAAAAAGTTGATTTATTTTTTCTATTCGATGTTTTCATATTTTTGTTGCCCTAAATTTTATATTTTACTGACCAAGACCCATAAACAATTTAGGAAATCTTTCCGTGTGGCACTCAAAATTTTGTCGCACATTCACCAAGGGGTGCCGATACCTGTATTTAGATAATCGCAGTAAAAAAAAAAATGAATATTAAAACTACCTTTTTGCAAATACTATTATATGAATTCTAAAAGTCTTGCATCAGTTGTACCAAACTTTAACCTGTCAATATCTAGAAAACAAACGAAATTTATGATATAAAAAAAAGACGTATTACTTCCAAATTTTCGGATAAATCTACAGAGAAAGTTTTACTAAATGGAGCAGAAAAATTTAAACGGGATACGCTAAACGTTGCATTAGATAAGTTAATTGTGGATTTTAACAGAAGAGGCCATGTATATGGGGAATTTAGCAAAAGATTCAAATTTTTATTGGATTTGCAAGACATTTATACATAGGCGCCGACTACACGGGGGCAACGGGGCTCGTGCCCCCGTACCGATTGAACTAGGGGGGCATCGCCCCCATGCGACATCGTAAAAGCTAACTTCTGCATATCAAATTTTAATTATGCCAAACAGCACAGATCACATTGGAATACAACTTACATTTAGTGCCAAACTTTGTTTTTTTTGTCCATTCTGAGACTGGACTGAG
Source organism: Elmis aenea (assembly GCA_947652605.1). NCBI lineage: Eukaryota > Metazoa > Arthropoda > Insecta > Coleoptera > Elmidae > Elmis > Elmis aenea. The sequence continues at coordinate 24,379,445 of OX393581.1, read as the reverse complement.
ACTATGTACCAATACCAATATCTACCTACCTACTTGTGCATCGTTCTCATTTCTTAACCCCAAGCTATTAACAGTTGACCAGTTGTGTGCCATCATCCTTTCCAGTAAATTCCCGCTATTTAAAGATAAAATATATTTTTTACCAAAGCATTTAGTTAAAAAAGTACAAAATTCTTCGTACTTCAGATGTTATAGCAAAAAATATGAAAATGTCTAAATTCTTTTTTCTCTCGTAAATATTTTCTTTTAATCTGTTAGTTCTTTTCACTTTTTCCGGCAATAACAGTTAAAATATGTTAATTTTTATAATTAATTTATATTTTATTTAACTATGTAATTTATTTAATTAGCATTTTGAATAAACTTTAATTTTGTACCTATCAGGAAAAAAATTTGGTCAGCGGTTAACCGAAATCAAGAACTTTATTTTTATGACAGTTTTTGTTTGAATACCTTTTTTTTTCGTAAAAAAACGATTTAACTTATAAACCGGTTTTAAAAACCGCTTAAAAACCCGATTTTTGTCATTATTTAGATTAGAAATACAAATTATGAAATAAAAATGCTCCTATCTAATTATAATTTTATAATATACAAGATGATTTACCCGGCGTTGCACGGGCGATTACAATTTTAATTACTTTTTTAACTTGAATAAGCCCAATAATTCCAAATCATACACAAATGACATACTCTGATCAATCATCTTTCCATTTTCTTATAATTCATTAAAAAATAACTATTTATTGCTTAAAAATTGAATAATAACTCAAATTTATTTTCTTTCGTCGTTTCAATTAAAAATGTACTAATAAAAATAATACTTCATGTACATTTATTACTAATTGTATACAAAACAATCTTTACTTGAGAAATACACCTCGCCGTATCGTGTTTTGACCAGGTATTTGCCGACGTAAGATCGAATCCCGTCCAAGTAATTTTTTTTTTTTTAAATTGGTAATATGTGCTTGTACTTAAAGTTTGGCGTTAGATCTGCAAGGTCCTAAATAGTAACTGTGCAAAATTTGGTCCCGATCGGTCAACGGACCTAGGATTCTATAGCGAACAAACAAACAAACAAACAAACACACAAACAAGCTCTTTTATATATTATATAGATGTACCTACAATCAAGCGTTCAGTAATAACTTTTGGTAAACTAATCGTATTTAGTACAGATTTTTGATTTTTTTTTAAGTAATTTTTATTTAAAAAAGGTTACCGTTTTTTGCCATTAAAAATAACGGTTTCGGTTAAAAATCACTTTCACGGACAAAAAATAACGGTTCATCAGTTTTTTAAACGGTTTCATGTCCTGGTACCTATTGTAGTTAATGAGTATCTCCTGCCCCCCTAGCGAGTTTAGAAAGTCGGCGCCTATGCATTTATATCGAGAATATTGATTTGAAAAGTGCACGTAATGTTGTTGATTATTATTCGGAAGACATAGACGAACATTTAGTCAATGAATGCATTCAGTTAAAGTCCTACTTACAGACTAAGCGAGATTCATACGACTCATGCGGTGATATATTATTCAAGTTAATTTATGAAAAGAAGCGTGTCGATGTTTTTCCGAATTGCTATACAATCTTTAAAAAAAAATTGGCGTTGTCAATCACCAGCTGTGTGTGAGGCGGAGCGATCCTTTTCTAGGCTGTCCTATATAGAAAACAAATATAGGACAGCAATGACGAATGAAAGATTAAAATATTTATCAATTCTTTCAATAAATTCAGATTGAACCAAAGATTTACAATATGATAATCAAATTAAAGAATTTGCAGCGCAAAAATGCTGAAGAGTTGCGCTTTAAATTAATTACTATAATGTATTAAAAATAGCCATATTATATAACTACTACAATGTTTTCTTTATTTTTTTAAGGAATATTTATTATTTTTGTTTTTTTTTTACCTAAAAGTTTGTTGTTTCGTTTTTTTGTTTGTCACTAAAAGTAATACCTAATATATTTTATTTTTTATTTGTTTGATGTTTATTTTTCCTATTTAAAATAGGGTAAAAAAGTTTTTCTGCAAAATGGCGAATGAGTCATCACAACTAATCCAAACTTGGGTTAACTCGGGTTAAGTGGGTAGGCCCCCAAACAGTATTAGACCAGGGCCCCCAAAGTTAACGGTCCGCTCCTGCCGTTTCCAGTTGAACCGGAAGTCGCATTGCAACCTTAATGTTTTCATTGAATCCGAAAAATATCATTGTTATATCTGCAATAGTATTTTAGATATTTGTATTTTTAACTGTCACACTGACAGTTGCTTATATCTACTGTGACCATTATTTCTAGACAAAAATACAGTACAAAAGGTGGATTACGTTTTTTTTTTGCTTTCACGATTATTTTTTTTAAAAGACCGGAACAAAAAATGTGTTTTAGGAAGAACAGAACAAAAAATGTAGATGAAGTTTGTTTATGTTTTTGCTCTCACGAATTTTGAAGATGGAAATTATATTGAATAATATGTTTGTGCCTTGCGCTATGTAAAAGGCACTCATATCGTTTAAAGTCTATAACACAGTATTCTACCTTTCATTAAAAACTCATGTGGAACAGAAATATACTACAAAGTTATTTACAAAATGCTTGTGAACTGTGTGTCCATTGTAATAGACACCAGGCCTGAAAAGGTTAAAAACTTATTTTTTACAACTTCTGAAATTTATATTTAGCACAATTTTCATTACATTAAAAATACAGTACATACAGTACAAAAAAATAAAATACAGTACATTTATTTCTTTTTAAATCATACAGTACAGGGTGGACCAAATTCGAATGTTTTACGGGGTATCTCGGTTACCGTAATAGATAGCGAGAATCGGATTTCGGTCTCTTGGGCTATTTTTTAGAGAAAATAACGCCTGTGTAATCAGATTTTTTCTATCGGATTCCATTTTGGCACTACAGACGAAAAATGAAATTTCATCATTTTTGAAAATGAGCTGTAACTTCTTTACTTATTAAATTAGAACAAAATGTTATAGAGGTTTTTTATATAGATTTTTTTGCTTAATTTAAAAACAAAAGTATTTTTTTCTTAGCCACCTTGACTTTCGAGATTTGGAGTAAACTCACATTTTTTTAAATGGAAACCCTAGTTGGCCATGACTTTATGTGAAAGAGTATTTTTTTAGCTTTTCAAAAATATATAGTTTTATATATTTGTTGCAAAAAATAACCAAGATATGGCCAATTTTTAAAAATTCGATCATCAAAGTTTGCCATGATTTCATAAACAAGTGATGTTTGCTATTATTAAACAACTAAACGTCATTTCGAAGTAAATTTTTAATTTTTAAAGCAAATCCGTGTATTATTTTGTATTTTATAACTGTTTATTGTGGTATTGTGAACATTGCTAAATTTGAACTCTTTGAAAAGTTTAATATGTTAGAATATTACTTTGTAAAAGATAAAAACATAGCGGTTGCTGCAGAATTTATTTGGCAATGACGTTTAGTTGTTTAATAATTGCAAACATCACTTGTTTACGAAATCATGGCAAACTTTGATGATCGAATTTTTACAAAATTGGCCATATCTTGGTTATTTTTTGCAACAAATATATATATATATATATATAATCAAATTCCCTTCTACCCGTAGGTGTAGGGAGTATTTTTTGCAACAAATATATAAAACTATATATTTTTGAAAAGCTAAAAAAATACTCTTTCACATAAAGTCATGGCCAACTAGGGTTTCCAATTAAAAAAATGTGAGTTTACTCCATATCTCGAAAGTCAAGGTGGCTAAGAAAAAAATACTTTTGTTTTTAAATTAAGCAAAAAAATCTATATAAAAAACCTCTACAACATTTTGTTCTAATTTAATAAATAAAGAAGTTACAGCACTATTTTATTCTTGAGGCTTTCACTCAGTCGTTTTGAAAAAGACCAAGACACAATGGTCGAAACGTCAACTACTTCTAAATATAGAAGACGCGGTTCCAAACCCGGAAACCAAGATTGTATTAAAGTTACAGCACATTTTCAAAAATGATGAAATTTCATTTTTCGTCTGTAGTGCCAAAATGGAATCCGATAGAAAAAATCTGATTACACAAGCATTATTTTCTCTAAAAAATAGCCCAAGAGACCGAAATCCGATTTTCGCTATTTATTACGGTAACCGAGATACCCCGTAAAACATTCGAATTTGGTCCACCCTGTACAGCGCCTTAAAATACAGTACTGTACTGTATTACAGTACGGATGGTCACCCTACTTATATCGTGTACTTTGATACAATAGTTGCTTATATCAAGTGTTGCTTATAACGAGAGTTGCTTATATCATGGGTTGCTTATAACGCGAGCTCACTGTACCTTGCAAAATATTATTAATTCCTGTTCCTGTCAACGTTTTTATTAAAACTTTATTAACTCAAAAAAGATCGATTGTGGGTACACATTAATTATTTTAAAAGAAAATTTAATGTTGCCTTTAAAAATTACAAAATATTCAGGGTAATCTATTTAAAAAAACAAAGTTACGTATTGGTGTAAAAAAACAAAACACTGTAGGTATAGTTTTTTTTTTTTAATCATTTATTTTGCTGCTATGGCTTATCACCGAAGTGGAAGAGGAAGGAACTAGGATTAGGTGGGTAAGGGTAGAGGGTAGGTGGAACTAGTCACAGCATTTACCTATAGTAGGTAGGGGAAACCACCTGAAACCCCTACGATGACAGACGGCCGCGGGATGCGAACCCACACCTCCCGACTTTACTCGCTAGGTTGCATACCAACCAGCCACCGAGCTCGGTCACTGTATAGTTGAAAATAATTTTAGGTTATGTAGTGTATGACCACAAATTTTTTTTAAAACTTTTTTACAAATTCTACCAATAACACAGCTATCGAACAATTCATCTTGGCTGGAACACCCTGTATAATAAAAATGCATACTTTCAAGTGATATTGTATTTATTACACTCAACTGTTACAGTAAATGCAAAAATTACCAAAAAAATTTAATTTTATGATTGTAAACATACCAAAGCTATATAAATGATTATAGTTTAATAGCGTTTCTCGACTTTTGTTGGTTTACGTTACATGTTCGATTCACATTTTGAGACAACTACTTCAGTTGTATTACCTAAAATATTTAACTGTTTTGTATTAGGCTTTCGCAAGAAATGCACTGCAATATGACTTTATTCCAATCCTGTACATTTATGCATACACACACACACATCTATTTAAGATGCAACAAAAAAATGACAACTAACAAACTAGATATAGAAGTTAAACAATAACCAACATGACTTGTTTAACAATTACTTTGCATATCTACAACAATCCTCTTTCTATTATTTACTATTAAATATTTGTCATCTTTCAAGTGCTTAAGACTTTGTCTTATCTAATTAATATAATATGCAAAAATTAATTTATTGTTTGGCATTAACAATATCGATAAACTCTGGTTTTAAAGATGCTCCTCCAACTAAAAATCCATCAATATCAGGTTTCGCTGCCAACTGTTTGCAGTTTGTTGCGGTAACAGAACCACCATATTGTATGCGTACATTTTCAGCAACGTCAGGGCTTACATGATCATTCAACCACCCACGCAATGCCTTGTGAACTTCTTGAGCTTGTTCAGGAGTTGCAGTCTTGCCTGTACCGATAGCCCATACAGGTTCGTACGCCAGAACAACATTGGACCTAAGTATTTCATGAAAAGGTTGCACATAACCGTGGTAAGAATTAAATTGTACAGAATCTCTCGTAACTTACCAGTTGGATATTTTATCAGCAATTGCTTTTGTTTGTCTAAACACCACTGCTTCAGTCTGTCCAGCTTCTCGTTCATCCAAAGTTTCACCTATACAGGCAATAACGCTAAGACCAGACTCTAAGGCATGTGCAACTTTTTCTGCCACTAATGCATCTGATTCACCAAACACATTACGTCTTTCTGAGTGACCAAGTATCACCCAATTTACACCTACATCTTTTATCATTGCAGGCGATACTTCACCTAAAAGTATTAATGAATTGTAACACACCCTAATGTCATTTCTTTCACAAAATGTATTGTACAGTGCTGTGCAAAAGTATCGAAACAGACAAATATCTAACTATTAAAGATATTACAATTAAGTTTGGTATTTTACCGTTATTGTATGATCCGAATTTGATGAAAATATTGAGGTTGCAATACGACTTCCCGTTCAATCGGAAACGGACTCAAACTTTGATATTTTAAATAAAACACACTGTATATTTTTATATTTCTGGATTCCTCTTTAAATTTACTTTAACAATGTATTAAAATGAAAAAAGATATAATTTTTTAATAATAATGACTATTTCCCACATGTCATCCTATAAACCAGAGGTTCCCAATCTTTTCAAGATATTGTACCGGTTTGTAGTAGACAATATGGCGGCGTACCAGTAAGTAAATATTTTTGGAAAAACGGGCCCAAAAAAAAGGTTCCTGAATTCTCAAGTGATGGCTTTTTTTGTCGTTTGTTTCTCTCAAATATTTTGTCGAGCAAAAAAAGACTAAATTCCCAACTGATGACCTTTTTTTTAGGTAAATATTTTGGAAACAGAATGCAATGCTATATGTACAATTGTAATAAAAACAATTTAATTCGTAAATACTTTTATTACACTAAATATAAATGCATGTGTATCATATACAGGGTGTTTCTTAAATATTGCGAAAAAATTCAGATGGTCTTTCATATAATTTTTTTTCCTTAGATGTCTCCTTTTGAGGTAGGTTTTACGAGAACAACTAAAGAACAAAAAAAGTTTCTAAATAAATCAATTTAAAAAAAATATATTGCAAAATTTTAACTACCTACCAAAAAGTTCTGATAAAAAAAACAACCGGTGTAGCACTTTTCAGCCCCCTGTGAAGGTGGGAAATGATCGAAAATATTACTATGGGAAACCTTTTACTAATTGTAAGTATAAAACATCTACCAAATATCATTTTTCTGCATTTATCCAAATTTGAGAAATAAAATAAAAACCTAATTTTACGCTCCTCTTTAGGGGGGTGTAATTTCGAAAAGAGACATCTAAGAAAAAATTATATGAAAGACCCCCCTTAATTTTCAATAAGGAATCACCGCCTGATTTTTTTTGCAGTATTTAAGAAACACCCTGCATAGATAAAATAATAATTCTAATTATTGTAATTAATGCGAGGGTTGCGCCTGTTTACTTTTCATCAGTGTAGAAATATCTAGTTCAATTTTGATCAGTTTAAGGCGAACATCAGACTCAAAATTAAGCAATGATTGGTTATTTTATTTTCGGTCTGAAATTAGCGGACATCAATCATTTTCGATCACCCGATAATTATTTTAAATGTACATATGTGTCTACAAATCTGTCACTATCTTCTTTTTCTTCTACACACATGTGATATCATCACATAACATAGATGCTATATAAAAAAATTATTTCATTTGCTTATCGCGTACCGGTAGCTTGACATTCGCGTACCGGGACTGGTACGCGTACCACAGATTGGGAACGCCTGATATAAACCAATCACTTTAGTCAAATTATAGTCACATTTTCATGTTATGAATAATCACATTCATTTTTAAGTGGCAAAAATGCCAAATCATCCCTTGGGATGTTTTCAGCGGAAAAAAAAGCCAAATCATCCCGTTTCCATAGCAACCTGGTTGCTTGTTTACAGATGTTTGACATTTGTAAAGTAAATATTGAAAATTACAGTATTGAACACGTTAAGTGCCATGTGAGACAACATTTGTCTCACACCTTTTTTTCCTCCCAGGCCGCGTGAGACGCGGTATGTCTCACACGTCATTTTTATTTCCGAGCCACGGGAGACAGCAGTGGTCTTACACATCCATAAGAGTATCATATAGTCTTAACTATATTGGCCTGTGGGTTCAGGTACTGCTTTTGGCCTGTGATTTTATATTATGTATGAGAAATTAATTAAACAAAACATGTGTTTGGCCCCAGAGACCTTCTTTTTGGTTAACATTGCGGCACTTAACGTGTTAAATAAGAAACAAAAATTGTAATTATTTTTGGTATCTTATTTGCGAAATAGTCTAATCAAATATATTTTGGAACATTACTTTGCGAGAAAAATTTAACCCCTTACTGCATGACTTTTTAAATTTTCAAATAAAATTTTTTGAATGTGTACAATATATTACAGAATGCTAAAAAAATGTTAAAAAAATTTTATTTTTATTTTAAGACGAAATTTTTTACCTTTTCTGTTTTTTTTTCTAATATGTAATACCATGCATATATACTACATACATAATTTTTAATCATAAAAATTAAATGATTTGGCACAAGGGATTTAGACGTTATTATAGTAAAAAAAAAATACACGTCGAATTTATAATGTAAATAAATAAAATGCAATAACATAAATTTACCCAATTTGCATAAATGGCGGTAGTAGGCGGGAAATGTTAAGCTCTTTGACGTTTTTTAATGTATATTTTCTGTAGTTCAACATAGATGGCGCAATTTTTCAAATATTACGCGTAAAACTGTATATTATTAGTATAGTACATTGTAGAAGGCGCTACTATATGAGAACTATTACTAATATCGCTTTATATGGTACGTATCATATCTGATACAATATGCGGTAAGGGGTTAACTCAAGTTTGTTGCTTATAGGCAACATCCTTCAATAAAATGAATGACAAAATCCCTCGCCTTCGGCTCAGGATTTTGTTCATATCATTTGTCTCAGCAACAAACTTTTGTCAATAATTTTTCCAGCAAAATAATGTACCCTTAATATTATTATAACTGAAAATGTAATTTTACCATTCTTAGTTTGTTTTTGTCTTTCATTGTTCCAAAATTAGTGCTGTCTTATCTTCACAGTCTACTTGAAAATATTATGTTGCCTAATAATTAACAATAAACCGCGATATCTCGGAAAATATTAGATATTTGTCTGTTTCCATACTTTTGTGCAGGATTGTATAATGTTTTAATAAACAAGTGAATAAAGCTTCATTTTTTAACGTACCTGTAAAGGCTCCTTTGGAAACTTTATAGCAATTTTGAGCAGCAGCTTTTATATTGGAAGGTAAAGTACTATTGACAAGTGCAAGATAAATTGCTGGTACCCCCACGATAACCTCAGTGTCAGAACTTATTGGGCCGGCCTTTAGAAAACCTATGATTTCGGAAATTTGTCCTTTATCTCCGTTCATTTTCCAATTTCCACCAACAACAAATGTGCGACCCATTTTTTTGCAGTATGTGCTGAAATTACGAAACCACACTCTTGCTGAAATTAATTAAAAACTATTTTATTGTAAACCATTACTCTTTAAAAATTTAACTTGGGGTCACCTTTGCAAATGAATAATAAATTACACCACAATTAGATTTGAAACTTTTTTAAATATACTGTGGTTAAAGATTACGGCGATTTAACCTACAATTCACCTTTGAAGGTCAACAGAGCAAGTTCTCTATAGCAAGTTCTGGAGCAAGGTGGGAGCAAGTCAATGGATTTGAATACGTTCCTATACTTGAAACTATATTTAGTATGCGTTCGTGATACGAGTTGGTAAAAGACCAATGTGGTTGAAGTAAATACGGCCTCAAGTTCATTACTAAATAACCTGACCCGCTCCTTGAAGTCTGCCAATATTATGTCGATAAAATACAAAAATAAAAGTACAAATACCTTTTTACACTTACATGACATGGTCAAGTGAAATTTTAATAAAACCGATTTAAGCAGAAACTTATCGTGTTGGAAAATTTTTATCAACCATTCCCTCAAGTAAATAATTGTTAAATAGGCAAGCTTAAGACAACAAAACACCTTTGCGAAGGATCTCAAATATTATCTATGACTACACTACTTATCTATGTACCTACTACACATCATGTTAGGACGCCTGTCAAAAAAATCTGGAACTGATCGACATAAATTTCGCTAGATGGCGATAAGTCTAAAAACCATTTACCATAAAAATCCGTTAGATGGCGATAAGTTTAAGAACCTGTGCTTGAACTAGGTGGAATCTTGTTTTGAACAAAACTGATCTAATAATTCGGTTCAATAGTATATTGTACAACTAGTGCTGAAAGTTGAATATGTAAAATATTCTTTCAGCACGTGTTGTACACTATGCTTTTCCGACGACCAGTTAGACACAATCATTAAATCTGCAAAAAGTTGTGAAAATAACATTTTTTTGACGTTGGTGACACTTGACACTTGTGAGGTTAGATTTGCTTGACAGCGCGTTTAGCGTGTGTAAAGTAGCGGAAATTGTGTGCAAAGTGCAGGAAAATGTGTGCAAAGTGCACTTTGCACACAATTTCCAGTGTCATTCGCAATTTGTCATTTTCAGTCGTAGTAAGTCTTGCGAAATTACTCGCTTTACATAGTGGTCGTCGAAAAACATCTTTTTCCTATGATTGATTAAATTCGAATTTTGCGATTTTTTTAAGCGAAAGCTTTTAAATCTCGTTGACTATCAGCCGTATTCATAGTCCTTCCTTATCTTAAGGATTGAGGAAGCCTTCATGAAGGCTTCCTTGAATCTTCAAGGTTGCCTTGTTTCACAAATAGACCTCGAGTCTCCCTTGCTGGAGGACGTTATATTTTAGGGATTTTTGGATCTTGTGCGTTCGGTGCAGAAAATCAGCGGATTTTTTAAATCTAAAGATAACCTCACTATTTTGTTATAGACCGGTCTAATCTAATCTGATATTATGGGGCGCCTTCAAAAATGTTTACTACAAGTAAAACAAGCAACAAATTGTTTTGTTTCGTATTTCTAAGATTATTTGGTTATAAAATTGATGTAGAATGGTATGATATGAAACCATTTAACTTCTCAAAATATTGTTTGTAGTAATTGGGCATTACATTGAAAGTTAATTACAGTCCACAAGAAATTGTTGTTAACTCATTGGATTAACAGTTTTTTAAATTATAGAATATGACAAATAGTCATTAACCTAATCAGGGCCGCCCTTAAGTATGGGCGATATGGGCCTGCGCCCGGGGCCCCGCGCTACCAGTGGTCCGCATTTTGAAACGAAATGGATAAAATTTTACCTCCTCTACTTCAGTATTTTATTCGCAGGGTGGTCCACTTTATTGTAGCAGGTCAGTCGATACAAAAACTCATTTTAAAGCGAATATTCCATATCAACATGATTCCATAAACTCTTCATTTCAAATATACAGGGTATTGAAATTTTCGAAAAAATATCGATAATTTTTAACCGTTTCCCAACCGGTAGATATATTTGAACTAAATTTGGTACACAGCACCACCTTATAGGTTACCCACATCCCACATTCGGTGAGAATGTCAAGCCCCACAAGCAATTAGTGGCGGAGTTGTGATGGTTCAGTTTTATAAAAAACTAGTACGGCCCTGTTCAAAATCAAACTCGAACTGGTTTTTGGGTAGAGCATTTTATTCTAAACAAAAAGTGCCTCTTGACTTTTCTTCGTATCTACCACCGTTTTTAGCGCGGAATTTGATTTATTTTACCATTTTCCGGAAAAATTAGCTCATAAATTCGATCTAAAAATATCGCTAATATTCTAAATAAAGAAGTAATTACCGATTTTGCAGTTTTTATGTTTTTAATAACAGAAAATGCTAATAATGAGGGAAGAAGTTCTACTGTTAACGCTTAATGATCCACATTTTGACCATTTACTCTGCAATTTGCAATTTTCTGCTTTTCGCGATATTTTTAGATCGACTTATGAGCAAATTTTTCGCGAGGATAGTGAAATAAATATAATTTCGCGCCAAACGGTTGCAAATACGAAGAGAAGTCAAGAGTTTGATTTTAAAAAGGGACGTACTAGTTTTTTTAATAAAATTTATTAAAACTGAACCCCCACAACTCCGCCACTGGTTGCTTGTGGGGCTTGCCATTCTCACCGAATGTTGTTACCTGTAAGGTGGTGCTGTGTACCAAATTTGGTTCAAATATATCTACTGGTTGGGAAACGGTTAAAAATTATCGATATTTTTTCGAAAATATCAACAACCTGAATCTTTAAATGAAGCGTTTATGGACCCATGTTGATATAGAATATCGCTTTAAAATGAGTTTTTGTATTGACTGTTAAAGTTCTGCTACAAAAAAGTGGACCACCCTGTATAACAAAACCATTCTCCTTCAGGATGAAGGTTTTATGATACTTTTGAATCAAACCAAAAATAATGTAAAAATTATTGCCCAGGGCCCCGCAACTTCTAAGGGCGGCACTGAACCTAATAGTGTATCTGTCGTAGGCATAAGCCGGCAAAACGAGCAAATTATAATTTTCTCGCATTTTGACTAGTCAAATCACAAAATGCCGGCAGAATGTAAGCGTCTGAACACATATCTCGTTATGCCTGCTTATTTTTTAGGCATTTTATAATCTGCCCAATGTAACATAGTCAAAATATGGGAAGTGATTGAACGTACAACTTAAAACTTGTGGTTCGCACCGATGAAACATTCTAATAACTAATTAATTAATATTTACAGATGATTATATGTTTTATTTATATGTTGTTTTTAAAGAAGTAGTGATTATTTTATATTTTACAGATGATTATATGTTTTATTTGTACCTATGTTGTACTACATTTTTTCACATAAAACTCTTGTAAATGAGTAATTTTTTCCTTGCCCGTCGGTTCGCATATTTTGACTATGTTACATTGAGCAGATTATAAAATGCCTAAAAAATAAGCAGGCATAACGAGATATGTGTTCAGACGCTTACATTCTGCCGGCATTTTGTAATTTGTCTTGTCAAAATGCGAGAAAATTGTAATTTGCTCGTTTGCCGGCTTTTTGTAAAATGCCCAGGCGTTTTATAAAAAGCCTAATTTTACATTATGCCTACGACATATCTATTACAAATTGGTAAATTTGGGACGGCAGGATTAGGATTAACTGTAAAGACTTAAAATATCATAAAATGAACAATAAAAAATCCGTTTGTAATTTCTTATATTTCTTTAAATAGAGAAAAAAGTCGGTGGTTTCACCAGTTAACCTCTGGGACAAAAAAAAAACACTTTCACTTTTCGTGTTTAATAATTTAATAACAAATAAATTTACTTTCAGCCCAAACTAAATTTTTTCAATAAAAAAAGCTATCATTCACTTGAAATGTTAAATTATGTTTGGTTAGATTCTGCGCGATGCTGCTAATCTCAGCCTCAAGGAAGCTCGTAACCTCCCTTGAGATAAGGAAGCCAATAAGGTTCCTTGTTCGGTCAAGGTAGATTTATGAAACATGAAACGAGGAATAAGGAATCCTTATTCCTCAAGGAAGGACTATGAATACGGCTGTATATCAGAATCTTGTGCACGAACCGGTTCTAAGACTTATCGCCATCTGTGGAATAACTTACGGAACTAGATACCGGCCTCAGTCGGTTTTATATGGAAGTTTCCCAACTTTTCCCAACCTGTGTAGTGCATTGAATAAAAAGATAAAGGAAGGAGCTTTTAATACTATACTGCAGCGTTTGGGCGGCGACGGAAATTACGACATAAATGACCTCTGATGGCGGCCGGTTTTGACAGGTCAAACAGTCAAGAAATTTAGGGTTTTGTGTGCTAAAATGGTTAGCTGCAGATCTTGTAGTCTTACTAGGTCAAAAAATGTTGAAGATTAAAAGATTACGTTTCATAGGTAAGTAGACACTAATATTTTGTAGTGTAATCATGTATTGAAAATTTGATGTGGTCTGTCAAAATGGTATGTCATATCAGTGGCGTGCATTTGTGTACTGCATATCTTTTAACTCTCATAATAAACAATCCAAATATTGAAATATGCTGTCGTTTTTTTAATTCCCTCAACCACGAAACAAGAAATAAATAAGTAAATAACAGGCTCAATTCAAAACAAAGCAAATATTTACATTAACCAATACATATTTAAAAATGTTAGATACGCCACTGAGAAGCGGAAACATGCATCTGCCATATTGAGAGGCTAACCTGGACGCCTTAGTATCGCTATAACGCTCCTTCCTTTATCTTTTTATTCAATGGTGTAGTGTGCTTACTGTATGTTTCGTGGCTTACTGTTTCGTAATTTAACCCATGGTATGGTAACTCGCCCATGGCGGCTGAATTCTATTTTGTACTTCAGGCCACGTTCAAAGATGGCGCCACTATAGAATATTTAAATATTTTAGACAACAACCGGGTAAGGTTCCAAGATATGAATTTAAACTGATGATTCAAACCGCGAACGTTATGTCAAATTAAAATGTGTGTTATAATTTATAAAACGGTTCTTTTAACGGTTTTAACAAACCTTCCAAATTAAGGGTGTAATGTTTAGGTAATTTCTGGTGTTATTGTGTATAGATTTAGTGTCACCCAAAATTTGAAATGATGTTTACTTGTTTACTGGACTTAAGTAATTTTTGTACACCATGTTAAAAAATGGGAAAACGTTCGTGATGTGTCCACAAAAGAGAGGATTTATATTCAAGCAGGTAGGTATGAATCAAATGTTCTTCAAATATTAATTATCGTTTTTGTTATATTTTACTATTATGGCCATATAATTAAGCATCTCATTTAACAACTGTTTGGGTTTCCCATCATCATAATAACTATTATTGTATCATTTAAATAATCAATTATTTTGCATGATCTCTTCGGAGTAAATCTTATAATTATAAATGCAATTGTTAATTTGCTTATTACAAACAACTTTTTTACTAACTTATCTAAGTTATCTGGCCATGATTGTTGCTGTATGTAAATTAAATGAAATATTTTATTTTAAAAGTATTGATATGTTTTAGGCATCTATTTCCACTCCGAGAACGGGAAATTTGCGAAATTTGGTTAGAGCGTATCGCACACCCATATTATAAAAGTTATGACCAACTAACCAAGAGTGTAAGAATCTGCGACACACATTTTGCGGGATTTTGCAAAGATGAGGGGAGCAAGAGGCTTAAGAAGTATTCATTGCCTACCTTATTTTTGCCAGGTAATGAAATACGTTGCTTTATTATTTAACAGCTTTACAATGTCGCAATATTGTAACTGTAGGTTTTGGAGCTGAAGCGACTGTCGACAACAGTTTTCGATTTCCAATTAGGCAGCAATACAGAACATATGATATCGATTCTATTCCCTTGCATAAAGATCGGAGACAGTAGATTGATCCACAGCTTGTTTTAATGGAACATCAATATCATAGAGTGATAGAAAATGTGCAAGAAAGTGTAATTCCTGTTGAGGAGCCCCCCATGCCCAGCACTTCCAGGGACTATCAGCAACCCAGCACTTCCAGGGACTTGTATATATATTTTATCAATTGTTGATATTTTTCAAAAACAAATACATTACAATGTTAACTGTTTACATAGGAATTGAACAACATACAAAATATAATGGATTACAATAATTTTTTATTGTAAATACTTTAGCTTTTGTATTTTGATCAATTATTATTTTGCTGTATACATATTGTGAATTGTATTTTTTGTTCTTTGAATGTATTTTTATTTTGTAAATATATGTATTGTGGTTTATTTGTGGGTTTTCTTTATTTACTACCTAAAATATGAATTTTAAATTTTAAAAAAGAGCGCCATTTGTTGTGTGTCCATCTATTATTACAAAACATAACTATGTGTTAGTAACTTTAGGCCACGTTAAGAGATGGCGTTACAAACAGTGGTTTACCCCCTCTTTGAGAGTTACCATTCTATACTTGTCTATGATTTAACCACAGTATAGAATCACACAGTAAGTAGGGTTGTTCCTGCTATTACAATTGTAATAGATCTATTACAATAAGCATGGAACTATTACGCTATTACAAAAGCAGCAAATCTATTACATTTACAGTTCTCGATTTTTCAACCATGTCCGTCTCCTAAAGAGCAATTTTACGTATAAGAAAATATGAAATTTGCATTTTAACGCTCTTTTCGTCACAGTAAAACAATATTTGAATGTACCTAGAGTTAGTTTATGACTTTATCAGTAGGTGGCGCTTTTAATTATTAGTACTTTTTTGCAGTAATCGTCATAACTTTTATTCAAACGGCTAGTAAATGCAATAATTCTATGCGTACTCTGACGGCGACAGACCTGGAATGTACTATTCATGCATATCATGTAGATTGTGCCATTTGTATAGTGAAAAAAAAAATCTATTACATTTTGAAGGAATCTATTACAGTTTTCTTCCCTAATCTATTACAATCGAAAAATTGAAAAGAACAACCCTGACAGTAAGGCTGCGGTCACAGTGCATCCGTATTTGCTCGATTTCTGGTAATCTATGCTTGTAAGGGACCGGAAATCTTATTAGTTGCCATTATTAAGTTACATATTAAAAAAGAACAGCTATTTAGTTAGCAACTTCAAATTTTAAATACCTTATAACAATGACATGGGCTGGCTAAACAAATGTTTAGTTAAAAATTGAAATAAGTTATAAAAACTCCTGCAATAAAACAGCTGTTTAGTTACGAAGTGAAAAATTGAAATAACTTATTAAAACACTGAATAAAACAACAAATTAATCATACCATTATGCATAAACCCCAGCTATAAACACATAGACTTTATTAAGCGGTAGTGTATAGTGGGCTGCAACCCTTTTATGGAAGTTGACGCTGTCAGTGCTAGTCGCTGCAACTTCAGATTTCCGGCCCCTTACAAGCATAGATTACCCGATTTCTTACACTGGCATACATGACCGATATCGGTAGAATAATTAAATGCAAGTAACAAAGTGGAGTTGGTCACAGTGGCGCCGTCCAGCACTGACGTACACTGACATATTCAACCGATTGACGGTTGAAACCAAATAGTTTTGTTTTTTCCGGTCGTGTCGGCAGTATTTAGTATAGCGTCGCAATGACAATGATAGATACTACACAATTAATTCTTTTAGTTTATGACCGCAAACGCTGTATGATATAAGGATAGGAGGGTACAAAACATGCAAAGCCCTAATTCATTAGAATCGTCGTTTTATAATAACAGCTTAACTCCATCACCGAACGCGATGCCGATGAGCCCTAATACCTGAGTGTACCAAATATAAGAATATCCTGATAATTTCCAACTATAACCGGCATGTTTCATAATATATGATTGTTTCATTCATTGTTCATTCACTGTTTGTTAAAATCTTATTTAAATTGTTTTTTTTTTGTTAACTTACCTCACGGTTAACGCAAGCCATAGGATTCGTTACAGGATACTGTGAGCTAACAGCTAAACAAACTCTTCTACATATATTAGGGCTCTTAAGAGACCAATATATGCAGAGGATGTGGTAAAGAAGAAAAGAAGAAACTCATCTTCATGTTATATGCCAGTATGAAGGATTCACAAACTATCGGAGTAGACTTCTGGGGATGAAAAAAGTCAACCAAGAAGAGTTAAGAAAACACCCTTAAAGAAAATTCTGGAGTTTTTCTAGAACACAGTACTTCTTTGTCTATCACCAGAGGGTACAATAGACCAATAGGTCGCAGTACAGGAAACTGAAAGGGGACCACCTCCGCCGAAATAACAATAATAATAATAATAACGCAAGCCGTTCTTCTGGAGAAAAACATTTTCTAAAATTGCTTTGTTTTTTTATAAATTGCTTAATCCCATTTAGTATGTACCAGAACGTGTCACTTTGCATTCTGAAGTATTCAAAAAAATTAAGTGGTTGCTCCAGCAGCCTTGGGAACAATGTATGAAATTTGCCATACTTTTCTCTCAGCAAAAATTAAATTAACCCATTCCATCCGCTCGTTCTCCAACAATAATATTTGAAGCAACGGGTTTTCTAATAACAGCAATAACTGATCATCCATTTGGATGCAAACTATGCGATTGTCGATTAAAAACTGATGACATCGGTTGCAAAACGTGTGCAGTATGACCACAAAGTCGGAAGAGGCAGTCGGCCGATGGGGTCGGGCGTGTACGGCAGTGTAAAAATCGGGCAAATACGGATGCACTGTGACCGCAGCCTAAGGACAGCTTCTGTCGGCACCTTTGAAGTTTGTTGAATAGTATTTCATCCAATATGGATCATATTATAGTTAATAGATGGCGTTAGTTAAATTGGCGCAAATTTATATAAAAGTTCAAATAGCATATGTAAAATGCAAGTATTTTAAATTATTTATATAAAAAAAAAACAAACATAAGAAGTTCAAAGTTAAAACTACGTTAGAATCGAAATAGCGTTCATATGATTTAAAATTGTCCCGCCTCGGCTATTTAAAAAAGTATTTCCAATTTTGTGACATGCGCAATGAAAATACGGACACAAAAAATGTAAGCTGTCCCTATCGTATGATCTCTATACTATGGTTTAACCACAACCACAGTATAATTTAACTATCATAATGACATAACGTGTGGTCAAAATTAGAATTATGTTTATGTTCCTAATGTGAATAATAGCTTTGCATGGAGAGAAAAATGGCCTTATTGAAAAGCGTCATTTTCCTCTTTTCAATAATATAAGGTTTAACGTATTAATTTGGATATTTAAGATCAAAACAAATAAAATCCATCAAAAAGCCATGTTTAAATTCTTAGATAAATTACAAACGTGCATTTTTTTAAATGGAAACCATAGTTGGTTATGACCTCATGAAAAAGCTTTTTTTTTTCTTTTTTCATTAATATAAGTTTTAATGTTTATTATTTTGATATTTAGGCTCAAAACAGAAAATTCATCAAAAAGTTCCAATGAAGCTATAGATGTCATGAATTTAAACAATATTGAAACAAATGAATGGTTTCATTTTACGGTGCGTAAAACATCTAACTCTTTTTCCAAAAATATTTTTATACCATCAAGTATAACCGAGTTATTAACGATTTTTTTTAAAAAAAAGCTTTAATTTTCGTTTATATCTTGCGGGCCATTGAACTTTTTTAAAACATCGAAGCATCACTGAATATGTCTCAGAAAGTGGAACAATTTGTGTAATTTAAACTTCCTTGTAGCTCTTACCGTTTACGAGATCCTAATAGTTGCCCTTCTATGTGGAGCACTCTGTATATGTAAATCATAAAATCGCACTTTTTGATTTTCATTTATTATTATAATAAATTATATTTATATATTTATTTATATATATATACAGGGAAAAATTAATAGGAATGAAAATAACCGAATATTAGCTAGCAAATTTTTGCTTGAACTATAGTCGTCCCGTTCGGGATTATCATGCATAGAATTATTAATCCAGTTGAAATATCTATCTACTCTTGTATACACTGCTGGTATGTTTGGCATTGCACAACCTACACCCCAAGATACAATACCATACTGTATATTATTATCACACACTAATGGACCACCTGAATCACCCTAAAACATGTTTAATGTAAACTCTGCATAAATATATTTATTTATTTACACTTTTATACTTCAGTCTTAAAAATTGCTGTGAAAAGTAAATTTTAAAATCATGATTTAAATACAATTTTTATGAATTCTTGTAAATAAAGACACTAAAATTTGTATTTATTTTAAAAGTAAAATAAATGTTTTTAAATATTCATGTTATATTAAAATCATTGACTTTGAAATTACTTGGATTTATTTAAATTTTTTGATTACATGGACTACGACTACACTTTATGTTTTAATGATACAATAAATGTCCAGGGTGTGCCAAGAGCTATTATATTAAATGTTCGATTTGACTACCAATTTCTTCTTAACGCTTTTTTACTCCAATGACTTAACGATCTTAAAACTGTTTAGTACAATAAAATTTTCTCTAACGATTTCAAATTTATTTTGGGTGGGTTGACATACACAACAAATTTGTTTAAATTATATACAGGGTGTGTAAAAATTGACGGAAGCGCTACACGTGGCGATGTTCTTCGTAAAATTTTAAGTCGAAAATCGTAATACGAAAATGTTGTACCATGCTTGCTGTGTCTGCAAGAGGTCCTCAAAGTTTTGACATTTAGTCCTTTAATAAGCGTTATTATTTAATACTTGCAAATGAAAAAGCTGCAATTTGGAATAAAAATAGTATTTTTTCCTAGATATTGTGTTCTTTCTTTTAAAAATTGGTGTTGAAAATATGTAAATCACTGATTTGAATGAAAATAATACATATATGGCAACATTGTCATTAGCTGTAATCTCTGTTTTTCTCGTTATTATTTCTAGTTTGTGTTTTACGATACCCAAAAGTTTGCAGCTATGTTAACTAACTGAAGGCTTTCAGTTCGAACAAATATTATAAATACCTAAGTGAAAATTGCTGATAAAAAAATGTCCAAACGCAAATCAATGTATGCAATGTTGCCAATTTTTTTTTCTTTAAATGGTTCCTGAGGCCATAGGAAGCATGGTACAACATTTTTGTATCAAGATTTTCGACTTAGAATTTTACGAAGAACATCGTCACTTGTAGCGCTTCCGCCAATTTCTACACACCCTGTATAATATAAAATTGTTGTATCAATAAATAATATAAAAAGTAATCTAAAGCAATTAGGTCTGAATATCTAGGAGGCCATTCAATGGTTTCACATTGTACAGTCTGGAAATTATTTTTGCAAAATGTGGAGGAGCCCCATCTTGCTGAAACAACCTAGCTACTTGCTTGTCTACTTGAGGCATTAAAAATGTTCGTAACATATCAAATACTGTTCACCTATTACGTTGTGATAAAGATTAAGGAATATGAATAAATAAATCTTTTTCCCCAAAAAGCGGTCGAAACCATAAGTCATTTAGCACGTGTTCGTTCTTCTGTTATTCACTTTTAAGTTTTTAATGGTATACGCGGTGTGGACAAAAAATTCGTGCACTGAATTTTTTTCTGCCGATGTGGCAACACTATAGGCTTCTATAGTGGTTTGGCATCTAGAGAAAAGCCTATGTAATTTAATCTAAACTACCATGCGCTTTCGGCTACATTCGTATGGGATCGTAGCATGACATTTAGACACGTCTTTACGGGTCGTCATCAGGGCCGTTGAGAGGGAGGGGCAGGGGGGGCTCCGAGCCCCGGGCCCGGAAGTAATTTAAGGGCCCAGAAGACCACATACTTTTTTAATTATGGTGTATTAAATATTCACGATCCACAATTCGTTTTTTTTAAATAAATTTTTAAAATAATTTATTTACTTGGGGCCCAT
Organism: Elmis aenea; assembly: GCA_947652605.1. Classification (NCBI taxonomy): domain Eukaryota; kingdom Metazoa; phylum Arthropoda; class Insecta; order Coleoptera; family Elmidae; genus Elmis; species Elmis aenea. The sequence continues at coordinate 24,358,263 of OX393581.1, read as the reverse complement.
GTAAATTTTTACCCCGGGCCCGGCGACGTCTCTCGACGCCTCTGGTCGTCATTGCAAGTTAGGTCAATATCGAGTGAGTACGTTTTTTTCTGTGTCCATATTTTTAAACGCAGTTTGTTTGCGCTGTCGAAATAGAGCGAGATGTTTTAACTATTGAATAAAAAGATAAAGGAAGGAGCGTTATAGCGATACTAAGGCGTCCAGATTAGCCTCTCAATATGGCGGATGCATGTTTCCGCTTCTCAGTGGCGTATCTAACATTTTTAAATATGTATTGGTTAATGTAAATATTTGCTTTGTTTTGAATTGAGTCTGTTATTTACTTATTTATTTCTTGTTTCGTGGTTGAGGGAATTAAAAAAACGACGGCATATTTCAATATTTGGATTGTTTATTATGATAGTTAAAAAATATGCTGTACACAAATGCACGCCACTGATATGACATACCATTTTGACAGACCACATCAAATTTTCAATACATGATTACACTACAAAATATTAATGTCTACTTACCTATGAAACGTAATCTTTTAATCTTCTACATTTTTTGACCTAGTAAGACTACAAGATCTGCAGCTAACCATTTTAGCACACAAAACCCTAAATTTCTTGACTGATTAGCCGCGTACTCACTTTGCGAGGCTGCCTCGAGCCTCGCGAGCCAAGCCTCGCAGCGTGTGGACGTGCCTCGCGGTAAGCGGAGCGCGCTCACCGCCTCGCGCGAGGCAGGCTCGACCCGAGCCACCGATTGTCGGTTTTTCTGTTATGCTCAAAGGCGCCTCGACATACATGCCTCGACTAGTCAGGACGTGCTAAAAACGGTTACATCGAGCACTCGTGTTAACGTTGCATTTTTTACGAATGAAATTGTCAACTTTTTATAATACGATAACTTAAATAATATTGTACATATTTTATTTGATTTCAAATGACACTCACTTAATAAGACCTTCTGTCCTCTTATTTATGATGTCTATAAAGTATTACTTTTTTACTCGTTTCTGCAAATATTCCTATTTTGGTGTGACAATTAAGGGTTCATTATTAAAAGATGTGTCTCTAATTAAAGAATTTCCACCTTCAAACCGTTTGCGATATACATAATTCTTTAACCCACCAACGTTTCCGTTTTCGTGGTTTTTCCTCTAATAAATGATAAATAAAAATAAAACTTGCTGCTGCCGTACGAACGTTTTCTGCCATTGCCTCGACCGTACTAATTTTGGCTCGATGTATTTTGTATCTTGGGCTGACTCGGCTCGCGCGCCAACCTCGCACCCACATTCCAGCCATGGCTCGCGAGGCTGCCTCGCGAGGCAGCCTCGCAAAGTGAGTACGCGGCTATTGACCTGTCAAAACCGGCCGCCATCAGAGGCCATTTATGTCGTAATTTCCGTCGCCGCCCAAACGCTACAGTAGTATTAAAAGCTCCTTCCTTTATTTTTTTATTCAATGGTTTTAACCGAGCAAAGAATCGACATCTAATTTTTTATGAAACTCGGTAAAAGCGGGCGGGAAATTCAGGAAATGTAAGAAACTGTATATGGGGAGTCAGCCATGAAGCGTAGATTTGTGTATAAATGAGTAGATCGTTTTCTGGAATGGAGGAGAGCTTCGATGACTACGCGCCAGAGGGTCGCCTTCCAACGTCAAGTGTTGATGAATACATTAAACGTGTTCACGATTTGGTGATGTCAGAACGTCGCACTAAAACAAGAATGATTGCTACTAAACTGGGGTAGTAAAGGTAGTGTTCAAACGATTTTAAAAGAAGATTTAAATATGCCAAAGCTATGTGCAAAAATCGTTCCGAAAGTTTTGACTCAGGAGCAAAAACAACAACGTGTTGCTTGTTGCCAAGACTGGATGGTGACTGAAGAAGGTTAAAATTTCTTGCAAAGGGTGATAACTGCAAATGAATCATGGCTTTATGTGTATGATCTGGAAACAAAAAGACAGAGTGAAAAGTGGAAGCACGTTGGTTCGCCTCGCAGTAAAAAGCGCGCAAGAGTCGTTTAAAAATCAAGACCATGCTGTTTTTTTTTTTTTTGTTATATTCGAGAAGTTGACCACAAATTTATTCCACAGTTAATGCCGCATTTATGTGGAAGTTTTTACACGTGTGCTTGAACGTATGCGACGTGCAAGACCTAAATTGTGGACGGAAAAGAACTGTATTATGCATCACGATAACGCAGCCTCTCTCGGCGCTTATTGTGCGTGGGGTGTTCGCCAAAAACAACATGATAACCACGGATCAACCGATCAACCTCCCTATTCGCCTGATTTAGCCCCCTGCGACTTTAAACGTGAAACGACAAGACTGCTAAAGGACTTAAATTCGCATGACATGCAACATTGTTTTCAACAATAGAAAAACGTTGGGCCAAGTGCATTCAGTTGTACGGCGTACAGGAATAATTAAAATTAGATTTTTGGTGCACTTAGTGCACGAACTTGTTGTCCACATGTTGTAATATCGTGCAATATATAAATGTGTTGTGTGAATCATCAAGGTAAAACACAGCTTAAGTGTTTTATAATAATAATCAATAAAAATGTAAAAAAGGGCCTTTGGGTTCGACTTTTGGTATACCCTGTACAAAGGGTGATTGAAATTCGAGTTTAAGCATGGGAATCTCGCTTATTATTATAGCTGAAGTATAGGTTTAAATTTGGAAAAGTTGCTAAATTCGGTGCTTTTTATTAGTACATGCACAGGGTGATTGATTGAGACCGGTACTTAAAAATATATGAATAATGAAAAAGGGTATGGATATGAAATTTTGGTTATGACCATAATGGCATCTGGTCTGTTTATTGAAAATATTTTCAAGATGGCGACACTTCCGAAAATACCGAAAGTTGACGTCTGCTTTCTTATTTCAAATACAGTGGTTTATTTTTTATTAGCGTTCCCTATACCTAAGGCAGTCATTTTTAAAATTTTTGGACTTTTTTGAAAATTCTTTGATTTTCATCGTGATGCTTAATATTATCTAACCCCTCTGGACAAGTATTAGTTAGTAATCATAGATATGGTCAATACATTATGAATATGTGAATTTATAGTAAGCTGTTTAGTTTGAGTAGCTATAGACAGTTGTTTATAAAGAAATTATTTTTGATGAAAATGATATAACATGTAAAAATTATTATCACTAAAAAATGTAATAAAGTCAAACCATATATAGCATTTATACAGTCCACTATGTCGTTCCATGGTTTGGTCCTTCGAGCCGGATGATAATACTATTAAATATATTACAATAATTATCGTCAGTACAAGAACTCAAGATTTTCGTTGAATAATCTATTCGTTCAACACGTCTCAAGAGTTTCGTTAAATAATCTATTCGTTCAACACGCTAACTTGCCAAGACACGCTGCCCAGTCGATCAACGGTCATCGCTAGATGTACCGAGGTTAGGGATAAAAAAGTCTACGCATTTTGTCTAGTTTCGTGAGTACTTCCTTTGTACTTTGCTTTACACCGACTTTCTATTTGTGATTTGTTCACGGTCGAGTTATTTTGAAACATTTACGATATTTAATAAATTATAATTATAAATAAAATTACATTCGTATTCACTTTAATTTCTTTAGCTGTACATCGAAGTTTGTAGCAATGGAGTCTGATATTTTATTACTAGAAAGCGCGGTAGCCTAAATCGCAAAGTTACAAACTTTGTCAAGTTTGTTAACACTATAAACAAAGATGTAGCTACAAAAAAGCAAATTGATGAACTTGAATTAAGATTTTCACAATTCGAATTAATACTATCAGAATTTGAAGGTATATAAACAGACATTGAATGTTCTTGCAAGGATAACGATTTAGATGATCACTATAAATATAGAGATGAGTTTGTAGATCAATATCTTGCTACCTTAGTGTCATCAAAATTACTTCTAAAAGATTGTAAGCCTGAAATTGATAATACGTCTGTCATTTCAGCAGTTCCTAGCAATGCTAACAGCAGTGTTAACAACATTGTTAACAGTAATAGCAACAATATTGTCAATTCATGCAATAATGCAGGGGTTAAGTTACCTATTATTAACCTTCCAAAATTTGAAGGCTATTACAAAAATTGGTTGGGTTTTAAAGATATTTTTGAATCATTGATTCACAACAATAATGATATTAATGAAATTCAAAAGTTCCATTATTTAAGAGCTTCGCTTGCCTCTGAACCGTTAAAGGTGATTCAATCTTTAGATTTTTCCAGTCAAAATTACAATGACACTTGGAAATTGCTTTGTGAAAGGTATAATAATAACCGCCTATTAGTTCACAATCATATCAAATCTCTATTTGACTTGCCAATTATACCAAAAGAAACAGCATACGGAATATAATTGAAAGTGTTTCAGAACATCTAAGAGCTTTAAAATCTTTGAAACAACCCACCGATTCTTGGGACACTCTTATTATACAGGGTGCGGCAACATAACTTCCTTTTTTCAAAACGCAATAAAACCCATTCTATGAATCAGATTTAAAATTTTTTTTTAAAATAATGTAGATACATAACTAAAGTTTTGTTTTACACAGTTTTGAAAATCATATCAGGTAGGTGACACCCCCCCATTGTCCAAACACTGAATAAGCCGATTTCTGGCGTTTGTAATGACCGTGCAATTGTCATAAATGATTAAAATGTTTCGTTTCTATTTTACGTTATAAATGTACTTAAAAACACATAATTCCATGCTTAGTTTAGTTTTTCCTGAATGTGCACATTCTTGCAACTTTGCATTGAATTACACGGTCAAGGGAGTTCAACTTGCGAACGTACAAGAAAACATATTATGTAACTTGGTAGTAGCTGATAAGATATCTTAACATTTAGATGTATCGTTAACTTTTAACTTTAAAATAAATCACTTCAATATTATTCTCTTGTAATTCATCTTCGACGAGTCGGTCCCATTTTATAACACAATTTCTGCCCGGATGTTGGCCTTCAGGTCCTGTAGGGTCCGTGGACGGTTGACATAAACGCGCGATTTCATAAAACCCCGCAAAAAAAACGCAAAGGGCCAAATCGGGGAAGCGGGCTGGCCACTCCAAATCGCCCCTTATTGAGATGAGGCGTTCCGGGAAGTGTTCCCTCAAAACATTCATTGATGCCCTTGAAGTGTGAGCCGTTGCTCCGTCCTGTTGGAACCATATGTTCCCTAAGTTCAATGCACCAAGTCGTGGAAGAAAAAATTCCTCCAACATGTTGCGATCACAGAACATCCGTTCGAAAAGTAGGCCTCTACGGCAAACGCACGCTCCTCACTGTTCCAGCGCATGATGGCGACGACCGACGTAGGGAACAAAACTTTAGAAGCACGCCTATCGAATGACACTACTACTGTCACGCTACGAATTCTACAGCCTGAATGGGGCGCATTTCAAAAAAGGAAGTTCTGTTGCCGCACCCTGTATATCTAATTACCACTAAATTATCATTTCTTAAAACTATCAGTTAAGGATAGAATCACAAAAGTAAAGGAATTGAAATTGTGAAAATTGTCTTTGGTCTGGACATCAAGTTAACAAATGCCGTTCTAGACTGTGTAAAAAATGTAATAAAAAACACAATTCTTTACTACATTTTGATCAAAATCAAAATATTGCTATAGATACCAATTCTTCAACTAATAGCGGTATAGCTAACCAATTTAATCCTGTTGCTTTAACATCAAAAAATAATGCTCATGTTCTACTTACCACTGTCATGTTGACAGGTAAAGACAACAATGGCAATAGTTATCAACTAAGAGCTCTCCTAGATTGTGGGTCTCAATCTAATTTCATCACAGAAAGGCTGTGCAAGAAACTCAATTTAAAATTGACTCCTACTGACATTTCTGTTGTTGGATTAAATACCATCACTTCTAATATCAATTCTAAATGCTGTATTACTATACAGTCAAATACTAGTAAATTCAATTCTAAATTAAAATGTCTTGTTATACCTACTATAACTAGTAACTTACCTTCAATTCATTTTGATATCTCAAGCTGGAAGATTCCAGAAAACTTACCTTTAGCTGACCCTGACTTTAATTTCTCTCAGGAAGTCGATTTACTGTTGGGAGCAGGGCTCTTTTGGAGTGTTTTATCGAACCATGTGCTTAAGCTAGGGTCCGACTTACCTGTTTTACGCAGTACTTTACTGGGTTGGATTGTAACTGGTCATTTAAATTAAACATCCGCTAATATCAATTGTTACTTTACTAAAACTAACACATTAGACGAGAATCTCAGATCATTTTGGGAAATCGAGGATAACTTCGATTCACCTACTTTGTCGCATGATAATAGCGAATGTGAAAAACATTTCTATGAAACCATCGATCGCTATTCCGATGGCAGATTTATTGTGAAAATACCATTAGTATTCTCCATCTTTATTGGGTGATTCAAAAGATATCGCTGTAAAACGTCTACTTCAATTAGAACGTAAATTTCACTCTCAACCTAATCTTAGAAATGAATATATTCAATTTTTAAATGAATACCAAAGTATGGGTCACATGTCATTGCTGCATGGACTATCAGTTCCTGATAATTCATATTTTTTGCCACATCACGGTGTGATTAAACCCGAAAGTACCACCACAAGGCTTAGAGTGGTCTTTAATGGTTCTTTACCTTCCTCTTCAGGTTGCAATACATAGGACCTACCATTACTGATGATCTATTTTCAATTCTATTACGATTTCGACAATATCCATTCATTGTCACTTCAGATCAGGGATGGAAAACGTAACGTAACGATACCCGATAACGTTATAATAACGATTCAACTATAATTTTTTATACAATAACGTAACGATATTTTTATAACGTTATATAACGTTATAATAACCGATAACGTTTCGTTAAAAGTTATTTTGTATCGTTATTCTCTATAAATTAAATTCTTATATGGCGACCTTTTTATTTTCTGAAGATATAATATTTTGTTTGTATTTTAGAAATTAAAATGAAAATAAAATATCTCAACCTCAACGTAATTTTGTAGGTACTATTTTTTAAATTTACATTTACAGATCCCAAAAATAATTTCAGAGTTACAAATAAAAATTATTTTTATACAGCATGTTTCTTAAATAATGTGAAAAAATTCGGGAGGTGATACTTAATCGAAAATTAAGAGGGGTCTTTCATATTTTGTTTTTCTTTAGGGTCTCCTTTCGGAGTTACACCCCCCTAAAGGGGATCGGTAAAATTGGGTTTTTATTTTATTTCCCAAATTTGGATAAATGTGGGAGATTTATACTTATAAAAAGGTTTCCCATAGTAATATTTTTAATTATCTCCCACCTTCACAGGGGGCTGAAAAGTGCGACCCCTGTTGGTTTTTTTATCAGGACTTTTTGGTGGGTTGAAATCTAGTAATTTTAAAATTTCTTTAAAAACTTGATTTATTTAGAAGTTTTTTTTATTATTTAACTGTTCTCGTTAAACCTACAGTTTTTGAGTAAAAAATTATATGAATGAACATGAACTATCAAATATTCCAATATAAAACGATATTGGATAGAAGTGACGGGTGTAATTCGTTTTGACGCTTACGCGGCGACAACGCTAAAACGCTCGTCAATTCTACCCAATATGAACATAAACATCATATTCACTCATTTAATTGTTTACTCAAAACTGTAAGAATTACGAGAAAAACTAAAGATTAAAAAAAGGTTCTAAATAAATCAAACTAACAAAAATTTTTTTTTGCAAAATTCCAAAACACCAAAAAATTCTGATTAAAAAACTAACAGGGGTCGCACTTATCAGCCCCCTATGAAGGTGGGAGATGATTGAAAATAATACTATGGGAAACCTTTTAATAAGTATAAAACATCTACCAAATATCATTCTCCTACATTTATCTAAACTTGAGAAATAAAATAAAAAACTAATTTTATCGCTTCCCTTTAGGGGGGTGTAACTCCGAAAGGAGACGTCTAAGAAAAAATTGTTATATAAAAGACCCCACTTTATTTTTAATAAGGAATCACCTTCCGAATTTTTTCGCATTATTTAAGAAACACCCTGTATATCATAATTTATGTAACGTTATATAACGTTATATAACATAACAATTCATTTTTTAACGTTATGTAACGAAAACAAATAATAAATAATGTTATACAATAACGTAACGATTTAAAACGTTATTCCATCCCTGCTTCAGATATAATGAAAATGTACAGGCAAATCCTAGTACATCCTTCAGATAGATCTTTACAACAAATTGTTTGGAGAAATTCTCCTGAACAAGAAATCTCAATATACGGTGACGTATGGGACGTCCTCTACCCCATATCTTGCAATAAAATGCTTGAACGCTTGAAGTATTTAGCTGAATTGAATAAGTCTTCTTACCCCTTGTCGTCAGTTATCATTGACAGAGACTTTTACGTGGATGACCTAATCACAGGTTTGAACTCTGAAAATGAAGCCATTCATCGTTGCCAAGAACTTAATTCAATTCTTAATTCAGCTCAATTTACATTACGAAAATGGCACTTCAATAATAGTAGTAACATTTTAAAATTCTTACATGACAGTAATGAACCCCACAGTGTCATTGATTTAGGTGATCACTGATCAGCCTATTAAAATCTTAGGTATATAACAAACCATGGAACAACATAGTGGACTGTATAAATGCTATATATGGTTTGACTTTATTACATTTTTTAGTAATAATAATTTTTACATGGTATATCATTTTCAGCTTACTATAAATTCACATATTCATAATGTATTGACCATATCTATGGTTACTAACTAATACTTGTCCATACTCCCCGCGTTGAACAGCAACAATAATTGTTCAATATACAAATAAATATAACATTCAAGTTAAACAGGTAAGTATTAGGAGTATAAAATAAAGTAATTCAAGAAAGTTAGGATTTATTTTCAGTTTATTTCCTTTGTGGGTATAGGCAACGGGCTAAGATTTATTACAGCACGCTTAAACACACCGATGGCAGTTTTCACCTTTACCACTCGAAACACATTATCATCACCAGGAAACACTTCCACCACTCTACCAAGTGGCCATTGGTAAGTATGTAAATTATTGTCTTTTAGTAGCACTAACGTACCTACATCTATGTTAGGTGACGAAGAAGTCCACTTATTGCGCTGTTGCAGCAAAAGTAGATAATCACGGGACCACCTCTTCCAAAAACTTCTTTTTAATTGTTGAAGAAACTGATACCTATTCAGGCGATTAATCGGCACCTTGTTCAAGTTGAGGTCAGGGATATATAACAATATAAAACGATTCATTTTGGTGGTTATTGTGGTTTGTTTATGTTCATTTTGGGTAGAATTGACGGATGTAATTCATTTTGACGTTTACGCGGCGACAACGCTAAAACGCCCGTCAATTCTACCCAATATGAACATAAACATTATGTTCACCCATTTAATTTTTTACTCAAAAAATGTAGATATTACGAGAAAAGTTAAAAAATTTTTTAAAAAATCTAAATAAATCAAACTCAAAAAAAAAATTTAATTGCAAAATTTTAACTCACCAAAAGGTTCTAATTAAAAAACCAACAAACAACTTTTCAGCCCCCTGTGAAGGTGGGTATTACCCTTGACTGTAATAAAGGGTATTACTATGGAAAACCTTTAAATAAGTGCAAAACCTACCAAATGTAATTTTCCTACATTTATCCAAATTTGAGAAAAAAAAATAAAAACCTAACATTACCAATCCCCTTTACGGAGGTGTAACTCCGAAAGAAAACGTCTAAGGAAAAAAAATTATATAAAAGACCCCCCCCTTAATTTTCGATAAAAAATCACCTCCCGAATTTTTTCGCATTAATAAGGAAACGTTATGTTGTTATGTAACATAACGATTCATTTTTTTAATGTTATTTACAACGTTATGTAACGAAAACAAATAGTAAATAACGTTATACAATAACGTAACGATTTAAAACGTTATTCCATCCCTGGCTACAAGTCACAAAGGTTTTGAAATTTGTGGTTGATATAAACATCAAAAATTTTTGAACATAAATAACAACAATACAGTCGGAATCAGCAGTAATGTAGTATTATTGCTGTTTATCTTATGTTCAAAAACTTTTGATGCTCATCTCAACAACAAATTTAAAAACCTTGGTCACTTGTACCACATGAGTTTTACAAGGTTTAATGGTGCCTGTCCACCTGAGAGTAAACAACTCTCGATAGCAGCGTCGCCAAGGATACAGCCAATCGCGAGTTACTCTCAGGGGCTGTATCCTTGGCGACGCTGCTATCGAGAGTAGTTTACTCTCACGTGGACAGGCACCATTACACCTTGTTTTTTTTTTGTTTTCACAGCTTTCTATGATTTTCTTAAAAAAATATTAAAAAATACTTCATAACTTGCGTATTATTGAAAATAAATACATCAACCATTATACCGGGTGTAACTGAAATCAGGCTCACCCCCTTTTTTTCTTTAGTTTTAAACTTAGACAAATGAAATTTTAGATATGTAATATGTGCAAAAAACTGGATTATTTGATCATAGGTACACTTTTGTTTCAAAATGACCCTAACTTTGTTACTTTAAATGGAACACCCTGTATATTTTTACATTTTTGGAAAGAGGAAGCGATTTTGGATACAATTGCACCATTTTGGTTAATTTTTATAACCTCAAATAATTTTTTATTAAGTGTGCCGTGACCCGCATAAATTAAATTTTATGTCAACAAGTGTACAAAAAATGGTTTTGTAAATTTTAATTGACATTTAGGCTGCTTAAATAGACCTTAAAGGTTACGAAATTGATTTTTTGACAAAAAGTCAATTTTTTTAAATGGAACGATGGTGGCTCATGCGGTTATTTAAATAGAGTATTTTCTGGCGAATTCAACAATACCAATAACTTGGTATTTTTATTAGGAGCATGCATTAAAATTTCAAATTATTGTAAGATTTTGGTAAGATATCCTAATAATCATAGTTGACTATGCCAAATGGCAACAAAACAAATACTTTTTTTTGTGTTTTTTTACAAAAACGTTTGATGGACACTTGTTGACATAATAAAATTTAATTTATAGGGGCCACGGTACACTTAATAGAAAATTTAATTTTCGTCAAAAAATTATTTGAGGTTATAAAAATCAACCAAAATAGTGCAGTTGTATTCAAAATTGATTCCTCTTTCCGAAAATGTAAAAATATACAGGGTGTTCCATTTAAAATAACAAAGTTAGGGTAATTTCCGGCAAAACCGGAAGTGAAACAAAAGTGTACCTATGTTTAACTAATCCAGTTTTTTGTACATATCACATGTCTAAAATTTCATTTGTCTAAGTTCAAAACTAAAGAAAAAAAGTGGGGTGATCCTGATTTCAGTTACACCCGGTATATTTCGAGCGAGAAAAAAAAATAAGGAATTTAAATAGGCCATGGCCGACTATCGCTTCCATTTAAAAAAAAGTAACTTTGTGTCACAATTTTTTAACGGCGAGCGTAAAAAACTTTTTTAATATAATCAAATTAAACATAAAAATATCTAAAATTAATCTCCATAAATATTTTCGATATTTACAACAATAACGGAGATATGACACATTATGAATATAACAAAAAAACACTTTTTATTCAATAACTCGAAAACCAAAAATGATAGAATATTTTTGAAAACGGTTCTAAGTTTGTCTCAAAAAACTGCACATTTTTGGTAATTTAACCGTTTCTCTATCTTAAATATTAACCGAGATACCCATGCAATCCCATCGAATTTGGACCACCCTGTACATTTTATGCAAGACAAAAGCTAAAATAATTTTTTTTTAATTTGTATCTTGAAATAATACCTTATCATATAATCAATTTAACTTAAAGAAATTGAGTTTTGTCCTACCTGGCAAGCATCTTTTCCTCCAGAAGCGTATAATGTACATAGTTGTCTGTTACTAATACTATACCGGGGACCAAATATGTGTTTACATGTTCGAGTTCGTATAATAGGTAACTCTACTATTGTCAACATTGGATTGAGCATATCGAAATTTTCTAAAGGAATACATTAGGTTCTCTACAAAAACCCAAGATTTTAAACTTAAAATTAATTCTTACTATCATCGGTTTTTTTTTGCTTCTGTGAACCCCATCCTAATACCTGGCATTCTGAATAACGTGAATTTACATCCTTCCCTTTTAACAAAAATTCATCGGGAAGTGTTACATATTGTATAACTTCACTTTTATGTATAGGGTTTTTTACCTGCAATGTTAATTTTTATTAAAATAAATGAGTGAGTAGTGTTTCATAAAAACTACTTTCAAAAATAGTATTACATCATTAAAAACACTATAAAACAAAGTATAGCGTTATGTGTAAAAAAAAAAATATTATAGCAATTAGATGTTCGGGCGTCACTAGATGATCAACATTTTTTTTTTTTGGTAATGTATGTTGTCACGGACCAGCGTGGCTGTCATATACAGGGTGGTCCACTTTTATGTAGCAGGACTTTAACAGTCGATACAAAAACTTATTTTAATATTCCATATCAACGTGCAGGGCCGGCCCAAGGCATGATGCAAGTGATGCAGCATCAGGGCGCCCCCTTAAGGGGGCGCCTTACAAGATTATTTCTTTAAATAAAATGTGTGCTGTTTTTAAAATTTTAAAATGTCAACCAAATTTAATGTCAAAATGAATTTTATTTTAAATAAGCTAGTGTAAAAATAAATTTAAAACACGTGCCAGTATGGATGAGGCTAAATTTGAACCGCGCGCCAACACAGAACTCGACTAATCAGAGAGTGGGCAAAGCTCTGTGATTCAATTTAAATATAAGTGATATGAGAGGACAAGGCTACGATAAAGGCGCAAATATGACAGGTAAAAATAAAGGAGTTCAAAAGCATATTCAAAATTTAAATCCCAGGGCTTTCTTTATTCTGTGCCTGCGCATTCGTTGAATTTAGTTGTGAATGATGCCGCAAAAATGAATGTCGAAACAATTAGTTTTTTGGCTTTATTCAAGAACTTAAATTTTTTTTAGTAGTTCTACTAAGAGATGGGACATTTAAAAAAATATTTTATCAAAATTAACATTAAAACCTTCATCTGCAACTAGATTGGAATCTAGAGTTGAAGCACTGCGACCATTAAGATACGAAAATATACGACGCATTAATAGACATTTTTGATAATAATAATGACTACAAAGTCGACATGGCACAAAGTTTAGCTAAAAAAATTAAAAATTTTAAATTTATTTGTTCTACTATTTTTTAGTATGAAGTATTTAACAGATTAAATGTGGTAAGTAAAATGTTACAAGGTGTTAAGCAGCATTTAAAAAGTGCATTATTTGCATTAGACGAATTAATATATTTCATAAAGGAATTAAGAACAGATAAAGGTTTTAATGAAATTTTAGAATCTGCAAAAGAACTAGCTACAGAGTTAGAAATTGCACCAAAAATTATTCCGTCAAAAAATGTACGAAGACGTAATATAAAGAAACAATTAAGTTACGAATCTGCCGATGAAACAACGATTGGTCCTAAAGATAAATTTAAAATATCTTTTTTTCAATGTTATTTTAAATAAATACTACAGTACTGAACTCTTTAGAAGAAAGATTTAGCCAACTTAAAAATCACAATGATAATTTTAATTTTTTTACGATATCAAAGAGATAAAAAATATGGACAAAGAAATTTTTAGAAAACATTGTAACGATATCGGAAGTATGCTTACGGATGGTACAGACAAGGATATAAGTGCATTAGAATTATTTGGTGAATTAAAGGTTTTTTGGTGACTTTGTAGATCTTAAATACTTATTCAGATACAATTGACATATTAAATTTTATTTGTGCCAACAATTTGGAGTGTGTATTTGAAAATGTAACCATTGTTCTACGAATTTTTTTATAAATAAATAAAGAAATTATTGATGAACTTGCTAGCATAAAAGCCAGGAAAGTAAAATTTTAATATTATGTTTGCTTATAAATTTTATTTTGTTAAGAATTTAAGAATTTATAATAAGAGTAAATCCGTTTTGTTTTAAGTATACTACTTAGTACCTACTTATGTAGTGTTTTATGTAATTAATTCCATTACATACTCTATAAAGATTTATATTAAATTAAATTATTAATAACAATATCATATTTTTATTATTTTTCTTACCCGAAAATTAGCCACTTTTGTCTTTAAATATATATATAGGGGGGAGGGGGGGGCGCTATAGAGTACCTCGCAGCAGGGCGCCGACTACCCTAGAGCCGGCCCTGTCAACGTGGGTCCATAAACGCTTCATTTTAAAGATACAGGGTGTTGAAATTTTCGAAAAAATATAGATAATTTTTAACCGTTTACCAACCAGTAGATATATTTAAACCAAATTTGGTATACAGCACCACCTTACAGGTTACCACATTCGGTGAAAATGTCAACACAAATGGCAACCAGTGGCGGAGTTGTGGGAGTTCAGTTTCAATAAATTTTATAAAAAACTAGTACGGCCCTATTCAAAATCACACTCGAACTTGTTACTGAATAGAGCATTTTATTCTAAACAAAAGTGCCTCTTGACTTTTTTTCGTATCTGTCACCGTTTGGCGTGAAATTTGATTTATTTTACTATTATCGCGAAAAATTTGCTCATAAATTCGATCTAAAAATATCGCTAATGTTCGAAATAAGGAAGTAATTACCGATTTTTGAGTTTTTAATAATGAAATACGCTAATAATGAGAAAAAAATCCGCTACGTTAACGATTAATGATCCACATTTTGAGGTTTGAGCATTTACTCTGCAACTTGTAAAGTCCTGCTACAAAAAAGTGGACCACCCAACCACCCTGTATAAACGCTATGTTCACATGTAAGCGTTTGCGCGTAAAACTCATCATCAAGGTTTGCAATCCACTATTTAAAATTACAATTTAAAAAAAGCTTTAACCGACCTTTAACCTCACCCTCATTCACTTGGTCAGAAATAAAGAGGCAGGTTAAAGATTGGTTGAGGTTTTTTTTTCTTTAAATGCATAGGTTTAAATAAATGTAGGCCATAAGTGTATAGTAGGTTACAATCTTCAATAAATAGTTTTGAGCACAAACGCTTACAAGTGAACACAACGTTCATAAATGACGACCACGCTGGCCATGACAAACAGATTACTTCTTTTTTGTAATGAGAACATTAACTTAGGAGAGAGTCGCTGCCGAAAGTAAGAGTCAAAAATGTCTAAAACAACACACTTTAGCCCCAAGCTGACAACGCAAACAAAATCCAGAAACCAGGCATGAGGCGACGAGCCCCGTCGAGCAACTAAAAATTGCACAATGAAAAATATCCTGAAAATAATTGCGTTCACGCACGGGCGATGAAAAATCGTCGGTAAGTTCATTTGTAAAGATGAACTTTAACGAAATAGCTTGTGTCGCTGCTCAAATTTTAAGAAAACGAAACTGCAAACAATAGGGGGTACATCCAAACGTTAATCAAAGGCTGTTAAACAACACCTATTGTAAAAAGTTCATTCTCTTACGGAATCATCCTAGAAAATTGTTTAATTACTTTAGAATGAGTTATGACAGTTTTGATAAACTACATTGATTTTGATTAGAGCTCGAATTACATATAAAAATACTTCCATGCATAATGCGGTTTTTAATATACAAGCCTGGCCGTTTTTTTTTAAATTTCAGAAATTAAAAAAATCCGTATCAAAAGACATGACTTATGTCTTTTGAACAAGTGATACAACGAAAACACTGTTTACAGTTTGTTCAAGTTATTGGTTAACACTGATTAAAACTGTTGTACATCTCAATATTTAAATAATAAATTAATGTTATCACAAAGCTGCCATTGGTCAATGTAGAAATGCATTTGTACTTGAAAATACATGTTTGCAAACGGAAGTGGAAAATCCGTGTTACAAAAGGGTCTTAAACTACCTACAATTAAGAAATTATATTCATTTCGGTAACCGATTGTTTGGAACCCCATTTAAATATAACTCCGTTTATAAACGAAATGAAATGTTTCATAACTTTATAAACATATCGTAAATTTTATCGCTTAGGCTTAGAATATAAAACTGAATGATTTAATAATTCAATAAGTTTACAACACCTGCTCTCAGTGGCGTAGCTAGAGTTTGTGCCACCCGGGGCGGCCCCTGAATTTGTCGCCCCTCTAAATAAGGGTGTCAAACTCTAGATCATCAAAAAAAAGTTAGATAATGTAGAGTAAGTACTTTACCAGCATCCAAAATTACAGTTTTACGGCAGAACCTTTTCTGATTTTTATTTGTTTTAATCAGATCGCCCCCATCCTCACGAAATTATTTTTAATAAGGGTAAAAACTTTCACTGATAGTTCCATTTAGGTAAAGAAACACATGCATTGTATATTTAGCAATATTAGCCTTGCCTAGCCACGACCCCAAATATAATATAAATTATAAAGGATTTTATATACCAGTAAAATTGCACTAATTATCACACACTTAGTTAGGCCAGTTGCGTACGACCGATATTTTTATCACATACTTAAAAACTTTATAAAAATGATTGTATTTACATACAAGTAATGAAAAATCGTACGTCTTTTTCTGGTGCCCTATGATTTGAAAGTTGTCTTACCACTGTTCGAAACTTTTGTACATCTCCATTTACAGATACAAATAATTGAACGAATGTTATTGCTATGCGACAATTGGTTATTATAAAAAGGGATTTATACCTCAAACCAAATGTTTGAAATATAACGAAAGTGAAATATCCCTGTTACGATAGAATTTAAAGCTGCATGGAATTTAATGCCCAAAATGAATGAAATGTTTCATAATTTTATTGAATGGTTGGTGTTGGTACCCTATCATACATTTTATTACTTGGAATTTCTGTCGTTACAAGGGGGCGGGTTTTCAGTGTAGCCAGGTCGACAAACCCGTTTTATTCTCTAACTTCGATAAGAATTCCATTTTTTTTTTAATTTTTATGAATTTAATAGCGCTAGTGCCGGTACTGATTGGTCCGCACCCCCCCCCCTGCTACGCTACTGCATGCTCTTGTTATACAATGAAAATGGCGAATTATCTTAACACTGTCATAAAACATGTTGTGTATTATATTTTCCAGGGCGATAATTTCATCGCCTGCAAAATAGTTCTGGACGCAATTTTAAAATCGTCCGTGCACTCATTTACTTTAGTGCGATTCGTTTTAGGCGACAAAAATTGCCCCTAAAATATCGCCCGTGCGCGACAGGCTTATAGTTACTTACAAAGCCGCATATTTTTATCACGCAACTAAAAATTGCACGATGAAAAATCGTCGGTAAGTTCATTTATAAAGATGAACTCTAACGAAACAGCTTGTGTCATTGCTCATTTTCTATTTCGAAAATTAAAAAATCCATATTAAAGGACATGACTTCTGTCGTTTGAACAACTGAATCCTGAATCAACAAAAATAGCTAGTTCACGTTATTGGTTTGCTAGTTTTCTTAGCACTGATTAAAACTTTTGTACATCACAATATTCATATAATAAATTAATGTCATCACAAAGCTGCCATTGGTCAATAAAGAAATGCATTTGTACCTGAAAATACGTGTTTGCAAAAGGAAGTTGAATATGCGTGTAACAAAAGGATTTAAAACCTACAATTTAGAAATTATACTTATTCAGGTAGGTAAACGATTGTTTAGAACCCAATTTAAATATATCTCTGTTTGTTTATTGCATTAACTAAATAAAATGTTTCATAACACCCTGTGAACTAGCTCTTAACAAGCGACTATTTATCGCCTGCGCGCGTACAAGCATTAAAACGTGTATTCTATTTTCCAGGGCGATAATTTCATCGCCTGCAAAATAGGTCTGGACGCAATTTTAAAATCACGACGATTTTAAAACCGTCCGTGCGCTCACACTCATTTACTTTAGTGCGATTCATTTTTGGTAACTAAAAATTGCCCCTAAAATATCGCACGAGCGCGACAGGCCTAACTCAACCGAACAAAGAAAAAAAACATGCAATAGCGGTGGCGGTCGCTATCACGATAATTAGTAACCTGGTTACGTAGTTAAGTAACGTGGTTACTTATTATCGTGATCGCAATCGCCGGTGTGAGTTGATTTTTAGAAAACAAAGGTGAACGCAATACGTAGCGGCGGCAGTTAATACATATCTATCAAAAAATCAAAAAGTAAGCACACAAAGGTGACAGCGGCACGTTGTATCGTCGTTTCCACTGGAACCGGAAGTGAAACAATAGTATACATAATGTTCACATTTCACATAATCTGGTTTCTTACACATATCATTTCTAAAATTTCATTCATCTAAAACCAAAACTAAAGAAGAAAAGGGGGTGTACCAGAACTCACAAGGGAAGGTCACGATACGTTGTCGCTAGAATTTGATTCCGGCTGTGTTTATTACATCAAGGGCATCAAAACTAAATGTTCTGCAAAGTTATACGTGCCACTGGCCACTACCTTCGGAAAAATAGGGGAAAAACTGAAAAATTGGTACAAAAAGGTAATTTTTGCGATCGCGTTGGCCATGAAACCGTCAGAGATAAAATCGAAACTCTTCTATTTACCAATAGGCGCATCCTTTGCAAGTAAAATAGTGCAAAGTTTTTGAAAAAATCTTGAACGGTTCCCGAGAAAAACGTCAAAAACGAAACCCCTGCATAAACGCTATGAATTGAGAAGTTGTCGTATATCCGTATTACTATATCTGTGCGACTTGCATAGGCGTTTAACATAGGGAAAACAGTTTTTACAAAGGCTTCGTTTTTTGCGTTTTTCTTCGGAACCGTTTAAGATTTTTTCAAAAACTTTGCACCATATTACTTGGAAAGGATGCGCGCATCGGTAAATAGAAGAATTTCGATTTTGTCTCTGACGGTTTCATGGACAACGCGATCGCAAATATTATTTTTATTAATCAGCTGTTCAGTTTTTCCCCTATTTTTCCGAAGGTAATGGCCAGTGGCACGTATAACTCTGGAAAACATTTAGTTTTGATGCCCTTGATGTAATAAACACAGCTGGAATCAAATTCTAGCGACAACGTATCGTGACCTTCCCTGGTCAGTTACACCCGGTATAAAAACACACTCCGCATTTATAACTTACTTTAATTAGGCCAATGTCATTAAGGTAATGTGCAAATGAATATTTTGGGTGTTTGTACACAGTTTTTATTTCACGAAATTCTCCACGTTGGTTTATAACGCTTGAAACACCAGCAGTTACTATATACAATCTTGGGTCCACCAATTTGGTTGATCTGCAGATAAATGTTTAAAATTAAGTTTAAATTTTCTGCTACACTCTTTAAAATTTTATGTAGATACACTGGTATGTCTGAATAAAACATTACAATATTTGGTAAGTAATCTACCAGCTACATAAATTTTTAAATAAAGAATTTATAAACAAATTAAATAGCACACTATTTGTACAAGTACATAAAATATTATTGCATTATATTACAAATTCAAAGGTAACCATGGCGATCTCATTTATTGTTAGAGTTAAAGCGGAGGTAAAATTTTAGACTGATTAATAACATAATAACAAATTTAGGATATTTACATTTGATTTAATAAAATCTAATAAATTAACTTATCAGCACCCATAAGATGTAAAAAAGTTAATAGGTATTATAATTTATGATATTGAAAAACAAAACAAAATTGCAAACTTGATAACGCCATTAAAATGAGAAGAAAGTGACCATGAAGAAGTTTTAAATAGTCATAAAAAATAAAACATTACAAAGTCCATTTTTAAGCCTTTTCAGTTATCCTGAACAGCATCAGAATCAGATATTTGAAACCTGTTTTGATATTATTAATCAACATAAAATTTGTCAAACTAAGATCTATGCTCTATTTGTAATAATATTCAACATTGTTGCCATTAAACATGATCAGTTGGTACATTTTACAATATATTACCTTCGCTTAGTAATGCAATGGGAAGCAGATAAAACCCATAGTTCATTAATTAATGAACCACCACAAATATGGTAATGTCCACTACTACTTTGTATTGAAATCTACAAAACACATTTGTTGTATAAGACTATTGTAAAGTTCTGTAAAAACCTACTACGAATGGATATTCATTGATAGTAGTTTCGTCACCTCCTACAATGCGAATCAAAGCTTTATCCGTTTTATTTCGTTGCATTTCTTTATATAGCTGTAATTCTTTTTCTAATTCTGGTGTTCTGTTAAAACCTATGCACATAAAAATTCATTTAACAGTAAAAATTATTGGCATCTATATAATTACGTACTTATAGCAATAGAGGCAGCATCAGTATATTGAATACAGTTTGTAGCAAATTTGATAAAAATTATGAGTATGTTATACAACTCGATAAAGTTTTTCATCATTAAGTATTTTTTTACAAAAATGTTAGATTATCTTGACATTTAATTACTTGATAAACAACTAAGAATACTGTTTCAAAGCAAACATGATTTATTTGATTAAAAGATCTGGAGAGCTAATTGTAAAAAGTGTATCGTCCCTGATGAAGAAGGGTATGTTCTGTGATAGAGATCTGGGTAACAAAAATTGAGCCTGGAAAATATTATTTAATCTGCTGCAATATGTAAAACAACGTTTTTCAAAAGGTTTCCTAATAGTTAATGTATATTGTTAGTAATTTATTAATTTGAAGTTATACCTATTTCCCGTTTTAAATTTTAAAGTTACATATGGGGTGCTAAAGAAAGAATTCGCCTCAAGTACAGATGGTTTAAGTCAGTGGTCTCCAACCTTGTGGTCGAAGGTCACTATTTATATTAAATTCGACACGAGATCTCTTTGTAGCAATAAAAATAATGCTCAAAAATTATATTTATTATTTATAGCAAACGTAAATATAAGAAAAAAGTAGTTGTTAATACATTTAAATCAAAATAATACTTTAAAATATTATGTGAAAATTCAAAATTAATGTGAAGGTTGTATTTGCATACTATCCATGAGTGCTCCATAATCTGGATCGGGAGATAGTGACCAGGGATGGGAGTCGGAGTCGAGAGTCGGGAGTCGAGGAGTCGAGAGTCTGAGTCGGGAGTCGGAGTGGGGAGTCGGAAAAACTACCGACTCCCGACTATTTTTTAATTTAGTTTTTTTCGAGGAGAAGAACAGAATGAAAAATTTAAAACAAAAACTAAAATTGCTTGACTGGATAAGGTTTATAGACAGCTCAAGAATACAAAACGCATGATTCGTATGATACACGCTAGGGTTAGTTCTGTAGTCAACCAACTCCGTGTTGACATTTGAAAGTTTCCATATGCCGATAGTGCCTTTTTTTATAAGTTTTTAAGGTCAAGGTATGTAGAAATATGGTTCTTATGTTAAAACTTTTCTAATGAGTAATTTTGATTTGTTTAATTAAATTAACCCTAGTAAATAAAAATTAATAGTTACAATTTACAATGTCGATGTATAACGAGGGGTGTTTTGCATATAGGCTTTGTAAATTGGCACGCATTTGCGCAGTAGTGGAGGCTAAAGCTGCGTTCACATAGAAAAGTATTGCATTGTACCTATTGTATTGTATTGTATTGCAAGAGTAGCGTTCACATAGAGGTATTATAGTGGCAGCACCAGCCATTGTATCATGAGCACCAGCTACTTGTACACTAATGGCAATTCCCATTGCGCATACGCAGGGTTAATCCGTAGATCACTGTGATTGGTTCTTGTTACGGGGTATTGCAAGAAGCTTGGAGTTTGCAAGGTCTTGCAACGCGGCTTGCAAGGCAATTCCCCTACTTTGCTTATGTGAACGCTATCATTTGATATTCGTATACTTAACTTTGCTTACGCTACAATACAATACAATACTTTTCTATGTGAACGCAGCTTAACTCGTCCATAATATTGTAATATAATTTACGTTTTATAGGATTACTGAAAATCTCCCGTATATTGAGCACATTTTTTGCTAAATTTTGCGTACCTATAATATGCAACCAAGTACAAAAAATACATCATTTTTCATATCGAAAATTAACTACATCTGTCGAGTTTTATTTATTGCGTACCTATTTCTATTTGTTGTTATTCTTTACGTTTCTAACAAATGTTTTATAACATAAAATGTTGAAAAGTTGTGGTATGTAATACAGGGTGAATATTATGTTCCAGGCCGATTTCTTTTGGGAGATAAAGCCAAGTGTATACAAATTTTAAAAATTATTTATTACACGCTGAATGGTTGACTTGCTCGGCACATGATTAACATAAAAAAAATCACGCAGTTTTCTTCGCGTATTCACAATTGGACAATTATTTAAATAAAATGTTTTAATAACTTCAACACGTTGTTGAGGCGTCAGATGTTCCATAATAAATTGTAATTGACTACTCTTTAAGACTGCCAATTACTAAATGTCAAATGTCTGTCAAATAGAAATGACGGCCAAAAGAAATCGGCCTGGAACATAATATTCACCCTGTATAATCAAATATCCATTTTACTAGAAAATTTTGGACTTAATCAAGCATGCGTATTATACGCCACATTTTAAAGGATATGAGCAGAATGTGAGTCATTAAAAATATGTAACTTTGATAATATATTTTTCAGATTAAAATTTGCATGGTTATTATAAATTTATAATGATTACACCATTACAGTATTATATTACTTATAGTAAAATACCAAATACAATTGAAGTCGCTTATAACGCGGTTCGGATACAATCTCGCAAACCCGTGTTATATGATAACCGTGGTATTACTGAATTGTTGAAAATTTTATATTTTTATTTAAAAAAACTTCGTTTTGTAATTTTTTTCAGTATTTAGAAAACATAAGAAAATAAACTCTGAGTTCACCATTCTAAAATACTCTTAGGAACACAAAAAACAGCTTTTACTGTACATAAATGTAAATATTTTCGAAGGCGTTTTTTTTTTTAAATGAAAGGAGTCGGAAGCGAAGTCGGTTTTAAAGGCCTCTACTCACCAACCAATTTGTCGGGACAACCAACCGACCATTCCGATAAATTGTTTAATGTGTAGTCTGTCACCCGACCAACACGACAGTTGGAACGGTCGGGTGGCCAGCCATCCAACAAGCCAACCGCCCCACTACATTCCTCTAGATAAGGACTATTAAAGAAAATTTAAAGCTATTTATAAATTTGTTATCCACAAAATGGCATCAGAGCCAACATAATAAAAAAAAGTTATGACGTTTATGCTGTGTTGGTTGGACTGGTCGGGAGGTGTGTAGACAACACCCGACACGGAGTTCCCGACGGTCGGCCCCGACAAGTTGGATAATGAGTAGAGGCCTTAAGGCTCGATGCACACGTACGTTTTTCTGCCGTCCGGCCACCGGACGGCGACCGGACGGGCGATTAGGCTCGATGCACACGTACGGTTTTCTGCCGTCCGGCCGCCGTCCGACTCAGGAGTCGGGCGGTAGTTATTTTTCTGCCGACTCTCCTCCCTGATAGGGACGGCAAATTTGTTCTTATTTCACATTTTCGTGCATAGAAGCGTCCAGGACAGGACAGTGGGAGAGGAGTGCGACCTTGAATGCCGTTTGGGGACAAAGAATAGAGTAACTTGAGCTTTTACGATTGCACCACATCAACAGCTGGTGCGAGAGGTTTAGGCATGCGCATTACAGAACGTTAAATTATCGTATTTCTTCCGATTCTAAGTCTAGACGCATTTTTTCCCCATATAAACGTCTCTAAAAACGGAATGCGTCTTAAAATCGATTACATCTTGCAGTGGGACTGTAATTGAAATTATTTTTAACGGTCGCCGAAAAACGCGCGAAAAACTAGAACCCCCCAAAATAAGGAGTTCGATCGGAAAAAAAAAACATCTCGGTCTACAAAAAATTCATCTCCGTTATTTTTCGTCAAACATACTTGATCCAGTGCTCAAAATGTAGCTAAAAGAAGGGCTCATCCGATGACCTGTAGAAACCGCTATCTAAAAAATGTTTGGTATCATCCACGGCCTTACGAAAATGGTCATACTTGTGATCGCGTTGGCTATGCGACTGTGTTAGAAAATAATCAAGATTCGGTATTTTTTATGCACGCATCCTTTGCGAGTGAGGCTGTACAAAGTTTTTTAATTATTTTCAACGGCCACCGAGAAAAGCGCGAAAAACTACAACCCCACAAAATAAGGAGTTCGCTCGGAAAAGAAAAACATCTCGGTCCACAAAAAAATTCATAACTCCGTTATTTTTTGTCAAAAATAGTTGATCCCGTGCTCAAAATGTAGCTGAAAGAAGGGCGCATCCGATGACCTGTAGAAACCGCTATTTAAAAAAATGTTTTGTATCATCCACAGCCGTCCGAAAATGGTCCTTTAAAAAGGCCATAGGTACTTGTGATCGCGTTGGCTATGGGACCGTGTTGAAAAAAAATCAAAATCCGGTATTTTTCGATGCTCACATCCTTTGCAAGTTGGGATGTGGCTTCAAATTTCTAAAGTCTGTTTTATACAATACTATTTTTTCGTTTAAAAAAATCGCATACGATTTTATAGTACCGTATCAATCAGAAATTAATAACCTTGAACGAAAAAATCGTACCAAAATAGCACCTGTTCTAATTCCATCCATGCGTATTCTACTGTTATTGTACCTTCCGCATGTCATTTGTGGGTTGGATTAACTGAAATAAAAATCAGTTCGTTATTGATTGTTTAGTAACATTATTAATGTTACTGCAGCCACAAGTAGTAGTTTTCTATTCTTTGTAATTATGTATAAGCATTAGGGTGACCAGATTTCGGTTTATGCAAACCGTGGACGATGACGGGGGCTGAGGGGGGTTAGGAAATACACCTTAATTTTTGGTTTTAGTTTCCGGGATTTTAATTCGTAATAAAAAGAAAATTCCTCAATGGGAAATATGCGATGTTGATACGAGGTGTGTCCGAAAAGTATCCGACCTGCGTTCATATCTTCGCGCCAGAGCGCTAGAGCGGCTTCGGCGGGGTATGAACGTAACCAGTAGTCCCTCACGAACTCCCTGGATGCCGTAGTTAACGGCCAGACGCCTTGGGTCGCGCGCAGCGTGTGTTTATGTCCAACGTGTTTTTTCCGTTCGTCGCATTTGTTTACTGTTTCAAATGACAGAAAGAACAGATCAACGAATTTGCATCAAGTTTTGCTTCAATCTCGGCAAAAGTTGTACGGAGACGATTGAAATGATACAGAAGGCCTTTGGAAACGAAAGTATGGGGATAACACAGATAAAGGAGTGGTACAGGCGGTTTAAAAAAGCACGTCAAAGTCGAAGCCTTGTCAAGTCAATGCTGATTATTTTTTTCGATTGTGAGGGTGTTGTGCACTATGAATTTGCTCCAAGAGGTCAGACGATCAACAAAGAATATTACGTTGAAGTTCTGAAAAGATTGCGTGATGCTGTGAGAAGAAAGCGACCGCGTTTCTGGTCAAGCGGTGACTGGCTTCTTCACCACGATAACGCGCCAGCGCATTCATCGAACCTTGTGCAGCAATTTTTGACGAAACACAAGATTGTACAGCTTCGCCAGCCTCCGTACAGTCCCGACATAGCTCCATGCGACTTTTGGATGTTCCCAAAATTGAAAATGGCGCTCAAAGGAAAGCGGTTCGACGACATCGAGACGATTCAGAGTAATGCGACGCGCGAGCTGAAGGCCATTCCAAAATCTACGTTCGAGGACTGCTTTAAGATGTGGAAGCACCGCTGGGAGCGTGTGGTTCAATCAAATGGGGACTACTTCGAAGGATGCCACGGCCCGGATGACAAAGAATAGCACCAAGCGGAGATATGAACGCAGGTCGGATACTTTTCGGACACACCTCGTACATAAAACAAAAAACAAGCAAATTAAATTTTGTTTCAAGGATATATTACTACGTAATAAATTAATTTAAAATCAAGGCAAATTACGCAACTTCATATTTTCCATGCTAAATTCTTAAACGAAATTTTTATAAAAATATTCCATGCTATTTTCTTAAACGAAAAAATATTTACAAATTAGTAGGTAGTCTAAAAACGACTTTAGACAATTATGGGGATTACAACATACGCTGTAGTATTATTTCCACAGATCAATTAAATTTTCTATGGGGATAAAGCATATCTGATAAATTATATATTAAAACTACATTATACTTCATTAAAATGATTACGCTGTCACAATTATTTATTTATTGACTAAGTTAAGTACCTTAATTTAAATATTCAATGAGGTACACAACTTTACTATACAGGGTGATTGATCGAGACCGGGACTTAAAAATATTTGAAGAATGAAATAGGGTATGGATCTGAAATTTTGGTTATGACCATAATGGCATCTTATCTGTTTATTGAAAATATTTTCAATATGGCGACACTTCCGGAAATACCGGAAGTTGACGTCTACTTTCCTATTTCAAATACAATGGTCTATTTTTTATTGCATTTTTGGATTCAAAACGTTATTTTAGAGGGACTTTTGATAGCATTCTCTATACCAGCGGTGGGCAAACCGCGGCTCTCCATGAATTACTATATTAGTAAAAATGTCCATAATATGTATGTATAGCTTTTTTTATACCTTAATTTTTTATCGCTTCCAACTTACACATAATTTAAGTTATTATAATTTTTTTTTAGTGCGGCCCTTTTAGTCACACTATTTGCGCAAACTGGCCCTCTTCAAAAAAGTTTGCTCACCGCTGCTCTATACCTAAGTGCAGTCATTTTTTAGATTTTTGGACTTTTTTGAAATTTTTTTGATTTCCATCGTGATGCTTAATATTATCTAACGCCGCCATTTTTGAAGAAAAAACGCTTAAATTTAGACCATGCCTAGAAACTATTGATATTCCATTTTCATGGATACTTCAGCCAGGGCTGCGGAGTCGGGAAAAAAAAAGTCGACTCCGACTCCGACTCCTGATAATTTTAGTGGTCCGACTCCGACCAAATTAAATACTAAGACATTTTATGGTGTGTAATAGAGGGGGGAAAAAAAAAAAACAAAAAAATTATTTAAAAATTGAGTTTAAATTTTGCGGCAAAGGACCACCTCGCAATTTTTTGTTGTACTCGGAGTCGGAGTCGGTACATTTTTTCCGACTCCGACTCCACTGACCAAAAATTTCTCCTACACTCCGACTCCGACTCCACAGCCCTGCTTCAGACAAACGCAGTAAAAGTGGTTTACAGTTATTATTATTGGCATTTGTTGTCATTTCCGGCTTACTATTTAAAAATGTTGCAATTTCTCTTAACATTATCAAAAATTCTTAATAACTCGAAAATTGTTACAGATAGGTATAGGAAACGCTAATACAGATTGATGCAGAATGTAATTTTGCATTAGAAAATTTAAAAAAAATTTGGGCATTGTATGATATTTGAAAAAAACAAGTTTTAGTGGTCTTAAGTTGTATTGAAAGAAAATTAAATTTTGGACACCCTGTAAGTAATGAATCGATTACAAAAATTCCAGGATGTACTCCAAGGTTTCTTCTAGGCATGGTCTCAATTTTTGCGTTTTTTCTTCAGAAATTAGATAATATTAAGCATCACCATGAAAATGTTCAAAAAAGTCCAAAAATTTTAAAAATGACTGCTTTAGGTATAGGAAATGCTAATAAAAGTCCCTCTAAAATAACGTTCTAAATCCAAATACGCAATAAAAGATAGACCATTGTATTTGAAATAAGAAAGTAGTTGTCAACTTCCGGTATTTCCGGAAGTGTTGCCAAATTGGAAATATTTTCAATAAACAGATCAGATGCCATTATGGTCATCACCAAAATTTCAGATCCATACCCTATTTCATCCTTCATATATTTTTAAGTCCCGGTCTCAATCAATCACCCTGTATAATCGAACGAACATAACTGAAATAAACAAAAATAAATAAGACAAATCAACTTTATTTATGTAGACAAAATACAGGAAAATACTTATTTTATCTTTACTTACTTAAAACAAGTACATAAAACAAAATTCCGATACAAAAGTTAAATTTTCACTTTTTTACCCTTGATTTTCTTTTTTTTATTAGGTGTATTATTTTCTACTGGTTCTGTGGCATGTTCATGAAGTCGTTTTTCTGCACTGTAACAATGATAGATTGGTAACAAAATAACCTATTAATTCTGCAGGCAAAATTATATTCCATAGATATTAGACCTTCAAAAACCATGACAATAAAAAACTGATTTTCATCAAATGTTTATAAACAGTTTAAAGATACCAAAATTCGAGCAACTTCTAAGACTATACTTTCCAATATAAGTTTACTAGTATATGAACTATTACATTTAAAATTAAAGAAAAGCCAATTTCAGTTCTAAATATACACAAATATTGCAAAAAAAGAATGTTTTTAACAGGAATGGGGAGTCAGAGTCGTAGTCGGGAGTCAAAGAGTCAAAGCTTTTTTAAGGAGTCGGGAGTCGGGAGTCGGAAAAACTATCGACTCCAAAGTCTTTTTTGATTTTGTTTTTTCGAGGATGAGCACAGAATGAAAAATTTAAAACAAGAACAAAATAACAATATCAATCGAATTTTTTTTTAACCGAAACAGAAATGATTAAAATAACACAAACTAGTTTTGTCTGTAAACGTCCAATTTTTATATGCAAAAATCACCTAACTGGATAAGGTTTAGAGACAGTGCAAGAATATAAAACATATGATTCGTGTGATACACGGCAGGGTTAGTTCTGTAGCCAACCAAATTTTGGCCCGTGTTGACATTTGAAAGTTTTTAAAAGCCTATAGTAACTTTTTTTTTGTTTTGTTTTGCAGATAAGTTTTGTAAATTGGCACGCATTTGCACAGTAGTGGAGGCTAACTTGTCCATAGTATTTTAATATTATTTCCGTTTTATAAGATTACCGAAAATCTCCCGTATATTGAGCACAATTTTTACAAAATTTCACGTATAATACACAAGTACCAAAATACATCATTTTTGATTTTGAAAATAAACTACATCTGTCGAATTTCTGTTAAATGTAAGTGTGAAAATGGAGCGAAATTGAAGGTGTTTTATTTTATTTATTGCGTACCTTTTTCTGTTTGCTATTATTCTTTCAGTTTTTTAACAAATGTTTCATAACACAACATGTTGAAAAGTTATGGTGCGTAATATAAACAAATATCCAGTTTACTAGAAAATTTTGGACTAAATCAAGCATGCGTATTATACGCCAGATTTTACGGGAAATATAAGCAGAAATGTGATTCATTAAAAATATGTAACTTTGATAACATATTTTTCACATTAAAATTTGCACGGTTATTATAAATTTGTAATAAGTTTATCTTTTATATTATTTTTACTTAGAAGTAGGTATATAAATATTACTTTTAGTAAAATACCAAACACAATGGAAGTCGCTTATAACACGGGTCGGATATAACGTCACAAACCCACGTTATATAACTGCCGTATAACCGAATTGTTAAAATTTTATATTTTTATTTAAAAAAACTGAGTTTTTCATTTTGTTCATTATTTAGAAAACATCAGAAAATAAACTCTGTTCACCATTATAAAATACACTTACGAACGGAAAAAAAAATAAGCGTCTTACACTGTAGTAAATACAAAGTGTACAAAAAGTAACGTAACAGATCAATGTCTGGTCTTGTGATAATTTTACAAAAAAAAAGTTTCAAACAAAAGTTATTTGCGGTAATTTACTACATAACCTAAAATTATTTTTAACTATACAGTGTTTTGTTTTAACGTACCGATACGTCACTTTGTTTTCTTAAAAAGAACACCCTGTATATTTTGCACTTTTTAGATGCAGAATTAAATTGCTTTTCAAAATGTTTAGGGTTTTATGTGCCTAAACTCAATCATTTTTGAGTTATTTAAGTTTTTATAAAAATTTTGACAGAAATAGGACGCCAAGAAAATATTGATATTTCACAACATAGCAATTTCAGAACGAATTCCTTTGATTCTTTGTTCGACAATAGTATCATAGTGATTGCTGACTAGTTAAAATTTTAAAATAATACACAGGGTGTTTTTTATGCTCGGTCCAATTGGTTAAACTTCAAACACGGATAAGTCAATTTTTTTAAATAGAACACCCTATATATTCTTATCGATAATTTAATTATCTTTAAAATTTGTTTAAGGTCTATTATGCCTAAAATTAATATTTCTCGAGTTATTGCGGTTTTCATGATAATTAATGGGCACAAACAAGATATTTAATAGAAATTAATTAGTCGGCTTTGGAAATATCTCGATAATTTGTGTTAAGCTATATGTTTACATGATTATAAATTATTTTAATAAAAAACAATAAAATGGAAATTGTTTAATCCACATGAAAGAGGTGGATAGGAAGGCGAGGTACAATAGAATGGCCAAGACGCTTTCGAGATTTGTTACCTTTGGACTACTTCTTGTGGGGATACCTCAAAAAGTACGTATATAAAGCAAAATCAGAAAATTTAGATAATCTTAGTAATCGAATAATGGTGACAACCGAACAGATTTTAGATGAAAAGTGGCGGAATGTCATATCAACTGTTTATAATAGGCTTGGGTACTGTCAAATAGAAGAAGAAAGACAATTCGAACACCTTATTAAATAATTTTTTAAAAATTTAACATTGTTTATTAAATTAAATAAATAAGGGTTTTCGCCCTGCACCTTTTAATTGGGTAAATTTAGCAGCATGCGGTTTCACAATTCAATTTGTAATTTAACATAGTATCATAAAAATGATTTATTTACGAAAATAGTTCTAAATGGGCAACTACAAAATCGTATACATTAATGAACAGATAACTAATCGAAGTCATGTTACTAAAAATGTCTTGTTTATAAGAGCAGTTGATAGTTAATAATAATAATATTATTAATTCTTTAATACTAGCGGTGCAATTTTAGGTATATTGCAAAACCTTATCATACAATATGTATTCTTAGAAGTTGTATTTTCGTCACATTGGCCTAAAAAAGGAAACTTATGTCGATTAAAAAAATTTGATTTTATTGTTTTTTATTAAACTAATTTATAATCGGGTAAAAATATAGCTTAAAGATGAAAATAGAACGTTATTTGACATTTAAAACAAATTATCGAGATATGTCCAAAGCCGACTAATTAATTTCTATTAAATATTTTGTTTGTGCCCATTAATTATCATGAAAACCGCAATAACTCGAGAAACATTAATTTTAGACATAATAGACCTTTAACTAATTTTAAAGATAATTAAATTATCGATAAGAATATTTATAGGGTGTTCTATTTAAAAAAATGGACTTATCCGTGTTTAAAGTTTAACCAATTGGACCGAGCATAAAAAACACCCTGGGTATTATTTTAAAATTTTAACTAGTCAGCAATCACTATGATACTATTGTCGAACAAAGTATCAAAGGAATTCGTTCTGAAATTGCTATGTTGTGAAATCTCAATATTTTCGTAGTCCTGTTTCTGTCAACATTTTCATAAAAACGATTGATTTTAGGCACATAAAACCCTTAACATTTTGAAAAGCAATTTAATTCTGCATCTAAAAAGTGCAAAATATACAGGGTGTTCTTTTTAAGAAAACAAAGTGACGTATCGCTGCGCAAAAACAAAACACCGTGTATAGTAGAAAATAATTTTAGGTTATGTAGTAAATTACCACAAACAACTTTTATCTGAACTTTTTTTTGTAAATTATCCCCAGATATTGATCCGTTACGTTACTTTTTGTACACTCTGTATATACAAATTAAGTTTTTTTAAATCAAAGGAGTCGGGAGTTTGAGTCGGTTTTAAAAAATACCGACTCAGGAGTCGGGATTTGGTTATTTTTCTGCCGACTCCCCATCCCTGGCTTTTAATATATTTATCCTTCACTTAATTTTTTAACTACTAATAGTTATTCTGTTTACAATAATAATGTCAACGCATTTTAAAAAATAAGACATTCAAATTACCTAAGTAATTATCCAATAACATTTCATTGGGTTTCTTTTACTTCCATGGCAATAGTACCGCTACAATAGTACATCAGTTATTATACAAAATACTACAATATAACTATCATAATTCACAAAATGTTTTTCCTCAAACTTTTTAAATGTTTTGTAATAAAAGTACTTTTTTGATAAAAATTCAAAAAAATTCAATGTGACTGCTTAATATTTTAGACCAACTTTAAATACAAGAATAAAATAAAAAGTAAAGTAGTTAATCACTTCTCAAAAGAAAAACAATGAGCTTGATACACAAATAACTTTCCAATACGATTTTAGGTAAAAAAAACGTACGTTTTTGAAAGAAAACTTGATTTACATTCTAAAAAATTAAATATAGAGAGGATGTTCTATTTAAAATACCAAGTTAATGTATTGGTGCGGGAAACAAAATTATGTAGTTCATGATTTTCCAACCCAGTTATTGTTAAATTTATTTTTTGTTTTCAATAATGAACCACATACAAATAATGAAATACGCACTAGAGAACACGCTGTACAAAAGCATTACATTCATAAAACTTACCTTTTTACAGTTATAATATTTTTACCACTTTTATTAGATAACACTTTATTCCATTCTTCTTCTGAGCCCTTAATTGCAAACTGACTTAAGTTTTCCTTCTTCAACTTTTCTAATTCCTTTTTTTGTTTTTTCTGCAATTCCTATAACAAAATCATTAACATTTAAGCCCACTTCATGTAAATTTTTAATGCACAATATTATCGTTGTTATAATGTAAAAAATAATGTACAAAGAAAATAAACCAATAAAATTCATTAACGCAATATGTCAATGATCGTTGTTGAAACCAAAATTAACCTTCCAACCACGGGCAACATACATATCTCGTTAAAATTTTTCTATACAATTTCGCGGGCCACGCTATTATCGCATTGCAAATAATGTTAAAGATATTCAAGTGTCGGGAGACGCTATATCTCCGTCGATCTATTTTATTTTATTTTGAAACATCGGAAGTCGTTTCTCCCCGTTCTCATATCTTATAAGAAAACAGTCTGTTAACGTAATAAGAACACAAGTTCCGACGTGTTCTATCACGTTATGTATAGGAATACTGTGGTTGTACCGCACATTTTTATTGTTGCACAGTTCAACAACAGCATTTGAGTCGTTCACATTACAACCTGTGAATTGTTACCCTAAATTTGCAATATGTCAAAACGTGAATCTTTATTTCAAAATTGCAATAGTTATAACATTGATTGTAAATCCAGTGACGGTTTCGTAAATTAAGGAAGCGAAAACAGAAGTTCTGAAGAAAGTTTGAGTGAGAGAGATGAAGATGATGGTGGTTTTGCAAGTTGTCGTGTATGGTATGAAATTGATATGAATAATATTTCTCCTGCTCCACCAGCTTTCCCTTTTTCTGCAACACTGGGAGTAAAGGTAAATGTAAATAAAAATGCAACACCACTTAGGTATTTTTAAATATTTTTTGATGATATTTTGATTCGTATTCTGGTAACTGAAACCATAATATGCAAGCCAGGAAATTGCCAAGGAGTTCATCAAAAATACATATTCTAAATCAAAAAAATCAAAGAAATGGACAGTTGTGAGTGAAAAACAAGTGAGACATTTTATAGGTATTGTTATAACAAAGTGTAATCAATTTACCTAAACAAGAATGGTACTGGTCGAAACGCGAATCAATTCGTATTAAAATTTTTGCAAGGATCATGCCCCAGAACAAATTTAGACTGATTATGAAATATTGGCATTTTTCTGATAATTCTACATTCAATCAAGACACACATCCGTTGCGAGTTATTGACTTTTTACACAAGTTTAGTTCAGCATTAGTTCCAGAAAAAAAAAATTGTGTGGATGAAAGCTTGTTATTATCAGGGCAAGAAACCACTTTAAAAAACCGGTTAACCGTCATTTTTTGTCCGTAAAAGTGATTTTTAACTGAAACCGTTGTTTTTAATAGCAAAAACAAAGTTTACTAGAAGTCATTACTGAACTTTCATACTTTGCATTCCTAATCTAAATCATGTCAAAAATTTAAAACTGGTTTAAAAGTTAAATTGTTTTTTTTACAGAAAACCGGTTTTGTACGAAGAAAAACAGTTTTCAGAAGAAAAAAAAAACGTTATAAATATAAGGTTGTGGCTATTTGCACCTACTGTAGGTACGAATAATTGGCTATTGGCACCTACTGCACAGATGTAACTAAGGCCTGGTACACCTTTTTTTCTTTAGTTTTAATCTTTTAATTGTACATAAATCAACTTTTAGACATATGATATGTGTAAATAACTGGAATATTTGAACATATGTACACTATTATCTCACTTTCGGTTCGCGCTGTTATTTCAAATAAAACACCCTATATATATTTACATTTTTAGAAAGAGGAGGCAATTATGAATTCAACTGCACTGGTTTGGTTACTTTTTTATTTTTATGTAGTGATAAGTCCCTCTACCGTGTAGGACTTCGGTTAATTTAAATAACCTTAAATAATTTTTGAACAATAATTTATTTTTTTATTAAGTGAGCCGTGACCTGCATACATTGAATTTTATTTTGTCAACAAGTGTCCGACAAATGTTTTTGTAAATTTTAATTGCCATTTAGGTTACTTTAATCGGTTTTGAAGATTGCAAATCGGTTTTTTGACAAATGCAAATGCAGTAGTACATGCACTTATTTATATAGAGTATTTCCTGACGAATTTAACAATACCAATAACTTATATTTGTGTTGGATTGCTG
Source organism: Elmis aenea (assembly GCA_947652605.1). NCBI lineage: Eukaryota > Metazoa > Arthropoda > Insecta > Coleoptera > Elmidae > Elmis > Elmis aenea. Next base: position 24,323,459 of record OX393581.1, on the reverse strand, counting down.
CTTCACAGACTTAAAATATTATAAAAACTTGTTAAGATATCCTATTAATCGCAGTACACTGTGCCTAAGTGCAACAAAACAAATTATAATTGTAACTAATATAGTTATTTAATAAAAACATTTAGTGATAATTTGTTGCAATTATGCACAGTATACTACGATTAATAGAATATCTAAATAAGTTTTTATAATATTTTAAGTCTTTGAGGCAGGCAGCCTTTCAACACAAATATAAGTTATTGGTCAAAAAATAGTCTGCAACCTTCAAAACCGATTAAAGTAACCTAAATGTTAATAAAAATGTACGAAAAACCTTTTTCGGACACTTGTTGACATAATAAAATTCAATTTATGCAGGTAACGGCAAATAAATATTTGTCCAAAAATTATTTGAGGTTATTAAAATTAATCAAAATGATGCAGTTGTATTCAAAGTTGCCTCCTCTTTCCAAAAATATAAAATATACAGGGTGTTCCATTTGAAATAACAAAGTTAGGGTAATTTCCGACGAAACCGGAATTGAAATAATAGTGTACATGTGTTCATATAACCCAGTATTTACACATACCATCTGTATAAAAGTGTATTTATGAAAAATTAAAACTAAAGTAAAAAAGGGGGTGTACCAGAACTCAATTACAAGCGGTAGTATATACCTATACAGTAGGTGCAAATAGCCAATTATTCGTATCTACCTACAGTAGGTGAAAATAGCCAATTATTCGTACCTACTGTTGGTGCAAATAGTCACAACCTAAATATAAAGTTCTCGAATTTTGTTAACCGTTAACCAAATTTTGTTTTTGGTTTCGAGCCCTGGTTATTATTCAAAGGAAGACTCAGTTGGAAACAATACATTCCGCTGAAAAGATCCCGCTTTGGCATAAATTCATTTGTTTTGTGTGAATCGCAAACAAGATATACATATATCATATTTAGAATTTTTTATTTTGTATTGGTAAAAGTACGCCATTTATGGATAAGTATAACGGGTATCCTATGTCTACTAAAACTGTGTTACATCTAATTATTAGATGTAACATAAAGGATCTATTAGATTCTAATAGATCCTTTATTAGACAAAGGCTATTGTGTAACAACCGACAATTTTTATACATCTCCACAACTTGCTGATTATTTGTTACAACGCAAAACAGATATCTATTGAACAAATAGAAGAGATCTACCGTCAACGCTTGGAACCATAAAACTTAAGAAAGGAGAAACCAGAGCTTTTCAAAGGGGTAAAGTCATGGTCCTAAAATGGCAAGATAAGAAAATACTTTGTGCATTGAGCATAATTCACAAACCATCATCGTGTACAGTAAAATCAAAGAAAGATGACGTAATAATAAAACCTCAATTGATATGTAACTGCAACAATACAATGGGCGGTGTTGAAAGGGCTGATAAAGAACTTTCGTACTACGAGACTACTCGGAAACAACAACAAAAGTATTACAAGAAAGTGTTTCGGCATCTCATTGATCAGCCTCTATTCAATGCATTTGTAATTTTCCAAAAAGTTACAAACAACACTAGAAAAACTTTTTTGGAATTTAGAATGGAGGTAATTGAAGAGATTTTTGAAAAATATCTACAAACTATACCCCGACATGTACAAGGAGACAGAAATACAACAAGATTGATAGAAACGCACTTCATTTCCCAAATTACTCCAAATCCAATCAAAAAGGAACCTCGCAGAAGATGCTGTTCTAAAACAAGTGCAGATGGAAAGAAAATACGAATAGAAACCAGATCCTGGTGCGAGATTTGCAATGTCGGTTTGTGCATGGAACCTTGTTCTCAGAAAAATTATTAACCAGTTTTTTTTCCTGTTTTCTCTATTGAACGCGATAATTACGACGGTTAACACAACTAACTACAATGTGTAATATTGGCAGAATCACTCTTTTTAGTGAGTTGATTCTTTTGAATCAGTTCGCTCAAAAGAGTGGCTTGTTCAGAACGGTTCGGATTATCAGACGCTGCACCACTCCTGAATCGCAAATCGCTTACGGAATGAACTGTGAGAAACGGTGGGGGGACTGATGTTATTAAGGCACGATGTTGCTTGCAGCCCATACATTTTAAACGAGCGCAGGCGAATTTCGACTTTACGTATAGATTTACAATTTAAATGTGTTGCTACACCTGCGCAGAGCTAGGCATTCAGTTTAAATTTAAATAAAACAGTTTACAGGGTAGCAGTTAAAATGAGTAACAAAAATAAAAGTTTTATTTGGAACCATTTTACCAAAATTTCTGAAATTAAAGCAAAATGTGATGTGTGTTCACAAATACTGTCCTCTGAAAATAGTTCCAGTAATTTAATTACACATTTGAATACAAAGCAATACATTTCCATTGATAGTCATAGTAGAATTTTTAAGATTTGATCGTTTTTTGTTATGTTAAATAGACTGTTTGCTACAATTTGAATAAACTCTAAACTGATTTTTCTCGAAAAATTTCTTATGTATGCATACTTTTTTAATACATGGTCGGATTCAGAATTAAATTTTCTATCCGAATCAACAACAAAATGTATACTTTGTAATTTTAAAAAAAAAACAGTTGCCTATCGCAGATTTGACATACGTCATCGTTGAGATGACAAATGCACATCACTTAATAGAGAATTTGTCGTCGTTTCCAAAATTATAAGGTTTGTTGGGATTATTTTCAATAATTAAAAAGTTATAGGGGTGCGACAGTCAAACTGAATCACCCGGTATATTTATATTTATTTATTTTTGTAATAAGGATATATTGTTTTACGTTTTGAGAGTTTATTTTGTTTTTTTTTTATATGAGTATGTATAGTAACTACTTTTTATTTATTACAAATATTTGTATTTAATTATTTTTATACGAATATCTTTTGTTTTTACGTTTTGAAAATTTATTTTGTTTTTTATATAAATATTTATAGTAACTACTTTTAATTTATTACAAATATTTGTATTTGTTTATTTTTATAAGAATATCTTTTGTTTTAAATTTTGATTTTTTTTTGTGTTTTATATGAATTAATATATTAAATGTTAATTAAAACCGTTTATTATTTTTTTTTATAAATAGCTTACATTTAAACAGGTACAGTAGCATTTCGTCTTTTTTCCGAATATATCTATAATTAAAAGAAGCGACGGGCGGTTCGTTTGTACAGAAAAGTGACGATCTTTACAATAAATCGTGTAGGTAGGTGAATGGTATAAAGCTGAGAAAATCTTGTCAGCGGTCCACTCTCCACTCTGGAGTGGTAAATCAGTCGATAAGGCACGATGTCGCGTGAAAACCATGCATTTTAAACAGGCGCAAACGAATATCTCCTTTGGTTGGTAAAAGAGTGGGTGAATGGCTCACTTGTTCAGTGACGATCCACTCCGATGAAACACGCAAGTGAGCCATTCAGTTTGAGCCACTCACTCGCGAATTGCCCATCACTAATTGGCAACACTACAATCACTTACATACACAACACTATTTATTATGACATTCGAGCTTAGTTTTGTTAGTAACATTTTTTAACAAAACTTATCCGCCATAAAATGTTTATGATGGTCGACACTGTAGTCGCACATAATTACCAAATAAAATAACTTACTTTTGCAGCTTCTTCTAGTTCCTGTTGCATACTTTGAGCAACAGGCATTAACACAACATCTTTGGTGGCAACCAATGATTTTTCCACATTTTCTTCCAAAACCAAATTCAAATACTGAACACATCTTCGAATCAATCGATTAAATAAACCTAATAACTGTGACGAAGGTAGATCTAATTCAGTTGATAGAGTGTCGATACTTTTATGTTGCAGACCTATGCCCAATAGAATAGCCTAAAACAAAAAATTGTACATTTTAAATAAATGCGACTGTAAAAAAAATAATAAAAATAAGTTTTCCGTTCGATTCGATTGCTAAAAATTTCTTTCTCTTGAAAAGATGGATTAATGAACAATGAACAAAGTATTTTACGTTTGTGAATCAATTCCTACAAGTCGCATATTTTAATGCATTCATCTATAAGTGAAAGAAAACAATACTGACTGATTGTACTGCAGACATGTGCACATCACCCATTTTCTTTAAAAAAAATACTCTGGCAAGTGCAGGCATCAAATCCACAATTAAGTGATAATCAACCAGGTTATTGCTGTACATTTCCAATCTCTTTACATCATACTGTGAAAAATGCACATCCAGTTCGATCTTGGTCAAAGCTAAAACAAACTAAATTCAACAAACTACAAAAACACAAAAATAAATTACTTGCATTGACCATCAATTTTCCTTGCTTTGTTTGATAAAATTCCTAATGCTAGTGCTGGCGTAAAAGCGCTAAATTGGTAGGACAAGAGAGATACAAAGCGTTTTCTAAAATCTACCCAATATGCAGTCAACCAATCAGTTTGTTGTGATTTATCCTCTGCATTGAGAACATTTAACATGATACATGAATGTTCTCCTGTAAGGTCATTTGTTGTTTGCCTCAAATAAACAGGCACATAACCTGCACGTTTCCTGTAACAAACGAATGTGTAAGGTAATTTTTACTATACTTTAATTATTTATATACTTTAATTTTTGTTGTTCTGTTAAAACTGTCACTTTGACATTAATATGATCGTGATTAACTGTATAATTTACAACCAGCTAAAAATTCTTTGATATTTGTGCTTTTGCTAGCAATTTTTATTTGCACTATGTTCTGGTGATACATTTTTAATTTATTTATTTATTCGCTATGCCTTCGTGTATTGCGGAGTATTGTTAAAATAATTTTCGTCAATTATGGAAAATAAAAGGTGTTACAAATATGATATTGTAATTGAGGCATTCTTTGCATAAACAACACATGTCAATTTTTTTTCAAATCTGGGAACACACTTTCAATGGATAATTGGCGCCATATCCGACATCCCTTATGCAAAATAATTCCGTAATAACCCCAGTAGTTCATAATATAAGCGCGGAAACTAATGATCCTCCAGCTCCTGATAGTGATGCAGACGACAACAGAAGCCAAAGTAGCGATAATGAAAAATTTCTAAAATTGACAAGTGTTGTTTATGCAAAGAACGCCTCAATTGATTTTAATGAAGTATTGAATAAACTGTTGAAAATTAAAAAGCATGCCATGGGAAAACAAAATTTTGTGTATATTATGACATTTCTCGAATTCCTTAAAAAAGGTTGTCATATTTAATAAAAAAAAGCACAAGTTCGAAGAATTTCTAGCTGGTTACAAATCATACAATTAATCACAATCATATTATTTTCAAAGTAAGTTTTAACAGACAACAAAAAAATTGTTTTGTTTTTTATTTTGCTTTTTTTGTTTACAAGATCATTTGATTCAAAAATTGAACAAATTGAGTTTTTCTCAAATTTTTGTAGTAAAATATCATTTTAGATATAAAGTGTCATATATCATTGAAATCAGAAGACAAAATGCTATCCGACTAAAAGATTAAAAATTTTTCGCCGTATTTAAAAAAATGAAGTTGATGGTTCTGAAGAGACGAAACGTTGTTGGAAATTCTTTGTTATCTCAAAATATAAAGCGTAAGAAGTTGCCGTGGAGAAGTGCTTCCAGATTGTTGATATCTTAAAAAATTTAGGAAATAGGGTAAAAAAACGAAAATCAATTTTTTCAGTTTTTCTTGAATAACTTTTGAACTAAGACAGCTATGAAAATTTTCTTTGCAGATATTTGATGAGCATCTAATTTCTCAACTTTGCCCTAATTTAACCGACCTCGTAGGTCTTAAGGTAAGCGAGAACCCCATGCATTTACTCGAATTTGGGACACCCTGTATACTATAAGCTAAAATAGAAACTGTTCTTTTTGTTTTATGGTTCATTCAAGAAATTTATTAAGCGTAGCCCATTTAAAAAACTACACTTCAATTAAATGAGAAGAAAATTATTGAACTGCACTGCCAAACTTAAAAAAAAAGTAAAGCAAATTTTCTTATCTTTCAGTTTTATATTTGAACTATTGAATTGTGGAACAAATTCAAGATATGAAAACATGTATGTGAAATGATCCCAATACATATTGTTAAATATTAAAATATATTAACCTACCAAAATTTCAACAATGACTCTGTTAATCCAAAAGAAACACCTAAATAATCCAATTTTTCTGGTATCCTCTCACTCAATTTTAAAAGCAACGGTGGTAAAGATTTTCTAGGTTCTATACACTCTTCTAATAGTCCTAGTTGTTCTTCAGCTACATTTTCTATTTCATCGGGATAAGAATTTTGTTCTTCGTCCACGCTTGGAAATTTAAATTCGTAATAATCTTTCAATAGATTTAAAGCTCTTGAACCATAACCCATCTGTAAAAAATATTTTGGTTCATATGATTGTAGATATTAAAATTATTTGTCACTTGAATAGAATATTACTAAGTACTGACCCCTTGATAATCTGGGTGGGCAGCAATTCTCACAACACGGGCACCGGAAAGACTTGGAAAATCAGGATCTTGGTACTGCTGACCGATAGTCCATGGAATAAGATCACCGGATGCTCTATTACCCCTCGAGAATCCGTCTACAACGGAATTCTTTGAAACTTTACCTTCCAGACAAACTTGTATCACGGCCAACACTTCCGGCAACGTTTTTCTGTTAGGATCTACTGGACCTAACAGACAGAAGAGATGGTGGGCTGGTGCATCAGACATCATTTGCAAATCATTTGGAGAATTCTGTAAATTTTGTGATTAGGACCATTTTTACAAAAGCAACAGTATCAACACTACCTTATAATGAGAAGCTACGAAAAGAGCAACCAGGCGTTGTAAAAATTCTTCAGATGCACGATGATAGCAGAATAACGTATCACGGTTAATGTAGTACAAGTCACAGCTGTCAGGAGGAGGACAACCTGATAACGTTGGTGTCACAGATGTAACATCCAAACAAAGCAATTTTGTTAACCACGCTTCAACAGCATCACCTGGGTTATACCTTATAGACTCTTCCAAGGTAACCTACAACATTGTTAATTTTGTTGAATTCAGTGTAAACAGATCAGTTGAGTTTTTACAGTCGAAAATGATTTCTGGAGTAGTAAGAATAAAAGATTATTTGCAGTGGCGGCCGGTGAACATTTTGAATAGGGGTGCTGTTTATATGTAACCAATATATAAAAAGTATAAATAATATATATTTAAATATCCTGATTGCTGATTTTTTGTAACACAAAAATATATATATATACATTTGTTATATGTAAAAAAAGAGATATACAAAATATTGATGAGAAAATTTAGATGTGTAAAAAATTCATATTTTGTTAAAAATTTATCATTTAAAATGAAAGTCCTTTTTTCAATTGATATAGATAGTGCTGTTAAACATTGTTGACTCATAGTACTCCTTAAATATGATTTTACTTATTCCTTCTTGACTAATAACAATATCTGGTGTTGGACGATTTTTAGTTTTATTTCTGTTTTTCATTTAACGTTAATTGTGAAAATTTCATTTGTTTTATATGTTCAACAGTAAGACATCATATTTCAACCTTTAAATTGTAATAAATAAATTTATATGTCGTTAAATAATTTCAATTAAAATTTCGTCTCCTACTGCTTTAAGTAGCCCAAACAGACAAAGTAGGCACCTGCCGTACGCGTTTGCAAGCGCTTTGGATATGACCAACTGTATTGGCACTGCTAAATTAGCAGTGCCGGTGTTAAATTTACTTGCTCGTGACGAATATCGCCGAATCTAGTTCGGGACTAACCGAATATGGGAAAAGTAGCACTGCCTAGACTGGCAGTTCCAGTTTCGCAATGTAGCTATAGAGCATTTAATCGTTTAATTACGATGTCCAAACGCAATATGTATTTATATACAGGTAATGCTTGTAAATATTAATATATTAAAAAAATAAATAAATAAATTTGGTTTTTAATTTTTTTGCTGGGGGTGCTGCAGTGCTTATGCACAACCCGCCACTGATTATTTGTTAACATTAGGTGCGTTCGGGACGGTCGCTCTTTTTACTCCTTTTGGAGTAAGGCATCAGCAGACATGCGCAGAGAATATTTTAATCATTTGAAGTGCTAGGTAATTAAACTTCCTCGCGTCAGTCCACTAATGTTAAATATATTTTTAAATATAAAAGCAAACAAATGTGTCTAAAAAAGAAAAGTATGCAGTGATTTTAAACGAAGATAGAAATCGTATGATTGAAAATAATTTTATATTATTAATATCAACTGATTCTTTGGCGTATCTAGTGTCTCAAACACTCGAGATTATTCCAACTCTGTGCTGCTTCCATACCGCTCTACTCTGGGAGCTGCATCCCGAACGCGACTATTATATCAGCGTTGCTAAATAATACACCTGGAAAAATTCTAAATGTGGTGATATTTGTGAGTTGTTGGAGAAACATTAAATTTTATCCAAAATAATTGTTTTTTTAATAATTAAAATTAATTTTTCCTACAAGTAGTTCTGGTAAGGTACAATTTTCTGTGAACATTTGGTATTCAAGAGTTTACAATAATTATTTCTAAAAGGTATGTTTTTTCTCAAGGAGGATAAATCTGTACTCTCTTAAATTTCAAAAAGTTGGTCACCTTTATTATACAAGATGCGCACTACCCCTGTTGGTAAAATTAATAGCCAAGAATAAGGTACATTTATCTGGAAATATAATACTGTTCAATTTTTATCACCATTTCTCTAGAAGACCAGTGTTTACCAAACTCACAACCATCTCACCGGCTTACCCCTGTCGGCTGAAGATATACTAGTTTGGGGTAGTTTTAAACTAAACTTTTTATCTAGCTACATTTATACAGTTAAAAAATCTCACATATTGAAATATAAGACCGAGAATCTTTTAAATTATAGTTTGGTAATTGAATTTATTCATTTATTATGAATTCTGTACACCCAAAATATTACCCCACTTTGAAGACCTTTGCTGTAGACAACGGAAAGAATACTAACAATTGATAATTTAAAAAACATTAACCCAGTTCATTGTCTCGTAGATAAGAGCAAGCTGCATATTTTAATTTAAGCTCACACAATGTGTACTGACCTCGTGTAAAGTACGACCTGTAGCCGCCCCTGTGTCCTTTTTATTTACAATGTTAGTGTTAGCACCAACAGGTGCCGCTTGTATCCTAAGTTGTTGGAGTAGCTTTAAAGATAATGACCTTCCTGTCCCTTCATATCCATTAATTGTAGATGCTAAAAATACCAAATATGGACCAAGCATTGCCTTAACAAAGGGTAAAGGAATCGCTGCAGCTTCATCAATTACCAAAAGTTCAGTTTGAGATAGCTTATGACTATCTGTTGGATGTATATACTACAAAACAAGATAAACAACGTTAAAAAGCAGTGTTTGACCAATATACGCAGTGGTTAAAAAAACAGTATTTTTCTGCTTGCTTATTCTTATTAATTTACTTGATTTTCACAAATTTTGGCTTAAAGTTAAGCCAACACAATTAATTAATAATTTTCATCTTAAATAATAGCTGTGTTATGGTTAAAATTTAGATAAAAAATTGAAAACTCAATAAATGAATAAGACAACTGTAAAGAAAATTACGTTCTATACAGTGTGTCCAGAATTCGAGGCTCACCATGGGTAACTTTTAAACCGTAATAAATACAAGGTCGTTCAAATGGGACAAAAGTTACCTACTTCATAGAGCAATACAGATGCTTTGTTTTTGAAAAAAAAATTCAAGGCTAATTTGATATTGATGAAAAACCAAAAATGTGGCATTTTTTTACATGAATTTATCTCAGTTGCTATAAGATATAGCAAAAAATTTTTTTTCAAAAGTGGTAGATATTTTTGATCGCTATAAAATGGCGGCAATTAATTTTTTTAATATTGCATACTTTACGAGATACAGCATAAACTTGCATTTTTTTTAATGCAAACCATAGTTGATTTTAGTGTCATTCGAGAGCTTATTTTTTTCTCTTTTTAATGATGTACCATATTATGAGTCATTTATTTTGAAATTTGACTCCTCTAACATTAAAAAACAATTTTGATGAAAAAAATTAAGCAAGTCATGAATTAATACATCGGGTTTCACCTATTAGCTGATAAGAAACAAAAGAACGCCTAAACAAAGCAAAAAAATCCAATATTGGTAATACTATTTTGTAATTTTTGATAGCAAAACCAAAGATAATAAATCAATTACATAGGCTGTGAAACAAATGTTTGTTAGATCCAATTCAGGTACTGTCAGTTTTAACTGTCATTGTAAATAATGGCTTCCTCCGGTTGTGAAAAAAACATATGTTTTCTGTGTATATTAAAAGCTCAGGGAATTCAAAACGAGCATGTGCTGATTACATAAATTTGTAACCAGAGAGGCGACAACCTTACAGAACTGTATTTTCTAAACTGGAAAAAAATCTCAGAGTTTGGTTCGTATAAAAACCACGTAAAAATTATAAACAAAACAAAGAGATCCAGAAAATAGAAGTACTTGCTGCTACAACTGTTGAAACTGAAACCATTTCACTGAATATGACCATTCAGATTTAGAATTTTATTGTTAATATAATGAATATTATGTTGTTTGGCCATCATAGTGATAGTTTATAATTAACTTTTTTACATTTTTAAAATAGTCTTTCCAAATGGAAAAGGTGTTATTTATACATAAACAACTCTCTTATGTAAGATTGTACATAGTATAAGCAAAAACAAAGACGCTTTTAAGAAATTACTGTAGAAAATCAATTAGTGTTGGAAGAGATAACACTTCAAACTTATTTTTTTGTGAAAATATTCAAGGATTATAATTTGTTTTTGTAAATGTTTATTTAGACATTTAAAATTGCGTACTAGATTTATGACATAAAAATTATTGTATGATAGGAGTATAATGTAAATTAAGTGTTGTTGTGTTGAAAATATATTATAAATAAAATAATTCATTGATACCTTGATTTTTTGCTTTGTTTAGGCGTTCTTTTGTTTCTTATCAGCTAATGGTGCCTTTCCACGTGAGAGTAAACTACTCTCGATAGCAGCGTCGCCAAGGATACAGCCAATCACGAGTTACTCTCAGGGGCTGTATCCTTGGCAACGCTGCTATCGAGAGTAGTTTACTCTCACGTGGAAAGGCACCATTATAGGTGAAACTCGACGTAATTAATTCATGGCTTGCTTAATTTTTTTCATCAAAATTGTTTTTTAATGTTAGAGTCAAATTTCAAAATAAATGTATCATATGGCAATCATTAAAAAAAGAAAAAAATAAGCTCTCGAATGACACTAAAATCAACTATGGTTTGCATTTAAAAAAATGCAAGTTTATGCTGTAACTCGTAAAGTATGCAATATTAAAAAAATTAATTGCCGCCATTTTATAGTGATCAAAAATATCTACCACTTTTGTTAAAAACTTTTTTTGCTATATCTCATAGCAACTGAGATAAATTCATGTAAAAAAATGCCACATTTTTTGTTTTTCATCAATAATTAATTAGCCTTGAATTTTTTTTCAAAAACAAAAGCATCGCTGTGTTGCTCTATGAAGTAGGTAACTTTTGTCCCATTTAAACGACCTTGTATTTATTACGGTTTAAAAGTTACCCATGGTGAGCCTCGAATTCTGGACACACTGTATATGTATATTTTTACTCACTTGTATGGTCTGTCGATGATCTCTAAATATGTTTACTCTAACGATAGCTTTATTGAATTCTGGATTAGTAGATTGTACTAAACCATAATCTATATGCTCTTGATACTCTAGCGCATCGAATCCTTTAAAAACAAATTCAAAAAACGTAGTCAAGTTTTCGGGGCTGGGACTCGTCACAAAAATATTTGAATAACCAAAGGCAACAGCAGCAGCAACCGACAATCCTAAAGCAGCAGATTTGCCTCGTCCCCTAGCAGCAGTAAGTGACACTGTAGACCGCAGTGTTTTTTCTGAAATTGCTTCAACAAATTTAAGAAGTGACTTAGCTTGATCTAGAGTCCTACAACCATTAACTAAAACACCAACAGGTTGGGTATCTTTAAGACTTTCTTTCAACTCCAATAGTTCATTTTTATTTTCTGTTGGTTCTTCCGATCTATTTACTGGTACTACTTGAACATTATGAGAAGTAAGAGGTAACACGGCTAACTGATCGTCAACTACCAAACAACGTTTACAAGAAGACAGGGATAACAGAAACCTCTCATTAAATCTACAAACAACATCTTGATGAGCTTCTGTTCTAAACCTTTGATGAACATCCATAGTCATTGTGTATAACTGTTTTAACGATGCGAACGATCGTAATAATATGACAACCAGGCCACCACCTTCAACTGTTTCTATTGTTCTAGCTAATAAATTTGGAGTTAAGGCTTCAAAGTCTTGCAGCACGCACATTCCATAAGTGCTTCCAAGAATTTTATGTGTTTCTGAATAATAACAATAACGAATTTTGGTAGATGACAAAAATAAATCAAACGGATCATCTTCATTAATACTCAATTTGCCAGCTTGAATTTTACGTTGCAAATGCTTCATGCGTTTCTTACGGTGGCTACTAAAACCTAATTCCTTTTTATAGCACCAGAGCACTGAAGGTCTAGCTTTAATTTCGGCTTTTGCCAACATATGATGTAAAATAACAACCTGCGTAAAAGGAAAAAGAAGTAATTTAATACTGTATTACTTCACAAATTTGAAATCCTTAATTTACCTGATCTCTGCCTTTATCGCCAATAACAACAAATAAAGTTCGGTGTCCAAGTTTAACGCCATTTTCGATTAAAACGCGTATTCTGTTATCAATTTTTTTTCGCACCATTTTTCTATCGATTTAGGAACGAACTACACTCTTTACAAAACAAGCAATTAATTAGATTTGTTTGCAGCTCATACCGTATTCAGCATGTATACATTTATTTTAGGTTAATTATGTGTAGCACATGGTTCAGTGATGACTGATATGACCAATTCCCATTAAATATAATAACATATGAAATACATATGAATATGAAAGAGCAGCAATAAAACAACTCGACCCTTTTTAATGATTCACCCTACTAGTATATAAGTATATATTTTATATAATTATAATGTAGGTTCTCGCGGATGGAGATATGCGCAACACAAGGTTCCGCAGTGTTCTGTGGGTTCCGCGTCTTCGTAGCCCAGCTCTGATGAGAGCCATTGGTCATCCGACGTTTCGGCAAAATAGCACTTGCCATTTTCTAGGATACACTCCTGAAGATGACGAGTGTGACCTCGTCGAAACGTCGAGAACTCGGTCTCTCTAGAGCAGAGAGCAGCAACACGCGGTTCAGCGCCTGACAACCTAGTTCAACATATTATTACATATAATTGTGTAGTCATTTTTACAGAATGCCTGGAGCGACACTTTATTAAAAGTTTTACTCACAAATACACTATCAGACTATCACACATCTGAAAATACACACAATATATGTAAAGTGACCAGAAGTCCCGGATTGTGCGGGGTAGTCCCGGATTTAAACTGTTTTTCCCGCATTGAAAATTTTCCCGGATTGCTTACGCAACATTTTAACCCTTTTTGCAGTTGCACAAAGTTGCCATTAATACTAGATAGCGCGACATGTTTAATGCATTTTGAACTCGTTGAATTTCCAAATTTTTTAACATTTTGGAACCTTCGGGAATTGCCTACATCATCTTTATTATTTAATTTTCGTAGTACACCAGTAATAAAAAATTACAATTTTATTTAGCAGCGTTAAAATTAGCTAGTTATGTGATCTGATTGCTGAAGCTGGTGTCGCGCGTGTATGTCTAGTGTTATTTGAAACTGTCCCTGACATAATTAGGATAATTTCTAAGAGGTATTTCCCATTGTGAGTACTAACGAGTTCAAAATGAATTTTACCGATTTCCGGAATTTCCTGATTTTTTTGAGATTCGGGAACAAGAAAGCGTAAAAAAGACCCGAGAACAAACAGAAATTCATTCCAAGTTTAAAGTTTTGTTTTATGGTTCATGTCTCACATTACAGCATAAAACATCTTGTCACTTTAAATATATGGCGAAAGTCATTTGGTGGCCACACCAGTTTATTTTATTAAATGTCCTCACACATTCTAAAATGAAGGTCATCTTAGCTTAAATTTTAAAATTATATTGGCATTTTAGTTTTCTGCCTTTAAATAAATTAAATAAAAGCAAAAATATATTGTCTTCGCGGCGCCCCCCCCCCCAAGACTGGCGCCCGAGGCATCGATACCCCCTTGCCCCCCCGTCGCTACGCCACTGTCTCACCCCGTAGTGGTTTTGGAAATACATGTACAATTTTATTTTTAAAAATCTTTCTAGTAAATTAAATGTTTTATTAAAATGATAATATAATCATATTATAATAATCGAAACTGAAATATAAAACATCCAACTGTTTGCTCAGCATCTTCAAAAATCAAAGTTGTTTTGTAATCACCTGAGGCAATCCATTTAGGTACTAAAGTGTCTTCTACTCGGACTTTGAAATTATCTACTGAATAAAAACCCTGAAATTAAAGCATAATTTTGTTCAATAAGATTTAAAACACCAAGTTATTTTTATTATCGTCATTCCAAAACTATATGACGCACCTAAATAATAAAAAGTTGAAGTAATAGAAATATGGTACCTATGTGTAATTTAAAGTTGAAATGTTTTTGTAATTTATTTCCCAGATCACATCGTGTGCAAAATTTCACAGTCTGCTACAAAATCTAATTAGATCAGTCTAAAGCCAATAAAAGTAGATTTAAAGAAGTGTACTTAGGTTTTCAATCTCTCAGAATAAAATCAATGAAAAAAAAGTTTTAGTAATTCTTAAATAACTTCCAAATTAAGAAGGCTTTGGACGATCTCTTTATGAAAATATAATTACTGTGGAATGCACAACTTTTATCACATTTAATATAATATAAAAATATAATGTACTTACTTTTTTAAATGGACATTTGCACTGAAATCCCGTTGCTTCTAACCATTTTGGACAAACTAAATTATAAGCAAATGAGGTGTTTGAATAAGTGTCCAAAATTTGGCAGCTGTTATCAAATGTGCATGATCCATAATTTGCTATACATGGAAGTTTCATATAACCGAATACTGGAACTCTTTTTGATATGTTTATTATCACCTATTAATTATTAAAAATTAGTACAAAACTTATTTGTTTCAGTAATTATATAGAAAAACTCGTACTCCGTGTTAGAGATATGGCGATATTGCACTGCTAAACATGTTAACTATAGAGAGATATAAATGTGATACAAGAGCAACCTTCTATTTTTTATATTTTTGCTACAAATCGCTTTATATCACTCTATAGTTAACATGTTTAGCAGTGCAATACCGCCATATCTCGAACACGGAGATTTTTGCAGTTATGGCGGCATTGAACTGGGTGTGCGAACTGTTGATTACTGCAAAGCTATATTTAATTACTTTATTAAACATTAAGGCTTATTTTAAATTAAATATTGATTTTCAAATACTTAGCAATAATTAAACAAACATAATAAAAGCTCAAGGATTATAAAATTCTTCACACAAACTATATTGTTTAATTTACCGAAATGGGTTGTAAAAGATCTCTTATTAACTTGAATGCAATAGATAAGGAAATATTTGAAGGTATGGTGAACTGTGTGGGAATTGCCTCCAAAAACAATATTTTTACTATGGACTTCAAACCATCACACTGTCGATGTTTTAGAGTTCCATTAAAATCATCAAAATAGTTTTCGAATGTTCCGCCATTAATTGTGTACTAAAAAAAAAAATGTATTTCATGGCCAGTTACAGTTTGCATTTAAAAAATATTAAATTACTGCATAACTTTAAACCTAAAATCACCAGTGAAATCAACATCAGAAATCTTTCTATAATTTTTCATATCACCATAAAGATCGAGCATACAAGAAAACTTGCAAATTTCACATTGTTATCAAAATCATTTTAAAAGTGCATCAAATAATGTGCAAATAGTTTTTTTTTGTATCATCACCAATAAGCAATGTTTGTTTATAATTTGCATCATCTGGCTTAATTTTTCAAAAAGCTATGTTAAAAATATTTTCAAAATTGAAATTCAGTATAAAATTATACAACTTTGTCTCAAGTTAGCTGACTTCTTAGCTCTGAAGATAATCAAGATCCCCATGATGAGCCTTTAATGTGGAACACCATATACCATTATACATATATTTAATTTAAATCAATTTCGTAACCAGAACAGCAATTTTTGAAAATACTAAATTTGTTTGTATAATTCAACCTTTATGCATTTTAAATGCAAATTAATCGCACGTGCTGTGAAACGAATTACAAAACTGTACAACTCAAATCGTTATCGCACAAGTGATGACGTGCATATGAATTATCCAAAAGAAATATATTTTTATGTATAAAGTCCTTTACATATATTTTTTAACTCACCCCAGCAAAAACATCATTAAATAGAAATGATAAGACTATTGTTAAATATAATGTAATTTTCATACTGTTTATTGGACTAAGATGGGCTAACAAAAGACTTAATCTTTACTAGCTATCAGGCATCAAATTAGCCCACTCTCTTTTAAACGGATTATTAAGTTTATTACTGATCCACCTGTTTTAATGAAAAAAGTGTTGTGTGGGAATTCCTATCAGCATTCACTAAACTTTGGGAAATATGAGTGATACATACCATGTAATCGAAATGCTGCCTTTAATGAATACTGTGAAATCACTAAAATATATCCTTTGTTGCATTCGTTGTAGTTGTAATACAGAGTATCCTAAATTCGAGGCTCAGTGTGGGGACTTGCTTTTCTTTAGGGTTATGAAGTCGTTTACATTTGAGATAAGTTGCATAATAAAACAAAATATCTGACAGAATCTAATTAAATTAGACTGTAGACAGTACAAAGCTGTTCCAAGAAAGTGCTTTTAGTTTTTCCTAAATAACTTGTGAACTAGGAGGACTATGGCAATTTTCTTTTCAGTATTAAATTCAGCACAAAATTATGCAGCTTTGCCTCGGTTTAACAAACTTTGTAGGTTCCATGTTAGGACTTTAGTTATTGACAACCTGTATAATACACTCCAAGAACAACTCTAGAATGTTGAGTATAACGAAAAATAAAATATGACCAGTTGTTACTTCTGCAATGTGCTGGAAGTCGCACACCGGTTTTCATAAAAGTACCTCTACAGAAATTTGTAATACTATTTAATATTAGTGAATGTTCTTACTACAAACCCAAAAACAAAATATTTACAGCTGTTGATTTAGTTTTTCTTTGAAATAAAAAATAATCTACTAAAGAAATTTACTTTATAAAAACAAAATGTATACATATAATTTAATACATAAGGTAAAAACTACCATATAAGAATTTAAACAACTTGTTCGCTTGGTTTGCTGTCTTCTGGAACAAGTTGCACAAGAGGTCTTGATCCAAAATGATGTTTAACTGAAAATATTATTATTACTATGCAGTTAATAAGAATACTACAAGTACCTTTACCCGAGTCAAAATTTTGTAAATCAAACACCGTAAAATTATTGCTTTTGTTAGTGCCTCCCATTGCTACAACAAATGGTGAATCGGGGCTTAGTTCCAAGCAATGAAGAGCACCCATTTTAAAATCAGTTTGATAAACTACAGTGGGTACTGCAGCATCTGAGAAGTCCCACACTTTCATTAGCTCGTCACTGGATGCAGTAACTAATAATCCCGGACACTGTCTGCTTACAACAAGACCTGTTACTTCCCCTTCATGAGCTTGAGTAGACCATAACTGACCTAACATTAAGATAAGCAGTAATACACAAAAAAATCACAACACCAACAACAATACCTTGCCGACAATCAAAATATTGAATATGTCCCGAGTTGGTTCCAGCTAAGAAACAAAATGGTTGTAAAGGATTCCAAATAACTCTCTCTGCTTCACCAGAGAGTTGCCAAGTTTGATGAGTATCTGGTGTCCTACAATCGAAGACTTTGGCCGTCTTATCACAACCACCTATTAAATAGTAGGTACATATTACTCCATTACACAATTATTTAATTAAGTATGAAAGTATGGTTTCATGCAAATGTGGTGAGAAAAACCATCACTGTGATTGTTGATTTCACTAGAATATGCTGTATTTCAGCAAACACATGATCCACCATTGTACCATTTAAAAAATTGATTTTTCATCAAACAATCTATTTCATAACATGTAAAGCCAATTAAAGTTATCTAAAGGTCAATTAAAAATAACAAAAACGTTTTTCAGACAGGTATTGGCATATTAAAATTTAATTTATGCAGGTCACAGCCTCACCGCACACTTATTAAAAAGATAAATTCTGGCAAAGAAATTATTTGAAGTCTTGGGGTTTTCCAAATCATGCAATTGCATTAAAAATTGCTTCATTTTTCCAAAAATGTGAAAATATACAGGGTGTTCCATTTTACAACAATTTCCGGCTAAACTGAAAATGATGTAAAGTGTGCATTTGTTCAGATAATTGGGTTTTATGCAAAAAGATGGTGAGCCTGATTTTGTTTACACCCGGTATATGATAATTATATCATTTTAACATAAAGATCTGTACAACATTAACTATAAATAATGCATATAAATAAGGTGACCAACTTTTTCACAATGAAAAGGAGGACACAAATAAATTGAAGAAAAATATACCGGAAATAAAATAAACATTTTATTCATTGCAACAATAATACACTATAATATGAAAAATGCGCATAATAAAGACATTTGTAACATGTAAATATGCTTATATGCCTATTAATTATTATTTAAATGAATACTTTTCCACTGAATGAATTTTTTTTTTCAATGTATCGAAAAGGAGGACATGTAGGAGGACACTTTTCGAGGGAGGACAGGATTCTCAAAAGAAGGACTGTCCTCCCTAAAGGAGGACGGTTGGTCACCTTAATATAAAGTATAAAGTACTGATTATCTTATGTTGGCAATAATATAAAGTTGGTTACTTTTTATCATATATCTAATAAACATATATTGCTAGTAGTTCAAATTTTGCGTAACATAGTCAACGGTACAGATATACATCCTCTCTTTTTAATGCGGCGATTGGACCATTGACAGCTAATATACATCGGATTGGACAACGTGAGAAGCGCGCGTAATGTTCACCTAATTTTTGAGTTTAAAAATATGACATTGACGTTGATGATCTATGATTTATAAAAACTACAATTAATATACAAAACCCTGTTCTAAGGTTTATACTAATTCGCAAATTCGCCTCGGTTGTTAAACATCGGTGTCTGCACGCTTAATTTACAAAAATCACGTTTCATAACATGACCTCAACAATTTTCATCTGTTAGTAATCCTAGTTTTATTTGATTTTTTATGTTTGCTGCCAACTGTGAAAAGTGCACCTTAGAAAGAGAGGTACATATTTCCATTTCATTCAATCGGCTTCACTTTCCACTCATTGTGAAGATAGGGAAGACGCGATATATGTTTATTAGATATATGCTTTTTATACATTATTAATTAATTAAATTACAAATTTGTCCAATTTTACCTGCTAAAAGTGTTTGAGCTTCTAAATGATGCCACTCTAAACACTGAACTTTATCCTTAAAAGCAGTAATGGTAGTTGCTGGTTCACCTTGGTCCAAGTCCCACAATAAAATACTTTTATCAACTGAACCACTAGCCAATATATGATGGTAATTTTTATTCCACGATAAATCTAGAACAGCATCAGAATGTCCCACTCGGCTAATACATTTTTTTACACTAGGGCGTTTGCCAAGTTTAAATGCTGGTTCAAGACAATTCACGATATCCAAATCCCAGATTTCTATAATTGGCGACATAGAACCTATTGCACAATAATTGCCCGGAAGATGGCCCGGTTCATAGTCTAACCATTCTAAGCATAAAGGAAATGAAGGCAACAGAAAGTCATGATGTACATAAAAAGATTCTTCAATCTCATTGTAAACTGTAATTAATAAAACAATATTATACAATTATTTTATTTATTATATGACATTACCATAAATTTCTAGAATACATGCATCTCCATCAACTCTACCAGCTATAATTAAATTATCTTCAGGTTTTATAATATCATCTTCTTTATCAGAATCATCTGATTCAGAAAAATGTTCTTCTGCTTCTGCTGGTAATTCAGCTAAAGAACTAATGCCGAGCAGTGCAGCATTTGTGTTTTCTGAAATAAAAAATTAGATATCTAAATATTTAATAATCATGACCTACCTTCATCATCATTATCATAGTTATTAAAATGATATTCATCATTGGATTCCGGGGGCACTTCATTGGTAGAACTTTCACCTTCACCTCTGTTGCTCGAAACCCTAAACAATATTTCATAGAACCCTAAAATAATTACTTCATAATAAAACTTACCTCAACTTTTCTTTTGTATCATTAATTAAGTTTACTAATTCTTGTTTACTTAATTGAACCTAAAATATTAACAATGTAGTATTTAAACATTTGTTATAATTGCGTTCCCACCTTGTCAGGATTACTTTTTGCAACGCCTTTTTTAATCCATTTTACACATGGTATAAAGTTTATTTTACTTTCTTGTTCTATTTCCATGTTTCTTTCAAAATGTGCACCACTAAGGTTATGTCACGGTTATGTTTTCTAACACGTGGTAATTTGCGATTTACGACCTTGCAAGCAAGTTTTGTAGAAACGACGTAGAACCGTAAGTTAAATAGAACAGAGTGGATTTTATTTCGTTTCATTTTCAAAATATTACAAGTAGATTTATACAACAGCAAAATAAATTTATCTAATCAATAAAAAGCCTCTACTGTACGTTGTATTATTGAAAACATTAGATTTATATAATCCATAATTATTAAGTACAATACCATTGAACTTGTGCCATTCATAAAATTTGCCTAACTAGTGGTTATCGATTATTATACAGAACGTCAAAACAAACCAAAAAGTTGGGTTATAAGCTGTGGCGCAACTATCTACATAGTTATAAACAATACATTAATACAAGACTGTGATTATTATGGAATACAAACCTAGTGTTGTTGTAGTAAGTAGCAGTAATATTAAACCAAAGTCACTAATAAAGTTAATTACTAATGCTACAACAATTTATGATGACAATGATCCTGATAAAATACAACACCCTTGGCAAATAAAAACTAAATATTATACGGCCAATATCAGCTTCTTTGGCCTTACAGAAAATTATAATCGCACACAAGAGTTCAACGAAAATGTTGAAGCACTAATTATTCACATGGACACTAATAAAAAAACAGGTCTAGAGGATTTAAAAAAATGGGAAAACATTGATAGAGATTGTAACCCAGAAGTAAAGTTATTAATATCAAATTACTGCAATTCTGATACAAAAGTAAGCAAAGCACAGGCTACAGAATGGTGTTTAAAGCGAGGGTTTGAATTTATTGAACTTTATCCGGATAAACATTCCATTGTAGATGAAGATGATATAATTAAGGAAAAAGTAGGTGCTGATAGAATTGTCGAGGCGTTACAAACACATGTATGGCCTAATTTAATTTTAAAAGAAAAACATAAAATTGCATCCAATGCAGCCATTGAATGTAATAATTCTAAACCAAACCTTGAAACAAAGTCGAACGAAAATTCTATAGAAGAGTTCTTAACAAATGAAGGTGCTGACGATTTCACTGAACTATTCTCACAACTGCATATGATGAAACAAAGTATACAGTCAATGCCAACAAGTCAGAGAAAACAATGTGCCGAACAAATGGTTACTGCATTTTGGCAGGCGATAGGTGGTGATGAAGAAGAAGTTGCAGATTTATAAATTTTGCTTTACTGTTTAGCGTTTACCATGTAAAATCAAACATATTTTAAAAAGAATATATAAACCTTTTAATATATTTTAAAAGTGCATTGTTATATAAGATAGATTTATAATAAACTTGTGAACAATCGATTCTTCTTTATTTGTGTCAATTAATAAATTACTTGTATTTCACTGAATTTTTCTAATCCAATTAAGTTATTAATTGGCTGGCTGATACTATTTATCTGTGCTGTAAAAGGTGGTAAAAATTTTGCTTCACATTTAGTTTTTAAAGCTACAGAACTTTAAAAATTTGTGAATCCGTAGCAAATTTTTAACTAGGTTCGGAATTAGCTGATAGTAAATTAGTCAAATTGGTTAAAAATAAACATACTGAATTGATGAATTACGTAAAACGTATTTGTATTTTGATGTAAAAGTAAGTTCTGTTTAATACAGTGAAAAATGTATGTACGAAAGAAAAAAATTATTATGAAAAGTACACTTTATGTATTTTTCGTATCTTTATGTATAATGCGCATACGTAGTTCATAGCAGATGGCGCTACATCACAAAATATAGCCAATAAGAAAGTAGTAACCGTTGATATTTGAAATTCTGATAGTTAACGTCAGAAAACAAGTAACGTTTACGTCTGGTTCATGTCTGGTTAGTTAGTTTTTTCCTTATTGTTATAACACACGACTCAAAAACGCCAGAGTTAATAGTAGCTTAATTATTGGCTTGAAAAAGTTTTTGCAGATCCTGAGATAATGGCAGCATTGACAAATTGGTAAATATATACATTTATGTAGTACATAATGTTTTTTTAATGAATTCTGTTATATGAGTACAAACAATACATGTCAGTATAATTTTATTTATTAAGATGCAAGTATTGTCTAGCGTTATGAAATTAATATTGCGGGTATTTTTTATAGAAATTTGGCATTATTCACAGGTTACATGCACATTGCAAATAACGCATTATGTCGATTGGGCAGACATCTTTCCAAAATTACAAAAGTAGGTATTATCCCTTATCGCGACATCTCGCCCGCAAAGATATATATATATATATTCATTGCCATATTTCACTCTTAACCGAATTTTCTCTGAAGAAATCTAATTTTAAACCACTCACCACTCTGCAAATCAAACTAATTATGGAATGTATAACTTTTATTAAAAATTTACAAATTTACGTAGATATAATATAAATAAAGTAATATTACTTTTTGTTAAATTGAAATTCATATTTGAAATTATCCCGGTAACTTTTCGACAATCTTTGTTGTTCTCGTTCCTTGGGCGATCAGTACCTAAAAAATAAATAAATATTACAATTCCATTCTTTCTGTAATGCAATAGCTTTGAAATCAAAATTTAAATTGAAATTATATTCCCAACTAGTGTAGAAATGTCTGTGCAATTATCCCTTGTCTCAGCCACTTGGTGTGTATAGGCACATTTTGTTTAAAACAATGATTTGTACGTTTAGTCCAGTTTTGTCAGGTGCGTTCAGTTCATTGCAGGTACTTTTAAGTAAATACCCTATTTGGAGTGTATTTCACTGGTAAAAATAAATTGATATTGTTAAATATTGAACGCCCTCGTTCACAATTAGTGCGAACTTCAAAAACTTCTGCCTCTCTTAACTTTTGCAACATTTCCATCTTTCCTGCTTGCACGATGTGTTTATTGTGCTTGCACGATATGTTTATTGTGCTTGTACGATATCAAACATGATAGGGGCATTGAAAATTTTATTGCTAAAAATTATATTCAAATTAATTTTTGAAATACAAATATTTATAACTATAAACCAGAGACCGGAAATGCAACACTACAATCAGAGTCTCCGGATAAAAACTAGAGAGCTGGCCGCCCTACGTGTTAATCTGTCAATAAAGTTCCTTGAGATGTTCAGGGTTTACTTAATTTTAGGTATGGGCATCTCGCTTATTCAGAGATAAGAGGAAACCGTTGATTTAAATTAGCAAAAAGTTGCATACATATAATAGAGCTCAGTTTGTAATGATATTTAGAAGTTTTACTAACTAGATAAGAGCAAAAAACTAAATTTTGCAGCAATTTATTAGTTTTAAAAATGAAACTTTTTGTATTTTACAAGTTGCATCACTGGAAAGAAAAAACAAATGCTATCTATTCAAGTAAATGTTGAGTAAGATGTTAATATAGACATCAAACCAGGCCCGCGCCATATACAGGGTGTCCCAGATTACATTTCCAGCATGAAGATCTCGGTTATTATAAGAAATACAGGTTTGCTTAAATTAGATTAATTATTCCTTAGGGTGAGAGGAGCCACAATCAATTTTTAAAAGTACAAAATTCCTCGTGCTTCAGATGTTATAGCAAAAAATATGAAAATGTCGAATTTCTTTTTCTCTCATAACTTTTTTGTCTTAATCATTAGAACAATTTTATTTGTACTTTCTTAAGGTACTTTTTAAAGAAGAATATAACTGATATTTTGGATTTTTTTTAGCACCTACCATTTTTGAGATATTACCCAAATTTAATTTTTTCTTATGGGCCGCGAAGTTGGCTATGGAATAGTTAAATGTGTTGTTTTTTTCTCTTTTAAATGAGATATTACTTGCTATATCTATTTTTATAAATAAGTCACAAAATGAAGAAAACTCTTATTTTATCCATCACTTATCGAGCTATCTATGAAAATAAAAACAAAAAACAACTAATTAAATGTCAAATGACAGTTAGTATTTGTGAGTGGTATCATTTATTAAAATTTCATATTATTGTTGGATAATTCGTTA